>MU825889.1:409119-426305 GCA_029204205.1 Desmophyllum pertusum | reverse complement strand
GATAATGAAATTACAAATGTGGCAGCACTTCACTTCCAATATGCATATGGTACCCCTAGTAATAGGGTCTAATGGGTAACGTGTTGGAAGTTCCAGATCGAGCAGTCCAAGTTCGAGCTCTGGCTGGAGTCATTGTGATGTGTTCTTGGTCATGACTCTTTATTATCACAGTGACTCTCTTCACCCAGGAGTATAAATGGGTACTGGCAAACTGTTAGGGAAACCTGAGAAAATTCTGGGGGGTAACCTAGCTGGCATTGGACTAACATCCTGAGCACCCAGCTGGGGAGTAGCAAATGCTTCATGCTATATGAAAACCAGGAAGAGCTTTGGCAGTGTGGGCCAGTTTGGCCCAATTGCTGCTTTACCTATTGCCTGTAGTCTGTTTGCACCTCTTTACTGACTATAGTACTGGACATTGCTTTAGTATAAAACAGTTTTCTCTTTCAAATTTAGGCAATCCTTGCCATGAGTATGACTACAAACAGTGGGATACCATCAGATAAACAGAACGGGACTTGCTTGTTAGGAAGGAAGACTATTTACAAGAGGCGGATTGCTCATGCACACTGTTACAATGGTTATGACTATGATCGTCCAATCATGCAACATAATTGCCCATGCGATAGAGAGGACTTTGAATGGTAGGGTCATTACAACTGTATAACTGATCATCATCATGTCTTAGCTTAGTTACTGTTCCACGTGGAGCATACCAGACAGATCGAATTTCCCCATTCAGAAGGTATGAGTTTTGCTTGCAACTATTGCCTGCGACATGCTTACGACAATACATGCCATACAAATAATTATTTTTATTTTTAATAATTATTGTTGCAACAAAATCATGCGCATGTAAATGAGACCCAATTAGTCATGTTTGTATACCCCGGTACATTAAAATATTGTAACTGTTAAAATCAACCCTTATTTTTCATTCTAAAAAAAATATTTTTGTCTCATGAACTTACTGTCGATTTCACTGCTATGTGACCTTCAAATCAAAATTCACTTGGCAATAGGCTTCGACAATCATGCTTACCTTATATAGCTTTTCTGCTCCTGTGCGAAAAAATCGTGCATGCACAATGATATTAATATTATTGTAAAGTACTGAAAGGCCACGACTGCTTTCTACTTTCCCACTTCGCTACCTCCATTAATACAAAGGGAAGAACTGTTCTGGATCTGTTGTCATCATCTACAAACAGAGAAACGTCCAACACTGACTACGATTGCGTTACACGACATAGATTTGCATAATAACATCCTAGACATGTCTAGTGGTGGTTATGGCTGAATGATTCCATGATTCAGTTTAGAAATTTGAATCCTGGTCTGAGTTCCTAAAAAGTCAAGATAACTCCACAGTTTTACGTGAAGATTCGGTTTAAAAGTTCCAAATAAACTTGTCCGTGATTCAGTCCGATTTCGACTCCATGTGCCTGTGATCCATGAATGTGTTTACACATTTACACATTTTAAATTTTCTTTCTCTTCAAGCCTTATGTCAAGTTCTAATAATCTTGTTCTTTATCCAGACCTATCCAGTCCGGGTTCAAAGCTGCATGTAATCCAATGCAATTGGTATAAAGCAAATACGTACAACATTAAACGTACTGTAGCATTTACCAGTCTTGAAAATCCATTTGAAGTCCGCAGTTTGGTTTTAATTAATTGTTGACAGCTTGTGAACAATCGATCAATCGATGCCACAGCTAGCTTTTTTTCTTCTCCTTAAAATGATGCATGCACACACAAAATCGGTCGAAACAGGACATTACTAGCTCTCCTTTATCTTTTCTCAAATTATCCATCCTTCTTCACCTGCTAGGCATTTTGCTCCACCGACCCCCCACCCCCTGCGTCCAACACCCCACCCTCCCTTCCCTCAAATGCCGTCCCCAAGGGTAAGGCAGGTGACCATTACATATCATAGGCTCTGAACCTCATGAATAATTTAATACATAAATTAATATGTATTTTAATGCATAAATTAATGTTTACAGAATCAACCGATTGAGTGAAAAATTTGCATATTTGTCCCCAACAGCTATACTCGTTTCATTAACCATTTACGACTAAAAAATGACCAATTCTTTTTTCTTCTATATAGTGATATGGGATACCGGGATACAGATTATAATGAGTGCGCATTTGATACGTCCAGTGGTTTGACTCCTACAAGTGTACCTTCCTTCTGTCCTGTAGGCAGCACATACCGCCGCACTAAAGGGTACATATAGCTAGAGCAAGACTACAATTATCTAACATCTTTGCAGGAATTGTTGGCCTATTGATGCTAGATAACGTAGTATGTATGTCTCAGTAAGATATATTGTTGTGAAAAAGGTGTTGGTCATTCAATGTGATAGATATAAAAATAATAATAAAGTGTATCATCATTAATTTTGTCTCACAATGCAGTAATTAATTTAGGATGTACAGGTAGATTGAAAACTTTTGACTTCTTTCTCTAACATGCGATGAGGTCAACTGGTTTCATGGTGATGGTAATTTAAACTTATATATAGGCAGGATAGCACATCTTCCATGTTACATGTATAATATATATGACTTTGTTCAAATGCCACTTTACAATGTTTGAACTGCCTGCAACCCATGAATACATGTGAACAGGCCAGACCACAACACCGGGGACTACTATACGTCCCCTACTCTTTTCAAAAAGTGACGTGGGTTTTTTAATGCCCCCTACTAATTAAGTATGGAGACAAGGCCAACGGCTTATAACATTGCCACCCAATGATGCCAGTGTCACCGCCCATTGACGTGATCAAGACATGTGACGAACCAATCAGAAACAAGAATTTTGTTATTGATATGATTAAACCTCAAATTGCAGTTCATTTACCTTAAGATGATTTCTTAGTATTGCACTGCACATCCTTTCTGCGTATACTTTTGTGTTTAATTAGTGCACGCACATGCATGGCGGATATTTCTTTGTAGCAATGCTCGCCAGAGAGGTAAATGATCGTTTTCTTGTAAACGAGCACTGTGACCTATCATTTTTTCACATATTTAAAGTCTAGTAATCATCTTTTTTCTATACAAGGAGTATAGACCAATTTTTATTGCAGAAAAATTAATAATCACTGGACATGTCATGTAAAAAATGTGTTTTGGTTGATTTTGTAAGGAATTATCAGGTATATTTAGTCGATTATATCTCTTTTGTGGTAATGGTGACAGTATTCTTTTGATTCTACAGTATATTTTGAAACATTACATCGCAATGTTCACTAGGGAAAGTTTCAGAAACTTTCTATTGCAACTTTTATTTTGATTGAATCACCTTAATTAAGTGTCAAATTAAATCAGGGTCATAAGTGTCACACTAATCCCCTGATCAATGTAACAGGACTAAACTCTTCAGTGTTTTGTTTGCAGATATCGCAAGGTTGCTGGTGATACCTGCCAGGGAGGCATGAAAGATCAGTTTTGCTGCAGAAACAGTTTCTTGTCCGATACATTGTAAGTGAATTCTCTTTACAATAGTAAGTACCGTTAAATGTTCATGAATAAGCCGCACCCACAGATATAAGTCGCACCCCAAATTTGAAAGCTCAAATTTGAGTAAAAAAGATAAAACAACGAAGATTGATTTGGAGGCACAATCAGCCATCACTGGTCATAAAAGCAATGCATGATCATCGATCAACAACATGCAATCAGTTTTTCATTATGTTTATGTGCCATGGATTTAAAGCTGCACCCCCTATTTTGAAGTTAAATTTTGAGCAAAACATGAGCATTTATGGTATGGTGACTGTACTTGTTGGTGTGTGTTACTTTAGTTGTAGCGTGTATTGCACCTTTCAATAAGACTATAAACACCCCCGTATAAGCCGTACCTTTTTACTCAAAATTTAGGTTCAAAATCGGGTGCGTCTTATCTATGGCACCATCTGTGATTGGGGCTATAGGCGACCTAATTAAAATTAATATATTCATAAAAACCTTTTAAGATGTCACTGAATAAACATACACCTATTTCAATTAACGTTGTCAGAGAGAAGCATAAAGCCTACAAGACAAGACCGAATGGTAGTCTGGGTATTCATTAGAATTTGCATATCGGTGGAAAGAAATCTACAAGTTTTTATTTTGCACATGATTGTATTTGGTTTGCCCCGAATTAGATAATTTGTTTTTCCATGTTTTTTTCACTGGCTGATTCTGCTAAAATTTAGTTTGGCTAAAAGTAGCTTACTTCTACAGGCTTAAAACAAAAGGAAACATTATAAATAATGTTTTTTGTGTTACTTCTCATTAGTATTCGGTGCATGCCGCAGTTTTCTACTTTTACCCATGCTACCTTTGGTCTTGTCTTACGGGCTTTTAAAAACATTTATATCCGACAACGTTAATTGAAATAGGTGTATAGAAAGCATGTTGTTGTTGTCATTGCTTTTGTGACAATTAAGTGGTGGCTTCCTAAAGGAGCTGTTTGTGTCTTCAACAAACGTTCATTGGTGAATCTTATTCTCCAAGACATGCAAACTCTAAGTTCAAAACCCAACTAATGATTGCATTTGTCACTGCTGTCAATCATTAGGATGACAACCAACAGACCCTGAGAGAAGAAAAAATATCTGATCGAAATCTACCCAATCACGACCCACAGGCATGACCTTTTGAACCTGTCAAAGTGAACTTCTGTTTCCCAAGACGCCTGCTAAGATGATTGATGGCAGTGAAAATGAGCAGAGTTCACATGTTATTGAAAGGTGTAGTTAAATGTTGCTTTGTTGATGGTTTACACACATTATATAATTCAGATTTTTTCATCTCCTACAGCACTTCCTCAGTTCTTGCTGTATGCTGCTCGTACATATATTCGGAGAATCACACTAGGGGATCATATAGAAACTACCATTCCACTTGGAAGTGGGCTGCAAAATGCCATCGCATTAGACTATGATTACAAACAAAATTGCATCTACTGGGCTGACATCACTCTGGACACCATCAAGCGCACATTTCTTAATGGATCTGGTAGGTAAACGTGTCTTAAGGTGGCTCACAATGCTTTACACATTGGGCTATTACAGCTAGACTGATGATGCATTTGAAGGACGTGGATTTGTAAAAGTGTTGGTTTTGTTGATTAGAATGCCAAAGACAGGAAGGTCTAAAGTATTAACGAGCTACCTTAAGCCTGGTCCCAAGCCTGGTTCACACTAGCGACATAACAACATTATGATAATGACATGGATGGGCCATAAAATTTATATAAAGACTGAAAAGATGCATTTTCCTTATGTCATTGTCTATTATTAATATAATAATTATTGTTATATTCCTACCAACATGACATTGGTTTAAAGTGCTTCTTGTGTTTGTGTGATCTTGTTGTTATGTCGTTAGTGTGAACCAGGCTTTAGCATAAAGATTGGAAAACTGAAAAATAATTATTATAATATTGTTAATTGTTAAGTATGGATCTATGTAGTGGAGGTTTGATTGTACAGTAGAGCCCTGTATTACGACAACCTTTTTAATACAATGACATGTATGACCAGATTTTGGTGGCCGGGCATTGGTGGTTAGATGGACAGTATTCTACTTTATTATTCAACAAAGTTGGTTACGATGCCCATATATGGTCAAGAAACCCTTGTTATCTGTCATCCGTACATGACAGATATCCTGCAGTATATGTAGTTTGCCCACTCAGCTGGTACAACAATACTCTGCGTGATTTCACAGGATAATTGTTAAATATTCAATTGCATCAAAGTTGTTGCTTCGCAGCAGTATTCACAAGCATTAGGTAAAAAAGGTGTGATAATTTAAGAATCTGTGTATTTCTGTTGATAGAAATTGAAACACTCCATGGTGGCATCCAGCAGGTGGAAGGCCTGGCACTAGATTGGCTCGGCGATAACATATATTGGGTAGATGCTGCCGCCAAGAAGATAGAAGTCTCTAGGGCAGATGGGCGTTTCCGCAAAACCCTTTTCACCAATCTTGATCGCCCCAGGGCTATTGTTCTGGATCCCAAACGTGGTTACATGTACTGGACTGACTGGGACACCAATGCACGAATAGAGAGGTCATACATGTCTGGCACAGGACGTGCAGTAATCATATCAACTAATCTACGGTGGCCCAATGGCATTGCCATTGATTTTCCTGCACAAAAGTTGTACTGGACTGATGCCGGTTTGGACAAAATAGAGAGGAGTAACTTGGATGGAAGTTATCGACAGGTTCTGTAACCTCTAATTACAGGGGTGTTTTTACTGGCATCCTTGGTGTCTGAGGAATTAGTTTTCAATTTTTTTTAGTTATTATATCAGGGTCATAAAATTTAAACAATATTTATTGGTACCTATTTATACACTGTACACCTGCCAGGACTGCTTGGTGGAGAAAGGCAATGTGAAAGTAAAACGTCTTGCTCAAGATCGATGAGCAGTGTTTCCGAGGACACTGGCACTGGCATTAGGTTGATTTTGCCTACCACTGTTAAATAATTATAATGGTTATGTATATTGATTCAAATAATTGTTTTACATGTATCAACATACAATGTGGAGGGGATTGCATTCTAAAATACCTAAGGGCCGAATTATTAATTAGACAGTATAATGTTTGCTCGATCACAACTGTTTGCACGCGACATGCTTACTACATGCTTGTCTAAATCAAACCTACAACATGTTTTCGATTGTCGCATCAAGGTCATGCATAATTATGTAAATGCATGGGCCCAAGTCGTGTTATAAGCATGTTGCATGTGACAGTCGAAAGCAAGAATTGTACCATCTAAATCGGAACAAATGGAACAAAACGCCTAGGGAAGGAGAGGGTTCAAAAGTTTGGGTGGCAGCACAAGCATTGAGTAGAAACTTGCCCAAAACGGTGTCCTGGAGCCTCCCAGTAGCAATAAAAACACAGGAAAAGACAACAGGCGAGGTTTTAACCCTTAAATTCACATTATTTACAACTTTTCGAAGGAAATGTGGAAATTATTTTCGATCGAATTTCAAATCTGAGCTCTTCGATGTTGTCAAAATTTCGGGAATACATTCAAACCATTAAGAAACAACACTGAAAGGGGGAGGGTGGGGGGGGGGGGGGTAGAAATGAAATTATTTGTTTATTTTTTAAATGAAGACATGCTTTTGGAATGAAATTCTGTTTTTGAAGAGAGTGTCTCAACCATTTTGCAACTCATTGTAGCAGTGATCCACAATGATCAGCAAATGCAAGCAAAGTAGCGCTGTCAAGCAAAACGCTGTAAACGCCCCGGGAGGCTACTGGGGCACCCCGCACGTATCAATAGGCAATGATCACTTAGCGGCAATAAAAAAGGTGAATGCTCTTTTTATCTCTTAGACAATAAGCAGCACAGGGCTGCCTCACCCGTATTCAATATCTGTTTACAAAGATTCCATCTACTGGGGTGACTGGACAACACAGTCCATCCAAAAGGCAAACAAACGAGATGCTGGTGCTCGACAGACTATCAGGTCACATGTACGTGGGCTAATGGATCTAAAAGTTTTCCATCAAGATGCCCAGACAGGTGAAGGTTTCTCTTTGGCTTATTATTGCAAGGTCATTCAAACTTTTACATATGTGGATGAAGCCCTATTGTGTGACCGTTCAAATGAAAGCTATTGAGCAGAACATTTATGTGGTATTGTTTATTTTTCATTGTCTAACAAAATGAAATTATGCAATCTTGGAGGTGAAAGGGTTAACACTTACAGCTGTACATGGGTTTTATTACTAGGTGACAACTCCTGCTCTCGGCTGAAACAATGCACTCACATCTGCTTAGCTGTGCCAAATAGCTATACCTGTGCTTGTCCTGATAACATGCGAACTGTGACAACTGCTTCTGGAATTGTGAGCTGCGAGTGCCAGCCTGGGGAATACATGGACCCAAATGGAGAATGTAAAACTCGGAGTGAGTACTTAACTGTGATCGCAACAGCAGTTAGAATGAATTTATGATGCTGTCCTTTCAATTTTGCTATATAATATACAACAAAACAGTAAGTAAACTTACTGTACAGGACACATTTCGAGTTTGCCTTGGGATGACGGACGTGAAGTTGAATCCTTTCCGTAAGGGTTGAATCAAAACAGTTCCTTTATAAAAAGGTGCACCACAAGTTTATAATGTATTAGTTACCATTTACATCCATGATTGCTACAGTCAGGAAAAAGGTGGGGAAATTTTTTTGTGTGGGTCAGCGAAAATCTAAATTTCTTGTCAAAGTCCAGTGTAAATTATTTGTGTTGGGATTGAAATTGGGATTGGGAAGCCGCCTGTTAACCACCCAAGCTTTTAATGTAGGCGTAAACACTGGCTGGATCTTTAGAGGAAAGGACAACTGCAAGCAGTCCATACATGTGTACAGTCTGTAGCTGTTAAATTTAAGAGTGAACACATATTACAGCTTTGTTGAATTGACATGTACATTGTATGTATGTGGTTAATTCATTATAATGGATTTACACATCCTTTGTTTATCTAGATGCAACTTGTGGTCTAAATGGGTTCCGGTGCACCAACAGCCGATGTATCCCATCTAACTGGAAGTGTGATCATGACAACGATTGCGGAGACAATTCTGACGAACAATCATGCCGTAGGTGGCATTATTGCAATCAGTATAAGTATTAAACAGAGGGTTTCTTGTTCTCTGATGTAGACTCATCTTTCCTGGTATTCAATAAATTGGTTAAATTTGAACTTTGTAACTCAGGAAAAATTGAAATTAAAATCGTAAGCTTTCGTCCATGTGTGTGGACATGTTCACTTAGACACTTTACCATCCATCCATCCATCCATCCATCCATCCATCCATCCATCCATCCATCCATCCATCCATCCATCCATCCATCCATCCATCCATCCATCCATCCATCCATCCATCCATCCATCCATCCATCCATCCATCCATCCATCCATCCATCCATCCATCCACCACCACCACCCACCACCCACCCACCCACCCACCCACCCACCCACCCACCCACCCATCCATCCATCCATCCCATCCATCCATCCCATCCATCCATCCATCTGTCCATCCGTCCACTGCTGGTTCTATATGGATTATAAAGTGCTAAAAAGTTACACAGTCTGTTGCCTGTTAAAAGTTCTGTTAGAACAGTATGTCAGAAAAAGTCAGGACTCAAAGAACCCAGCCATTTTGCAAGTTTTTCATCGTTGCCGCGAGAACCGATTCAAATGCAGCGCATGCGTACTTAATCAAAAAATTGAGACTGAATGCTTTAGTGGGTTTTATTTGGAAATGCGACGATTTCTCAAGAACCAGTCATTAGAATTTCATGAAATTTGGCAGGAAAATACTTCAGAAGACAAGTAAGTGGCCTATTGCAAAAAGTCTGAAATTTAACAGAGAAATTTTGAATTATTCTAGGACAATGTAAAAACATTAAAACACGTCTGTTAAATCTTTATTACATCAGTGTTGAAATGTCAGACTTTTTCCGAGTTTGTTACACACAAACAATGAGAAAAATCTAACGACTGAATTTTCTGATATCGAAAAAAACTCCATCTTTTTAGTCGTTTTATAACTAGCTTAGTTGCCATGGTAACAGAACATAGACTTAAGCAACATGCAACAATTAAAACTCCAGACGCTTATCTTGAATCCTGCCAACTTTGAGCTCGTTAGCTGAAACGGTAAACTTGGACATGAAAGCGAAATAAAGCATACTTAGATACTCCAAAGTTTTGTAAACTGTGTTCAGCCACCTTAAGGTAAAAATATTGGGCAAAGAGGCTTCTGAAGCCCTTCCAGGTTTTTTTGGACAGAATCAAAGTTAAGTGCATTAACATCAGGGAAAAGGGGAAAAAATCATGTAAAAGAGAATATTGAGTGGTTTTTTGGGTTCCCTCACCTAGGGATGTGGGTCCCTACAGTGGTCCTTGGTTAATCTTTAATTTACATCCATCACCTACATGTACTGTAGAGATGAGTTTACATAATTATATGGTTGAAAGTTTAGAAACATATTAGGGCCGGTGCATTGTATGGTCATTTGGAAATTAAGACAGTATGCCACTTTGGTATAATAATTATAATTTTTATGCTTAAAAGGGAAGGAATGGAGTGTGGTTTAATGAGTTAAGACATTTGCAGACTATTTTAATTAACTTCATGTTGATCTTTTTCCCAGCCTATAACACCTGCAGCCCAACACAGTTCAGATGTGACAATGGTCGCTGTATATCTGCATCATGGAAGTGTGGATCATGACGACGACTGCCATGACATGTCTGATGAGAGAAACTGCAGTAAGAATTCTTTGAGCCTCAAACAGTCATCAACATCTGTCTTTTCTCTCCTGATTTCCTGATGGAGCACAGGGAAATCAATCCTCATTTCTCTCTTTTGGTTATGTGATGAGTCCTTGACGTTACTACAGAGGATGTTATTTGCTTCTTTCCAAGTGCCAAATCCTAACCGCACCCCTTCTTTATCAAGAGTTCTCTACCACGTCTAGTACCTCAGTCCTTATTCCTTACCCCAGCCCCATCAATATGGCCACCCTGTCAATGCACTCGGAATTTGGTGGCCCATCAGTGGTTGGATTAGTGGGTTTCCCAGGGTTCTTACTCCTACTGGAATTCCTGAAAAACTCCTGGAATTTGAAAATTCTCTTTTTTCCACCTAGTCGTAGAAAATTCCTGTAATTTTATGGAGAACAAGGAATAAATTTGGGAACTGAAACTGATCAATGAAGAACTAGAGATCAAGAAAAAGCGAATTAAATTGCTACTAACATTGACTTTTTAACACACACACTTGGTAGGTCACTTACTTTAAAAACAATTTTTTTTTCATTTAAGCCATGAAATTTCCGAGTTCTGGGTCCTGGAATTTTTATTTTTGTACCCTGGAAAACTCCTCGAATTCCATCATCTCTTAGTAGTATGAACCCTGGGCTCCATAAGATTGTAATTTGTCTAAATTAAGATGTGGTCTGTTTCCAAGTACATAAATTATGAGAATTTCATAACAATAATTAATATGTGATCAGTAAGAGAGCAATGTCATAATGTTCAGAGAATTAATTGATGTCAATTTGGTAATGTGATATTTTTCCTGTGATCTTTGTTCAGCCTTTCCAACTTGTCAGTTGGGCCAATTTACTTGCGCTAACAGTCGCTGTATTCCACAACGCTGGGTTTGTGATTTTGACAATGACTGCCGTGATGGCTCTGATGAGCAAGGATGCACTCCAGGTAGGAACTCTTTGTGACAAATCAACCCATTGATGCCTAAACCAGTCGCGGGAACAAGTACCAGTTGATGGTGAAATCCCGTCTCCGAGACAGAGCTGAGCCCGTGATTACTGTCCCGAAGTTGCTAAGCAACATGATGTGTCCTCATTGCGCTATACTGAGTACTCGTGAGTGCTCATGCTGTTTCTTGATTGGATAATAACAATTGAAAACTCTTAGAGTTTTGCCAAAACCGGCACTTGTTATGAAACCAGCACCACCATTCGGAGTTCTCAAAACAATTTTCATGAACTGTTGCATTTTAGTACACAGGTGTACCAAAGTGGCACATGGCCAACAGGCCTTCTTTATTTGTGTTACAGCACTTACATGTATTGCACAGCCGTAACACTTACTGGGTTTCAACTGAGAACACTGACCATTATTTTGATAATTATTAATTTTCACGACTGTGTTAGTTAAATGCTGTCTCAATTCTTTTTTATGTTGTTTTATGACAAAACTCACCCTGATGTGTTTATTTATTCACATTTACAGTTGATTAACCCCTATTAAGTGGCCAGTTATCAAAGTCCCGAAATTGTTGCCAGTAAAATACTGTATTTTAACTCTTATTAAGCGGCCACCCCTATTAAACGGCTGCGGCCACCATTTGGCCATCCCAATGAGGGTTTTCCTATTGCTTTTACCCCGATTAAGCGACCACCAAGAATTTAAAACACGCAATTTGGCTTTGTTTTAAAAAACCTGATGACTGATAGGAGTCCGAAATAGAAGGTAACGAATGATTAAAACATTCACACACGTTTATTATCGTCTTGACATGTTGTATTCAGCGTGTTATATTCAGATAAAGTGACGTTTATACCACGCCTTATGCTAATTTATGACGAAACCCCTATTAAGCGGCCAACCCCTATTAAGCGGCCACTTGCCATTTCCCCGAGGGTGACCGCTTAATTGGGGTTCAACGTATAAATTATCCATATACATCTGTCTAAATTTTACAAAACGTACCTGAAGGAAATGGCTAAATTTATTCAATTTACAAAGGTTTTATGGGCGGCAGTAGCTATAGGGGGGGAGGTTATTCGCCCTAGTTGGCATCACATCTGCCTGCTAATGTTTCAATAATCTTTTTCAGTAATGGTTTAGTACACCCCCCATACCCCCCCCCCCCCACCCACCCTGGTGTTAAGTTTCCCTTAGCTTAGTGTCCACGCCCAATATTGATTTACTCTCTCGGCCCCATTCTTCTCCGATAGGAACGAAGGTAAACGGCTGTTGATTTGAATCTCAGTAGCGCGCGCGGATTCGGAGAAGCGAGCCGATTTGTAGCTTTCTGTATTGCTGTCTAAAAAAAGTGCACTGGAGGACATCATTAAGTCCAGAGAAGGTGGAAGTCTTACGATTAGCTGGTTATGCGTCGGCTATTATCCTACCTCAAACGAATCCGTTCACGGGTTGACAATTTCTTGGTTGTTTGAGGTAACGATAATGCGGGCTTTTTTTAGACAGCAGAAGACTTTAGCCACATCAATTAGGGCTCGGATATGGAATTAAGCGGACATTTCTAGGCGTTCCTAACGTGATTTGGCTTGAAATGTTCTGTGGCTAAAGTCTTATAAAAAATCTGTTGATATAACGGAAGGCTGGCTTCCCCTTTTCACGGCCCGCTTTTCACATCCGGGGTATTGGTTAAAATGGCGTACAAACAGCAAAGTTCGCAGCCGCGAAGAATGGCTTCAAGTTGAATTCAAGCGCTCATGTGAGTAAAAAATTTTCGTTTGATGAGTTTTAGCTGTTCACGTGGGTAGATATTTCTGTGATTTGTCGGTGCTAAGCTATTTGATAGCGTGGGTTCCGGTGTTTTGAAATTGACATTAGCCATATGACGTATCGAACACTCTCTCAGTCTCTCTGCTACATATTTAAAATGAGTCAGTGTTGCTTTTAATCCTGAATGTTTAGGAATTAATTCTTCGTCCATGTGTAAGGTTCTTTTCCAGTTCATTTGAGGCGATGTATCGCTTTAGAAAGCTTCAAGTCAGCTCTCCGAATTACAGTTTTGTTTTGATTTCCTTGGTATCACATTTCATGTTGCAAGCATTTTAATTAAATTGTAGAACTCACGATTCAATAACAATGCTGTAAATTTAGTATGCTTGGTCTAAAAAGACATACGATAGAGTAATATATTATACAGACATATATTATACATTTACATTTACATTAGTTATTTTTTAGAATTTTTATAATAATATACCTGCATGTAATTATTAATTTAAATTTATTTTTTGGCGTACTTGTAAACTACAATTCTCATCATAAGTCTTGGGACACTTCATATTTTCAACGACAAATGGTCGTTGTCTTCCCACCCCCAATACAGTGTTGACTTTTATTCCTCCAATCTTGCGACCACATTTCCACATTGTTTTGGGGGGCAGGGGGGTTCGAAAAATTGAATACTGACTTCTCACTTCAAACAACATTGCCACTGGGTGGTATCTTTTTAAAGTGTCGCAAGGACTTTTGACGAGAATTGTAGCTGGTGCGCCCCTGCAGACCTTGCTTGTCAGTCTGTAGGATGTAAGTGTACTGACCATGGTAAATAATTATCTTATCTTATTCATTTTAATGCGATGATGTGATCAATAAACACATTATTATTATCTTATTCTTGGTTTAGCCCCAACTATATCACCACCACCAGCAGACTGTTCATCCACTCAATTTGCTTGCCACAATGATCATTGCATTCCAAGTTCTTGGTACTGTGATGGGGACCAGGACTGTGGTGACGGATCTGATGAGCCATCCAATAATTATTGCATCTGTATGTAGCAGTATTTTGAATGTTGTTTAACCCTAGCTATTTGGACTGGATTTCTCAGGGTTGGAGGTTGTACTGGGGTGTATGGGGGCAGAGGAGGGAGGGGGTAGGGGGGGGGGGGGGGTAGGCAGGAAGTGTGTTTTTCATCTCCAAACATTTTGAAGCTTCATAATGAAGCTTGGTGGTCCTGCATGTGTTGGTTATGATAATTGCACATAATGATGTCATCAATTCCAAAATCTGCCATCTTAGATTTTAAGATTTTTCTGTGGCAGCAAACAATTGTTGAAATTGATTCTGAGGTGCTCAGTCCTTAAATAGGGTATTCTTTTTGGTCTGTGATCCTTAGATTGGGTTCCTTTAAATTGTATTTCGATTTTCTTCCCTTAAATAGGGACAGGGCTTAAGAACCTTCGCGGCACACACCTATCCTAAATTTACGGGAGTACCCTCCCTCCCCCCCCCCCCCCGAGTGACTAGTACATGATTCAATCTGGGTCTCATGTCACCATTTAAGTTTTTGTCTTTTGTTGTTTATATGTGCAGCTACAAGAAAATGCTCCCCATCGCAGTTCACTTGTCAAAACAGACGCTGTATCCCAAGTTCATGGCATTGTGATGGTGACAATGACTGTTTGGATAACTCAGATGAACAACACTGTACATGTACGTTTGTAGCCAGACCATCCCATGTTTAATCACACATTGACATGTAATAATACACTACATGCTGCATGGCCTTCTTAAGGCCTTCTTAAAGCTCTGAGACTTATTTGATGAAGTAAGGAAAAAATATGTCGTCGGATTTCAAAATTATGGGCATTTTTTGTAAAAATGAGGTTTTAAAAATATGCTGATATCTCAAACGTTTTTTGTCGCACAAAAAGATAAATAACATGTTCTTGAAATTCAAACATTTTTCATTTAGGATACCAAAAATCAAAGAAATCGGTTAATAAATATTTTCTGCCAAAACGTGCGACTCAAAAATGTACCCAACGCGCCAATAAATAGTATCGGGCCACCTTAAATCTCCCTCATTTGTCTTTCTTTATTGCAACATAATAAATCTTACTCTGCATTATGCTTGAGTTTTATAATTATTTCTTGTGCCAGTGGCTGACAAATTTTACCTTGTAAACCTCAAATGAACCACTTTCGAGACATGTCAATTAACTTGTGCATGAGAGTCAACAGGAGTCTTTGACAGTGCATGAGAGTTTCAAGCCAAACAAGAGAGCTCGGATTTGAACTGTTGTCAACTGCTGCTGCTCCCTCTCTCCCTCTCTTTTCCTTCCTTCCTTCCTTCCTTCCTTCCTTCCTTCCTTCCTTCCTTCCTTCCTTCCTTCCTTCCTTCCTTCCTTCCTTCCTTCCTTCCTTCCTTCCTTCCTTCCTTCCTTCCTTCCTTCCTTCCTTCCTTCCTTAACGTTTCCCAAAATTTTTAACTTGCACATTTGCCGATGATCAACGGTGATTAGTTGAATCAAATTTTTGCTGTTGCATGTTGACCATATAAAGATTCATCAGACGTTTTTTCGTGTGTTTATTTATTATCTAGGTGACTTTTTGACAGATTTTTAGTTTTGTTTGCTGTTCCGATATTCGATTTGGGAACGTTCCCCTTTGAAAAAAGTGGAACAATCGTTCCTAATTGGTGTTGTTCCTTTGGTGTAAAGTGGAACGCATTTATGTGTCAAATAAGAACAAACTGTTCACCTGGAGCTAAAGAGAACCTTTTGTTCCGAATTTTCGCCCGTGAATGGAACATATTGTTCCTAAGTAGGTTATTTAGGAACAAGTGTTCCTAACATTAATTGTTCCGTTTTTGACATTAGGTTCCTTTTTTATTCATTTGAGGAACAATTGTTCCTTTTGATGTGTTCCCTTTTAGAGTAAATGTTCCTTTATGCTGGTGAGCGGAACTTGTGTTCCCAATTACTTGTTCCTATTCACGTGAATTGTTCCTATTCAACATTTTCTGTTCCTTTTCACACATTATCCAAGGAACATTTGTTCCTATCCAAGCTGTTCCTGTTTTAACAGTCCTGTTCCTTTTTATCACTTTGAGGAACAATTGTTCCTATTGATGTGTTCCCTTTGAGAATATATGTTCCGTTTTGTTGAGGCGCGGAACGTTTTGTTCCTGATTGCTTGTTCCTATTCACGTGAAATGGTTTCCTATTTACGTGAAATGGTTCCTATTTTACGTGAAATGGTTCCTATTTTACGTGAAACGGTTCCTATTCGTGTGAAACGGTTCCGATTCACTATTTTCTGTTCCTTTCTATTTTTCAATCAGCGAAAACTGCTGTTATAAATATATAGTTTTAAACTATAACTTTTCGTGTATAGGATGTTTCTTTCTTGTTACTAGCTTTTCAGTAGGCATGGATTTGGTCCAAGTATTGCTGCTAAATTGAAAACAAAAAACAGATTTTAAAAGCATATTTAAAGAACCCTTCTAAAGAGCTAGGCCAGTTTGGGCAAGCCTTGAAACAATCACACATTGGTGGTATCTCACAATTCTAAATTTGCATAATAGCCATAACAGTGGGCAAGCAGAGACAAGTTGTGGCAAGTTCGAACCTGTACAATAGCTTTATTGTTTGCAATTTTTTCTGAGTTTTGTTCGGTTTTTGTTAAGTGGAACAAATGTGTGCGTTGCTCGGACGATGCTCGACTTGAAAAATGAGCAAAAGGAGCAAAGTTGTCTGGTCGAATATTGATGGTGCATCGCCAAAACCAAAACGACTTCACCTGGAAAAAGACGAAACAGACAGCCTGTATCATTGTCCAATACAACTGTGGCGACCATGACGGATTTGAAAGTCAACGCGGCTGCAGAAAACATGTGAATACCAAGCACAGTTGGTTCTTTCATTTTGATGAAAAACCCGACCTGAAAGGACTAACAGATTCCATTCATGTCTCAACAACCTCAGCAGTGACTACCACAAATGACACAAATGCCAGGGTATTTCCTTCGTTTTCAGTCTCAGGCCAAATTGGAGAAACATTCACGAAATGTTTGACTGGAAGTGGAGGTGGTTGCAAGAAGATCGCGCAGCTGAACAAATGGCG
>MU825889.1:18887-408619 GCA_029204205.1 Desmophyllum pertusum | reverse complement strand
CGGAGATGCTTTAAATTTCTTAAATTCTGTTGCGAAGACGAAGAGGAGTTGACGTTTGAAGTGATGGACTTTAGCCTGTGTTCTCCCAATCTGTTGTTCAAGTTTATCGACTACTTGCAAGACGAATGCAAGCTCGGACATGGGGGGCGACTGGGCTACATAGATGCCATTTCTGAACTGATCGACTTCAGAAAAATCAATGGCGCATCAGACGCAGTTCTTCGAAACCTATCTGCGACAGAATTGTACCTCAAAAGGGCGCGAAAGACAGTGGCAAAGATGATGAGATTGCAAGTGGACGCAAGATCTAGACATCGAAACTCTCGAAGCAAGAGGGCACTGGGCAACAATGGACGAATTATTAGAAGTGGTGACTTTTCACTTGCCCCGCTACGAAAACACGGTGAAGATGTGCAAAACCAGTCCGGGTCAAGTCAACCCCTCGGACTTAACATTTGCCACGAAATTTGTAGCGATGTATTTGTTCATCAAGGTCAAGGGGTCGCGCCCTATGACGTATCAATATTTGACCGTCGACATGGTCGGCACAGCGAAGAAAAACGGGGGATTCATCGATCAGAAAACGTTCAAGACTGCCGGCAAGTATGGATTCGATTCTTTGATTCTGACCGAGACAAGCATGCAAGTGCTGGATGGCTACATCGATCTTGTCAGACCATTGCTAAGACCCCAGTGCGATTTCGTTCTGGTCACGAGAAACGGAGGCCAACACAGTAAGCTGGGCGACATCATGAGCAAGTTGGTTTTTCGATGCAATCGGAAAATACATTCATCCGACACGCTATCGTCAAATTGTCGAGACGCAAAGCCTCAATCAGCTCACTAGCAAAGAGCAGGAGATCTTGTCGGAAGACCAAAAACACAGCTCTGCCGTTGCGAAAGTTCACTATCAGAAGCAAAGATCGCGCGACGTTGCTGTCAAGGGTCACGAGTGTCTACGAAAGCTTCAAGGCAGCAAGGGTTCACAGGTGGACGAGGACGTACACGCGAGATTTGGCGGCTCGACGTCCAGCTTGGCACCGTCAGTCGAAAACCGTGGTAAAGACAAGCCCATCACTCCCTCCGGAAAAGGAACTTCCTCCCACTGAGCGCGTGCGCATTCAGAGAAAACTCAGTCGTCGGGTGTTGAAATTCTCGGCGGACGAGGACGAGTTTCTAAAGGCAGGGATACGCAGGCACGGATATGGGCAGTGGACGGCTATTCTGAGAGATGCCGATTATCGATTTCAAGACGGAAGAACAGCGGACTCTATAAAGAAAAGGGCTGGACTCAAAATGCAACCGGCTTAACGATAAGACTAGAGACGACGATTGCGCACAGACTAAACCGCAGAAACTCGTCTGAAGAACGAGACCGACCTGACCCACCCTCGCATTATGTATGTAAGAGATAACCAGAGTAAAGTAAGCATGGTTGCACACAAAAAAATGATTTCCTTTTAATTGACGTTGTACTTGTCTAGGTACTACTTCTTTCAATCCACAAGAAAAAAAGAAGACAAATTCTCAACTGACAAACTCTACTGGTTCATTTCTGACTCGAAAAGTATCTTAAGATCGTGTTCTTTGGTCTCTTGCCATCCGACACCTGCTGCTGACTGGAATGGTCTCGGCGTTTCCGCGTACTGTGCGTGCGGAGGAGTTCGTCGGAAATGCTGCAGTCGTCTTTCGGAGGCGGCGACGTTCTGCCACCGTCCGGGGACAAGGAGTAATGTACAGACGCCGCTCGTCTTCGCTGTCATCGTCGTGATCTGTTCCGCCGTCTTGCCCGGCTTGGATCCCCTCTCCTGCTTGCGGCAGAGGTTCCGCGACTCCGGTCACCCAGTTTTAGTCCTGCTCGCGTAGAATGCCGAGTTCGGTGCACACCCTCCTCCGCTCCTCTATCGCCTCCGCCGTATTGTAGGTTCCTTGCGACTGATGGTGGAGCTTGAGCTTGTTACAGAGTACTTCGCGATAGGCCTGCATGTTTGCGCTAAGAAACGGATCTCGAGCGCGGTGGCATTTCTCGACACAGTCGTGCAGCTCCTTTTCCGTCTCTCGCAACCATCTGGACTCGAACGCCTCTTTAGCCTTCCGCTTCCTCGATTCCATCTCCTCCTCGAGAGCGTTCTGACGGAGCATGGCCAAGTCGTCGTTGAGTTGGGTCGGCAAGGGCTCCGAGTCGTCCACTGGCAGAAGGTCCGCGTGTTCTCTGGGAACCCCTCTGGCAATCAAGCTGTCTCGCCTGAGTCTGTGGAGTTGCTGTTCCCGCCGTATCCGTTCTTCCCTCTCTCCGACGCGCGTTTGCAAGATGATGGCAAGCTGTCGGTGTCGTAGCGAGCCTGGAGAAGACAGTTCAAGCGCTCTCCTCAAGTTACTAATGCACTGGTCGTCATCCGAGTCAACTACATCTTCACCGCTATCTTCGACCGCGCTGGCCGTTTCGCCCGTCTCCTCTGGCGGATCAGTCCAGACGTCCGAGAAGTGGCAACGTTCGCAGAGCATCCTTCTCTTCGTCTTTGAGGATGCCATCGCCGATTTGCGAGTCTTGATCTTCTTCCAAACTGCCGTCGGAGCTTTCTCCTTGGTTCGCTCGACGGACGCGCTTTTGTCGAAGCCCACGCGACACACTCCATGGGGTGTTTCCGAAGCCACTCTGTGGCTTTCTTCCTTGGGTTGGGCAGACTCGTAAAGGTGTAGTTCCTCAACCTACGATCCATAGCGGGTTGGTCTTCTGGCTTAAATTCGAGCTTCTGCTGTGCAGTTTAAGAGCATCGGGCAACGGTTGATGAACGACTTTGCGGTTTGGTACTTCACGTCGCACGCTGTGTAACCGCCCTGCGTGAGGATCTTCCAATCGTCTATGTCTAGTGTGGAGGGACAAGCCTCGTCTATGAAGATCACCTCTGTAAAGTGATTGATCATGGCCTTGTTAAACACTCGCTGCTTAGTGATGGTCGCTATGTTGCTGTGATGTACCAGCCCCAGGATCGGTTGGAACAAACTCGTCTTACCGCTATTGGCAGCGCCAATCAGACACGGCACTTTGTCCTTGTGTCTCTTTTGATTGTGGGTCAAGAGCCTCAAGAAATCCTCGCAAAAGCCCTCGACTTCTGCTTCTGTTAGACTGTTTTCCAAAATTTCCTTGAAATACTTCGGCTCCGGCTCTTTTGTCGGATCGTACGGCGAAAACGCTCGCGGCGTAACACGACCGATGTCTTTGTCTTCGATCGCATTCTCCACGAAGCGACGCTCCTTGACTGACCAGCACTGGCCATCGTTCACCTCGATCAAATTATAATCTACGCAAAGCGGTCGAATGACCTCGCAGTGCGGGTTGGCTAGGATTTCGATGGCTTTCTTCATGTCCTTTAGTAGTCTGCCCTTGAAAGAGTGATTTGCCGCCAAGCTATTAACGAACGCCTCTACCTCGCACTTATACCAATAGGTGTACTTGGCCTTGTCGCACTTCTTGTAAACCTTTCCGCCGTAAAGAGCGTACCCCAGCTTTTTCATGGCAATGGCAATGTCGTTCACAAGCACTGTGAGTTTATCGGACAATCTTGCCTGTTCGTCGACGGTTTTCGTTTCCTCGAATAACCGGGCCCTCTGATGGGAAACCGAACTGGTCGATGACCAACTTTGCATCGTGGAGTTTTCCCAAAGCCAAGAAAGACTGGAATTGAACGAGGGATCGACTAGACAAACTCGGACAACGTTCTCGGTGCCGCATTCGTCGAGATCTACTGAATCGGGCTCGCCCGTGAAACTTTCAAATTCCTCTAGAAAGCAATATTGGTAAGACGAATTCACCAACTCCTCCATGAATGTGTTCTTGTGGTCTTTAAGGACTTTAAAACAGCTCTCTCATTGCACCGCTTTCTTTACCCTCGTGACAGGGTACCTAAGATTCAGAACAGTTATCAATTAGTTTGAGTTATTGGGCGATAAACGTTGTTTATCTAGTCGTAACAAGTGATCCGTCGACCTGAGTATTGACAAATTTTAAGATAGCCTGGCTTAGCCTACTTTGACATTTGAAGCTAAATAAATTTTGTTGAATCCAGCCGTTGGAATTGTCTTGTGCATTTTCACGTTTTCATTTATGGGATGTATTTCCCTTCTGTTTGATTTCCTGCCTTCTAATTAGCCAGTGGAAGGTATTTTTTTGCACCATCTGGTTAGTGTAACTTGTGTCAATTATACGATTGTGGATACAATTGTTATTGCTTTAATTACCTGATTTGTAAATACGTCCACGTTGCACTCCAGAAGAGCACGATGGATAACAAGGGGACTGGACGGAGCACCATTGGGCGTGGTCAACACGATCCAATAACTCACAGATGGGCACAACTTGTGGTTTACGATTGTCGCGTGACTTGCAACCCATTCCTGGCTTGTTGAACTCGCGAGTTGACTCGAGTCTGGAAATTCGTCAGCATCATCGCTCTCCTCGTCCGCGTCCTCGTCATTTGCTTTCTTCTTGCCTCGTCGTTTCTTTAGGCCTTGCGTACTAATGGCGCTGAAAAAGAACGCTACATTCTTCATGCCTGCGAAATAGATGAAACAACAATTATTAATCAATGAATCCGCCTCGATTTATTCCACCCAAAACACGCTGAAAAAGTTTGAAATCGTCAAAGTAAATCGAAAACAAACCTTGTAGTGCGCTGTCGCAAGCATCTCTAGTTCGACACACGCTATTCCAAGCTTTTTCGAAACCATCCTCCTGGACTTTACAAACACATTTTGCACTTGTAATACTACATTTTCCCAAAAATACTGGGCTTAAATAACATAACGCTGCGCTCTGTATCGTCCTGCTGTTGAGCTGTCTGCAAGGAAAACGCGCTCTCTGCATATTCAAATTCGACCGATGTAAGCTTTGAAACGTGTTCTGCTTTTATAGAGAGCAGACCTGTTGATTCCCCGGGAATAATCTTAGCACAAAAAATGAACTCAGCAGGGACCAGATTAGGTCCACGAATTCAATGTCGCTATTATTCCCACTAATCAGTAAATCATCACCCAACCTCGCAATCAACGACTATTTTACACCAAACAATCAACTCGATAACGAAGCCACAGTGACGTTTTTAAATGGCCAATAGTGACACACTATCAGTTCCCAAATGCTTTCCAGAGAACTTTCTAGACGAATTTTCTCGCCACATTAGTCACATGAATTAATGTCGCTATTATTCGCACTGATCAGCACATCGTTACCTAACCTGGCAATCAACGGCTATTTTACACCAAACAACAAACTTGATAACGATGCCAATAAAAACGTTCGAGTGAAATTTACGAAATGACGTATTCACAAGCCCCCAGTAGCCCCACTACGGTTTATTGTCGTGATGCATCGCAAAATTCTCACTACCGATGTTAAAAATAAAACACGCATAAAAGATATTAGGGAAATTTGCATTTTGACCTTGGGGGAGAAAAGATTAAGGTGACATTGGTTTTTGAACAGAATTAAAACAGAACAAAGATAAAGGGTCTCCTAAGTCACCATAAAAGTAGTGCGTAGTTAATTGCCTTGTATTCAGTTGATGTAGAACACAGAAGCCAAAGATCAACAGCACCTTGTAGTTTAAAGGCAAATCGAAAACTGCCCCAAAACAGTCGTGTAAAACCTCATTAATCTAAACATCTATCGAGAAATCCGTGAAATCAGTCCTTTTCCGGCCGTTATTAGGAAAAAGCTAATAAACTAAACTAAACTAAACTCAAATAAACTCAAATAAACTCAAATAAACTAAACTAAACTAAACTAAAATAATTAAAATAAATAAAATACTTCCAGTGCTGTGAGGTAGTTCACTGAAAGTTTCTCCCAATGATGGCGGAAAGGAGGGATTTCACGGATTTCGCGGAAATTTTTAGATTTAATTAAATTCTTCTCTTTAAAACTGTAAATATAATATAAATATAACTATAAATATTAATATAATATAATATAAATATAATTAAATATTATACTTACAGTTTTAAAGAGGAGAATTAAATTTAATCTAAACATTTCTGCGAAATCCGTGAGATCCATCCTTTCCGCCATTATTAGGAAAGTCTTTCAGTCAACTGCCTCACAGCACTGGAAGTTTCCATGAAAGGTTTTCCCTAATAACAGCGGAAAGGACAGATTTCACGGATTTTCGCGGAAATTTTTTGATTTAATTAAATTCTTCTCTTTAAAACTGTAAATATAATATAAATATTAATATTAATATAATATAATATAATATAAATATAATTAAATATTATACTTACAGTTTTAAAGAAAAGAATTAAATCATCTCTAAAAATTTCCGCAACATCCGTGAAATCCGTTGTTTCGCTGTTATTGGGAAAACGTTCAGTCGACTGACTTGCAGCACTGGAAGTTTCCATGAAAGGTTTTCCCTAATAACAGCGGAAAGGACAGATTTCACGGATTTCGCGGAAATTTTTAGATTTAATTAAATTCTTCTCTTTAAAACTGTAAATATAATATAAATATAAATATTAATATAATATAATATAATATAAATATAATTAAATATTATACTTACAGTTTTAAAGAAAATAATTAAATCATCTCTAAAAATTTCCGCAACATTCGTGAAATCCGTTGTTTCCGCTGTTATTGGGGAAAACGTTCAGTCGACTGACTTACAGCACTGGAAGTTTCCACTGAATGTTTTTCCTAGTTTATAGATTTAATTTGATTGTTTTTCTCTTTGGACCTTTATTACGTTTAAAATCATTTTATGTTGAACTTGAACTTGCAAGTCAACTTCTAAAGGCTATTACACCATGGTGCGGCAAAAATGTATAATGATGTTTAAAACTTCAACGGATTTCGCACGAAAACGCAAAGGGGACCAAGGTATATGAATATATGATATTTTACTTCCCTTTAGTGTATATTTAACTGATAATTTAAATAACCCGCCTTCTAATGCTTGAGTTGTACCGTTGTGAAATTAAAAGGAACAAATAGGCCGTTTTATGAGCGTTCCTCGGGGTCCAAACGAACAACAGCCTTGAAAGAACCTTACGAAGCAGAAAATCATTTATTTTTATTTGTAAAAATCAATTTTCGCCTTAGAAATGTTGTTTTGTAACAGAACGAAAATGGGGCATACGGAAAAAGTCTAAAACCTATCGAAAAATTAAGTATTTTAACCAGTAAACTTTAAGGAACAAGGAAACGTGGGAAACGATCCTCCTTCCTTCCTTCCTTCCTTCCTTCCTTCCTTCCTTCCTTCCTTCCTTCCTTCCTTCCTTCCTTCCTTCCTTCCTTCCTTCCTTCCTTCCTTCCTTCCTTCCTTCCTTCCTTCCTTCCTTCCTTCCTTCCTTCCTTCCTCCTCCCTCCCTCCCTCCCTCCCTCCCTCCCTCCCTCCCTCCCTCCTCCCTCCCTCCCTCCCCTCCCTCCCTCCCTCCCTCCCTCCCTTCCCTCCTTCCCTCCTTCCCTCCTTCCCTCCTTCCCTCCTTCCCTCCTTCCCTCCTTCCCTCCTTCCCTCCTTCCCTCCTTCCCTCCTTCCCTCCTTCCCTCCTTCCCTCCTTCCCTCCTTCCCTCCTTCCCTCCTTCCCTCCTTCCCTCCTTCCCTCCTTCCCTCCTTCCCTCCTTCCCTCCTTCCTTCCTTCCTTCCTTTCTCATTGTGTATTTACCAAGGTTAAAATTTCATCATTTATTTCCATGTATACGTATCTCACATTTCGACACAACTCATACTAGTAGTATGCAGGAAGTGTGTCACTTTTGAACCTAGTTATAAAATAAAATTTAAAAAAGACTTTATTTAAGTGTCGGTGTATTTAGCTTTGTAGTGCTAATTGTGGACACTGTAAATGAAGAGTCTCCTGTAGCTCAGTGTTAGAACATCCAACTGGTGTGCGGAAGGTCTTAGGTTTGACTCCTGTTGGTAGAACTTGGAATTTTTTCCGAGTAGTTTTTGTCACTGACAGAATAATATCTTTCTCAAAAAAACAAGTTGCTGAAAAATGATCAAAGGGCAGAATGGGTAAACTAAATGAAATGGCACCTGCTCTCCATTGTAGATACAACTCCGATTACTGCTTCCACGGCGACACCATGGACCCGCCCTACAAGCTGTAAAGCGTATGAATATAGATGCCATAATGGCTTCTGTATTTACCAGTGGGATGTATGTGATGGTGTTGATGACTGTGGCGACAACTCAGATGAGTGGTATTGTGGTATGTATTGACTATATTGTTGGCCTTTCCCCCCAAAAGAAAAAAAACATGATTTCTTGGTTGTCCTACACAGTTCACACAGTCTTGAAAATTCCTTGAATTTTAAACAAAGTCCTTGAAAGTAAGACAGTGGAGAGTTACCCTTTCTATTTTTTTTCAGCTACGACACCAACCCCGGCTCATAATGCCACCACACCATTTACCAGGCCTTGCCACTACTGGGAATTCACTTGCCCCAATGGCTGGTGTATCAACAGTGGATACAGGTGCAATGGGCGGGACGATTGTGGAGACGGAAGTGATGAGAGCGGATGCTGTAAGTTAGACTTTTAATTTTTTTATTTTTATATAAATAATTTATTCATCTCTTGTCTTAATCATGCTTGTTCCCTTTTAGTACAGAATGTGCTCTTAGGATGGTTTAGTGTGGGGTCGTCCACGATAAGCCGCTAACCCGCTAAGGTGTAAACTTTGATAATCAATTAATTAATAACTCTTGCGTGGAGGACATGCGTGCGCACCACGCAAAACATGGGTGATCTATCTGTGTTATTACCACTTGTATTTAGCACAATATATATTTGGTTTCAGTCAACGCTTTGCTCTCCTTGTGGTGGCTTTCTTTCTAGAATAAGGTGCTTATGTAAATTTACGTACGGGCTGAAGATCTGTAGTTCGTTACTAACAACAAGTACATCATAGATGTAATTGAATTATTTTTTCATGCAATGTAACTAAAAGGTGAAGCTTCGAGATAGATTACAAAACAGTTTGGGATGATAAGGAATTTTCAGGAAGGAACATTTTGATCTCATATAGCGTACCCTATGCAAAAATGGCTGCCGATTTAAAATTATTTTGTATGCATTTAAATTAGCCTTATACTAACCTCGTTCTAGAGTAAAAATTATTTTGAATTATCAACTCAAAAACGAGGTTAGTGAGGCTAATTTAAATGCATACAAAATAATTTTAAATTGGCAGCCATTTTTGCATAGGGTCATTACTCTCACGGTGCCTCTCCACCCAGGAGTAGTATAAATGGATACCAGCGAATTGTCAGGACAACCTGACAAAATACTGGAGGTTACCTGCAATGAACTAGTATCCCATCCAGGGGAGTAGAGATACTCCTACATGTAGTTGCTTCATTCTATGGAAATTGGAGTTAAGCGCCGACCTGATTGGCCACTGTAGCTTGTAGACAGACTTAACACTTCTGTGCTCCACAGTACAACTGTATGTGTACACTTCTCTACACTTAAAATCATGTCTATTTTTAAATCCATTATGAACTTACAATGTATGTTTTTCTTTTCACATTTTAGCTTATCTTACAGCAACAGCAAGGCTCACTACTACATCGAATCCATTGTGCCCGGCTGGGTGGCTCCATTGCGGGGACACTAGCTATGTCATCTGCATAAGAACGGAATGGTTGTGTGATGGGGTAGATAACTGTCCTGGAGGCTGGGATGAAAGACCACAGAATTGCCCAAGTACGTTTTATTAGCTCTGACCAAATGACATCGCAAGTAGATGCAAGTTTTTCTTACGTGGACTTTCATGGACTTGCGATGACTTGCATTCACTTTGAACAAATCAAATCACGCAAGTACATGTAGATGCAAGTTTTTCACCGTTTGGCCACCCAACACAAGTTTTGTTGTTTACATAAAGTATTGAATGGCAGTGTGCGCAGGAGCATTGGAATATAATTCTGTGCATAGTGCATGCACTTCCTAGTAAACTTGTGACTCTTTTTGGCCACCCAAGTCTGTACGCTAAAACTTGCGACTACTTCCAACACCATTTGGTCAGGGCTTTAGGTTACATGTTTTTGGCATCTCCAAAATTGTAAAATGAATTTTTAACCCTGTTAGGCTGGAAGTACCTACTGCTTACCAGAGTTGTTAGTTAATGGGAGTTACAATATACTAACCATAGGATAATGCATTTTCAAGCAATTGGATTGGTTCCCTACTCATGGTCTCAGCGGCAGTATACCCTCTCTACCTTATTTGGAAATACCGCAAAGTTCAATTTTTTGTCTCAGGCAAAAAATGGCGGAACATTTTTGACTTTTTCTATTTTCCTCGGAGAAATTCGACATTTCCCCTGTGATTTGTATATTATAAAACAATTATTCGCCTCAGGCTCATGAATATTGGTGAATATTCTTCGTCTCAGGGAATATTCACCAATTAACTTTGCCTAATTCGGCAAATAATTGTTATATATACCAGTTGTAAAAGTGTGCTTATTGCATTTGCATATCGGAGGTGTCCACTTAACCCTTTCACTCCCAGAGTCGAACCTTGAGCAATAAATGGGGTTGAACCTTTTAAGTCTGTGGGTGAAACCCTAGTGTGTGACCATTCAAATGAAAGCTATTCAGCAGTATTGTCATGTGGTACTGTTTATTATGTTGTACAAGGTGGTTTTATCTTTTAAGTCTGTGGATGAAACCCTAGTGTGCGACCATTCAAATGAAAGCTATTGAGCTCAGTACTGTCATGTGGTACTGTTTATTATACTGTACAAAGTGGTTCTAACTGTTAAGTCTGTGAATAGAACCCTAGCGTATTTTCAGGTATTGCTGTTTGTTTTTTACAATTGAAGGGTATGCCGCAAAATGAACGTCTATCGCTTTTTTGGCCGATTTTCGTTTTTCGTTTTTTATTGAAGGTAGATTTCGACACAAACTTTAATGGTTAACTTTACCAGCATTGACAGCGCGGGTTGTATTATATGGTCGTTTTGGTTAAAAAAATAAATGAAAAGAAAAGGCGAAAAGAAAAAAACTTCGCCGCACTGCAAGTCGAACCGGCTTCATGATAACACGGTTGCATCAGTTGGCCTGCGCTTTAATCACTTGCGCCACCGAAGCAACAATGACGTTTAGTGATAATTTTAAAGAATTATTCTTTGTAGCGGAACAAGCGGCAGCGGCTAATGCGACGCTTCGCGACAAACAAAAGGTTTCTTTTGTTTCTCGTTCAACAAACACACCGCCTTGGTTTTTGCATATGTTTTTATTCGAAAACGAAGCGCAAAACAGCAAAAAAAAAATTACAGAACGATATTTCTCATATCAAAATAAGACTGTGCCAAAAATTAGCTTGATTCTGTAAAAAAACGTGAAATTCATGATTTTTAACTCAGTTTTGTACTTAGCACTTTTGGGAGTGAAAGGTTTAACTTAAACGGGGTGTCAGCTTATGAGAAGCAGGTGCCTGCTCATGGGTTTCTGCTTTTAGTAGACACTCAAATGTGGTATATGGAAAATCTGCAAATGTGATTGGTTCTCTCATTGACTATTTGCTCTTAGTAGAAATCTACTCACTGTCTTTCATGAATACTGTAATCTGATTGGCTATCTACTTACTATCTATTAGCGCAAAATTGCTCCACTTTGGCAGTGTATAGGCTTCAAAATAACTACTTTTGCTGGGGTTTCTGAAAAGCTTAATTAAAGGAGCTATGTCACGATATTTTAAGTCATTTTTGCGAAGTGCAAAATCACCTTCAAATTGAATTCAAATAATAGTTTACTAGGGTAGAAAAACACCAAAGAGGTGATAATAAACCAAACAGGAACAAGGATGGTTGAGGATGGAGGAGATTAAGACGGATTGTGAACGGCGAACTTGTATAGAAAATATATAGCGTGAATACTGCAAAATGTAAAATTTTTAGAGAAGAAAAATCTGAGTAAACAAACGACAACACGCTAACCATATGCTGAGTAGTCTCGTTCAAAACTAGCGGCACTGTTTTCTAATTCTGGGCCACTTCAAAAATAATTGAAAGATTTTGAGTCTTGTACAACTTAACAGTTGAACCTGCAAGTAATTTTACTAAATTTAAGTGAAGCGCGAAGGTCAAATATGGCTTCAATTTGTAACACAAAGAAGGAAAAAAATCAATAATTGATTTTTGAGAACGAAGAACGAGTAATAATAATATTGTTTTAGTAGAAAACTTCCAAAAGCGTTTTTTTAATTTACTTTCAATTATTGAAAGTAAACTAAAAACGCTTTTGTAAGTTTTCTACTAAAACAATTATTCGTTCTTGATTTCTATATGCACAATATACCGGTAGTGTTTTCACGTGATAGAAATCTTGAGCTCATAATCTAATAGAACACGATCAAGCACCTGTTGCCCTTGAAAAGGGAGAACTTATTCTTCAAATATTTTTGGCTTAAAAGTACCCAAAATTGTATCTAAAAACTGCTATCGTTTATACTCTGCTCTCCTTTGTTCTCTATTAGCAATTGTCAACTTACAGCTGTAGCAACACCTTGTTGATTATTTTGCTCATAGAAAACTTGGGCTCGTAGTAGTAATTGTTATATAGGGTATGGGTGGGGGAGGGGCTCAAGTAGAAGAATTTTCAACTGTGGTAAAGGGTTTATTTGTTTGTTTGTTTGTTTGTTTATATGGTGAAGAAGGATAGCAGTCAGGCAACAATCCCGCTAATGGGCAACACACTTACTGGCATATTACATAGATATACATGTAGAGGCCGACCACGGCACTGTGAACTTTGTGCCTTCACTATTTGTTATTTACCCTTTTATTGTTTTTATTTTTAAGAAAGCACAAGAAGACCTATTACTTGTTCAAGCAGTGAGTACCAGTGTACAGATGGAACTTGTGTACCACTGAGGTACCAATGCGATGGAATCAGACAATGTATTGATGGCTCAGACGAGGTTGGCTGTGGTAAGCAAAAGAACTACATCAAAGGCTTCAATGAGCTATTCGTGAATGATATTGATGACAATAAGGCATAAACTAGAAATTTCTGATAGAAAGTCAAGTGCTGGCGGGTAATAAAGAAATCAAACAAGAATCATGAATATACAACTGCCTGATCCCCACAATCAAGTGGCTGCAAACCTATATTGTGCTAATTTGTAAATATTACTCCATGCTGATGTATTGTTGTTTACATTTTGTGAATACATACCACCCTTCAAAGTGTTGTTATCATTTTATTTATTGGTCTTGAAATCCGAATGTGATGCAGTTCTATAAGTAGTGTTCCAAAATTCTTTTATCCGTAGTCCAGTCCAGTTCCTAAAAATTCTAGATGGCTCCGTAGTTTTGCGCGACGATTCGTTATTGTTGAAAAGTTCCATGGTTTAAAAGTTCCAAATAAACTTGTCCGTGATTCAGTCCGATTTCGACCCCATGTGATCCAATCCAATGTGTTTACACATTTTTGTGAAGTTAACGCGATTTTTCGCCATAAATTTTCTTTCTCTTTAAGACCTAAGTCAAGTTCCAATAACCTTGTCCTTTATCCAAACCTATCCAGTCTGGGCTCAAAGCCATATAATCCAATGTTTTAAGCGATTTAACCACCCATCGTCAAGGTAAAAGGAAAGGCAAAACTCTTGACCTTGTCGAACCAAAAACGACGACCAAGCTTGTGAACGATTGATCGATCGATCATGCAGCATCTTTTCTTCTTTTCCTAGGTCACGCATGCACCCACGCACAAAATCGGTGGAAACGGGACACAACTAGCTCTCCTCCTTCATCTTTTCTCAAGTTATCCTTCCTTCTTCACCCATTCCTCGCTCTAATATCTTGGACGACCCGCCGTCATCTTGAATCCACCTGTTCCCTGGTTTCGTTCGTTTCGTTTCGTTCGGACCCTCCCCTCTCCTAGGAGTTTTGCTCCACCGACCGCCCACCCCTTGCATCCAACTCCCCACCCTCCCCTTTCTCCAATGCTGTCCCCATGGGTAAGGCAGGTGACCATTGCATATCGCGGGCTCAACCTCATGAATAAGTTAATGCATAAATTACATAAAAATATTACAGTGGAACCCCGCCATACGACCACCCCGTTAATACGACCACCCCGTTATTATGACCACTTTTTTTGTGGCCCAAACAAAAGCCCACTCATTTACTTATCTGAAAACCCCGTTAATCCGACCACCCCATTATTACGACCAACGGCCACCTTTTGGAGTCCCCAGTCCTTATTTTCTTTATAAAATTACCCTGTTAATACGACCAGTCAAAATGCCTGGCGAGATTGCTGAATGATAACGCATTTTAGTAAATATTGTCTGGCAAAGTTATTAGTGATTAGCGTGTTCAATTGATATGACATCCGGCAAATTACGGTGTTCAACAGAAAGTGCATGAACAAATACTACAAAAGAGCATAATTTGACCCTACCCCGTTAATACGACCACCCCGTTAATATGACCAAATTTTCATGGCCCAGCGGTGGTCGTATTAACAGGGTTCCACTGTATTAATGTTTACAGCCCATCGATGGATCTACCGAGGAAGTGAAAATTTGCATATTTGTCCCCATCAGCTTCATTCATGAGTAAAAATATTAAATAAAGGTTTTTTCAGAACTCAGAGCTTAGTAAAAATTTATCTAAGAAACTTAAAATAACAATGGAGGATAATGAAGGGGATGGGGGAGAGAACACAAAAACTGCTGCACAAAACCGCTAGCAAACCTTGCCAGCTCGATACTGATATGCCACACTAGATTTTGAGAAAACATTACATGACGTACACCTGGTATGTGCTTGAGACCACTGACCATTCAAAATGCTGGCCGCTAGAGCTCAGCTGGCCTTTGTTCGCCTTTGTTAGTTAAATTACGTGTATCATTTATGTATTAGCTGCATTTGATAATTTTACTAACACAAGCAATAATAGACCATTTCACAGTTCTGTGAAAATTATGTAACCAAGCCTCTGTATGAAAGCGAGGTTCGGGGTGACCATGAGATGATAGAGATCTAAAACTAGTTTACATAATAACAGAATAATTTACATTTGAAAAGAAGGAAGGTTTGTATCACAACAAAGTCACCTCCAGCCTCACTTCTGCTAAATGTTTGTAGAGTTTGAGATTACTCAAAGTCAAAACTGAAGGACAAAAATATAAACAGAAAACCTCACTGAAAAGTTACAAAACTGAAATCAATATTCACGCTAATCCCGGATTAGCTTAATCGTCCTTTGAACAACCGGGCCCAGGATTCTAAGCACACAACTGTAAAATGGATTATTACTAATAATATAATAAGGTAATATATAATTATTATTCCACAGGTGGCGGTACTCCAAGCACTTGCCCAGACTTTTTGTGTGATTCCAAAACTGTTTGCTTGCCACTCGCACGAAGATGTGACCATATGCCAGACTGCAAAGATGGCACTGATGAAAAGAATTGCAGTAAGTACTCACTAGCATTCTGTTTTGTTTTATGATTCTCTGCCCAACGGTTATAGTCGTTAGTTTTCATGTGATGGATTAAAGGAAACATCAAAATAATACCATAATAACAAGAATGAGAAAGATATTATTCAGTCCGTGACACAAGCTACTAAGAAAAAGAATTCCGAGTTCTCCCAATAGAGGTCAAATCTATGTCCTTCCGCACACTGGTCGGACACTTTACCAGTTGAACTACAGGAGACTCGTGGGAGCATAGGTCATATACATGTAACTTAAAGGCTCAAATGTGACAAATTCCCTGCATACTGCTAGGATTAGTTTTGTCGATATGTGTGGGAAGAAATGATGGTGAATTTTAAGCTTGTTAGAAACACAATAAGAAATATATAACATTTGCTTGCCCAATCTCTATTTTACAAGCCTCCAGCAGCTGGGCTATTGAAGATAGGGTGTCGAGAAAACTAAGACCTAGAAAACTAAGACCTCGAAAACTAAGACCTAGAAACCTAAGACCTAGAAAACTAAGACCTAGAAAGCGAAAACCTAGAAAAAGGAAACCTAGAAAACAAAGACCTAGAAAACTAAGACCTAGTCTAGGTCTTAGTTTTCTAGGTTTCTTAGTTTTCTAGGTCTTAGTTTTCAAGATCTTAGTTTTCGAGGTCTTAGGTCTTAGTTTTCGAGACACCCGGAGATATCGAACTCTTGAAATCCATCGGCTACAAAGGGGTAACTCTTGAAATGTTAGCTTTCCAAATTCACTACCACAGTTAATTTACCGTTATCAACTTCAAGTTAATAATAAAAGGTAAATTAACGAAGTGTTTTATTGCCTGGCGACGCAGCAACAACAGTTTCTTTAGAAACTAATCACTCTGTTCCTTGATATCCATGCCCCATGCCCCTTCCAAAGAGAGTTTTAAATGTTCTGTAAGATGCTTCATTTCTGTTTTACCACAGGCAGCAATATACAGGTTACAAATGTTCAGGCCACTCCCCTGACGGGTGGCACTTCTGTCGCCGTCACTTGGCGTGCAATTTCTCATCAACCTCCTGGGTTTACAGTTGCTGGCTACAGGATCTCTTACCGGTAAATAAACAAGTCAACAGTAGTAAATTATAGTGATAAAAGTAATGGTAAAGCCGCACTCGAGCGAAATTGGCCCACACTGCCGGCGCTTATCCCAGATTCCGTAGCATGAACAGGCCCGTAGACAGGATTTTGAATGGGGGGGTGCATTAGAGTGGCAATGTTGGGATCGTACGAGCGCCGAAGGCGCGAGCTACTAGGGGGGTCCTGGGGCATGCCCCCCTTCCCCGGGAAATTTTGAAAGATTAGGTTGTCTTGGGACTGTATTCCGGCGTGCGTTTTGAAGGCAGTATGATAATGAAACCAGGCAGCCAAAAAGCGAACACATGAATATTTCTGGAACTGTTCAGTTAAAGAGAATACCGATGAAAGAATACTAAAAATATATATTGCGGACCTTCGATTAAAGACATTTTTAAGCCAAAGAAGTGAATATTTGGATGAAGAAAATGACTTGCTTGATGTTGTCTTTGTCGATGAAGACAATATGTAAACACGTTCAAAGCTGCAATTGTTTTGATTCAAACGACACCTGTCCAGTTATCGAATTAGAGCACAAGCAATACTATTTCACTTTCTTTTGAACCGTCGGTACACAATAGGTGGACCTCCACAGCCCATGGGGGGGGGGGGGGTGCAGATGCACCCATTGAACCCCACCTCCTTACGGGCCTGATGAAGCTGATTGGGAGTATTGCTACTCCCTTTGGATGACGGGATGCAAGTCCATCACAGGTTACCTCCCAGCATTTCCTCAGGTTGCCCTAACAGTTTTGCCGGTACCCATTTATACCTGTAAAAAACTTAGTCTAGCATCCCATCAAGAGGAAGAGTGGTTGTACGTGTTAATACTCTTTGTTGCTATGGAAACTAAAGTTAAGGCCTTGACTAGTTGTTAACAATGTTGAACTTGTTTTGGTCTGTATTCTTACTCCAAGATGTGCAACAGAGAAGCAATTTAACAATCTCTAACCATGCTGTTTACTTTGTAGGGCTGTTAGTCTGCACTCTGTTATCTGTGTCAGATAATTGGCATCAGGAGGACACACAACACAACAATTTTTACATTGTTTCCTATCTGCAGCCATGCTCAAAATACGAATTCGGGGTACAAGTCCTTTTAAGTGGATCTGCACCAGGACCATTATCAACTACCATCAAAACAACAACTCTAACAGCCAGTAAGTAGCTTGAGGGGCAGGTGAATTCCAAGAGGGTTTGAGTAGTTGGCGATCCAATCACTTCCCTCTAAAATGGACTCACTCACCAGGTCCAGTGCCTGTCTTTGAGTGGTGTCTGTCTTATGATATGGTAATTCAACATCAGAGTTGTGATGTCTTTTACAGGAACTTCTATTCACAATTAGTTTTAAATTTTTAATAATAGATCACATGTGACCCACCATACGGAAACACGTCCTAAAGATGTCTTATCATACATTGCAATTTGAGTGAAACTGGGTTTCCGAAGGGTTTAAAGGCCCTGAAACCAGGGTTCCAAAGGGGTTTCAACGAGTTTCCAAAGGGTTTCAAAGGGTTTCCAGAGGGTACTATGTTGGTGGTGGCTTTGCTCTAATGATTTTGTTATCCAAAGATTACAAATAATGCAAAAAAGGAAGAAAAGATATGCACATGATATTTGTACTGTAGAGGGAGTGGGTTTCTTTTGGCTGATAGTCGATACTTGCTCTTTGGAACTGCTACCGAATGATAGATGGTGCCTGTATAGGCAATTGGATAACGAGTTTGCCGACAGCCAGTCACCTGTGTATGCTAATGATTGATAGTCTGATGAGCATCAAACAGTGTTAGCCCCAATTCAATTAAGTTAACTATCAAAGTGTAGTAGAAACCTGCAGAGCAAACGTTAATGTGAAAATTATTTTTTCGGCATAACTATATAAGCTGCAAGTTCTTTTCATTTATAGACACCAACTTAATACAGACACCTCATGGAAAGTGTATAAATGAATTCTGTCCCTACCAGCTGAAAGCCCGCACATTTTCTCTTATATTAACCCACGTAATATGGACACTTCATTATTACAGAATCTGATGTGTTTTGGGGTATGTGCAGTGCTCATGTTAATGTGCTCCATCTGTATTAGTTTAAATGGCACAATGTGTGAATCAAATTTCACATTTTAGTTATTGTTAACCGCTGCTGTGATCTCCTTTTCTTTAGAAACAAGTGCTCCTCGAAATGTGCTACATGTATTGAAAGGTGATGGTTCACTACAGATAACTTGGGACGTTCCATTAACTACCTGCCATGTGGTCACTAATTATAAAGTAAGAACACTCATTGATTATTACGGGGTGTATCCAGGAAATTCAGAAACTTTACATTAAGGGGGGAGAGCCTTAACTACAAGGCCTTTGTTATGGAAAACTTCTAAACATCATTTCTTCGGCTCCCTAACTTCTACGAATACGCTTTTTTGCCATGTCTTTTATAAATCAAAGGCTCCAATGAGCCACTCATGAATGATAAGGCATAAACTAGAAAATTCTAACAGAAAGCCAATGCTGCGGATGGAAATTGATAAGCAAGTCAAACAAGAGTTATGAACATACAACTGCCTATTCCCCATGGCCACATTGGCTGCAAACATATATGTGCTTATTTGTTGACTAAATTACTCCATGCTGATGTATTGTTTACATTTTGTGAATACATGCCACCTTCAAAGTGATGTTATTATTTATTGGTCTTGAAATCCGAATACATTTAGCACACCGTGATGCAGTTCTTTTAGTGGTGTTCCAAAATTCTTTTTCTGTTGTCCAGTCCTGATTAGTTCCTAAAAATTTAAGGTGGCTCCTATTGTTGAAAAGTTCCATTGTTTAAAAGTCCCAAATAAACTTGTCCGTGATTCAGATAAAGATGAATTTTATTCATACAATTTGTATAAAGCAAATACAACATTTAGCGTACTGTAGTGTCTAGCTAGGCCACCAAAATGAATCTCTGCAATAGAAGGTTCGATCGATCGATCGATGGATCCGCGTCTTTTCTTCCTCTCCTTAGTCACGCACGCATGCACAGAATTGGTTGAAATGGGACACGGCTAGCTCTCCTCCTTCATCTCTTCTCAAATTATCCATCATTCCTCAAACTGCTCCTTTATCTACGCCTGCCATCTTGGAAGACCCGCCGCCGCCATCTTGGATACCGTCTGAACCCTCGTACCCTACCCTCTCCTAGGCGTTTTGCTCCACCGACCCCCACCCCCTGCGACTAACTCCCCACCCTCTCCTCCCTCCAATGCTGTCCCCATGGATAAGGCAGGTGACCATTACATATCGCGGGCTCAACCTCATGAATAATTTAATTCATAAATTAATATGCATTTAATGCATAAATTAATGGTCACAGCCCATCAAGCTAGTGCTCATTTGCATATCCATGTACCTCACTATACTCATTTCATTCCATTCATGAGTAAAACTAAGGTCTCTAATTTTTTTCAAATCACAACCATATTTGGTGAGTCACGTGATCATGAACAGAAAAAGCCTAAAAACTTGAACAGGTTAATATATTTTTTGCCAATAAAAGGGATGCAAACGGTTTAAGAACATTCTGATACAAAACGTCTAGCATGGATTTGTTGAAATTCAGGTTTTTGAAAAAGCTATGACATCATAAAGACCTATTTTCATACATTTACTTGAATTTTTTTTAAAAACGTGTAAATGGTAATCCCATGCTAGAGATAATGAAAGAAGTTAAGCTGCCTCCAATCTGCTAAAAAGAAGTGAATCTTCATCACTTTTCCTTCGAGTTTAAGTGTTTTTTCATTCTAACGTGCGGTTAGGGACTGGCACTAGCTACGCACAACCCAATGTCGATTTGGCAATGTGAGGTGTTCAATCTCATACTTCCCGCCATGTTAGCATTTCACAACGCTCGAAAACTGCTAACCATGAATTAGCATCCTAAGTACAACTCTTTATGTGTAGTTAAGGTTCACATACCCCCCTTAACTCTCATGTAATATATCAAACACGAGAGACACCAGACAGACACTGAGAAGAGAGTTTGGAAATGTGATGAAACACTGTCTTGAGTGTTTGATATATCTTCTCAATTCAAACTAAAACTAAGTAGTAAACAGATAAATAAAATCAGAATCAGACCAGGTATCGAAACCACCATCACGGTTATGACTTCCTTTGTTTTAACTTGATGAATTATTAAATGAGTGTTGGAAAATAATATTGTAAAACATCCCTTGTCTATAATATTTAAACAATATTGAAATAATAAATAATATTGAAACATCCCTACAAGGGCCACTTCTGTATAACGCCCAGTTAATTCTGCCCCAGAGTGGCTGTTGTAGAGGGGTTCAAACAGTATTTCAATAATATTGATTTGACGACCTGTAGACAAAGTTTGACAAATATCTTTGATAATAAAATCAGTTTTTAAGTAAAAACAAGAATTAACTTTGATGTACCACTGTTAGTTTTATGACAATAATTACACGTTTGTTAAAATGAACCAAAGCTATATAACTGCTTCTTAAACCTGTTGAAAGATCGTTGATCACTTGACATGGATAAGACTTTGTAAGATCAATCAAGCTCTTATGGTGGTTATAATTTCAAGGCTGAAAGGCTTCTTTGAGAGCACTTGTGATATGTTATTTTTGTTATTTTTGACAGATCTTTTACAAGCAAATTACTCGCATTGGATTTCAAATAATAGAGACTGGTAATGTTCAAGTATACCGTATAACAGGGCTTGCAGGAGGTGTAACATATGAAATCAAGGTTAGGAAAATGATGTAAGGTGCATGACAAACTTTGTTAAGTGTAGAAATGATCTTCGCAGTTGTGAAGCCTGGAAACAATTCAGGGCTTCAACCGGATTTGAACCCTTGACCTCTGCATTACCGGTGCAATACTCTACTAACTGAAGCTTTGAAGCCACACATTTGGGAGCAAGGTCAATTGTCACAGATTAGCTTGACAGTCAAGTTCAAAGCCTGCAAGGCCAGATAACTGTTCTGCCATGATTTGTTTGTTGTGAGTGTTTTCCATTACAACTTAGAAGTAGATATAGTGTGTGAGGAGGGACTTTGTCAACGGAACATTAAGGCTAATTTACACACTACGATTTGTCAGCCCAATTTGGCCTGATTTGATTAACCCATTGACACCTGGGGCTTTTTCCAAAAAACGGCAATCTAACATCACGGATGCCTATTTCTGGCCGTTATCGCGACCATTTACTGCCCAAATGTCTAAAACTTATTTTATTTTATTTTATTTTTTATTTTTAATTTATTTTTAATTTTTTTAATTAAAAAAAAAAAACTTATACTGCAACGTAGAAACTAACATCCCCTTCTACTCAGAAGCAATTAATTCAATATTTTCCTTGGGCATGCGCAGAAATCAAAATATGGACAGTTTTTGGGCGTGACAAACTCATCACACTTCAGGCCTTTTGTTTCCTTTTTTGCCGTTCTTTCTCTCCTTTTTCTCTCATTTTATTTTGTGGTTTTGTTGGCCTTTTAGTCTCCTTTGTTCACGTTGGAAAAGTCTCCACCTAAACGTTGGGGAAAGTGAACTATTTCAACAAAGAGTGTCAATGGTAGGGAAGGTCACATTTTTGGTGATTTTGGAGGAAAAATTCCAAGTTGTTTTGTGTGTATCTCTGGCCCAATTCAACGTTTCGTGCTCGGATAGGCATGCTTTGTTAGACATTTTCCTACTCTATGAGTTGAATATCAAAGACAATCCTCTGGCGGGAACAGTGATGATGTCACAAGTTGTACAAGTCTGTGGTCTCCTCTTGGCCGGTTGTGGCTGGTTTAGGTGTCAATGTGTTAAGAAAATGACTGATCGAGCGGACGACGAAAATTGGCCTAATTTATAAAAATCTGAAGCAGTGCCACTGATGTTTTAAATCGGGCCGATTTTCATCCTCGCGCTATGCCAATAAAAGAGAAATCGGGCCGACAAATCCTAGCATGTAAATTACCTTGTACGAGTGTGCCAACTAATTGGGCCGACAAATCGTAGCATGTAAATTAGCCTTTACAGTGGAATTAAGAGAGGAGAGTGAGAGTGGAGGAAGAGCGAGGAGTGGAGAGAAGACCTTTCATTTCCTTTTTCTGGATTAAAGCATAGTAATGTCAAGTTCCAGACACGGCACATGTTTGTTTGCTTGATTCAGAAGCTCATATTTACAATAGTATTATTTAAGGTAATCGGTCTTTTTTCTCAATTAACAATAATTATTAGGGATTACATGTAATAATATTGCTACAGTACTGTAAATCGAGGTGTGAAATGCGTTCAAAATCGTAGATCTTGTATTATTGGTCCTTAATGCATGTGAAGATGTTACAATAATTGATAAATACTTGCAAACAGATGAGAATTACTAAAAAGTCTGATCTTTTTACGTGACTGTACATGTGCATTATTAATCCTTATTTTTTGGCCAGACAACACAATGCCTTATACAAATTCCCACTTTTCTCAGTGTTCAAGTTAATGGGGTACTGCTCTAAATTATTTAATGATATACATGTCTGGGGATTTTTTTTAGCTGCAAGCCTTCAGTGTTGATGGTGGTGGTGACTTGTCGAATGTTCAGTATGTGCGGATTCCAATTATACCGACACATCCAACAGGTATGGTAGAGTTAAGCATGCTGTTTACTGGGGTAATATATTGCATAAAGATTAAAAATTCACCCAATTAAAAAACATATTATCATAACTAGAAAGAGCATGCCAAATTTAGCTATCACGTCAAGTTTGAAAAGAAATGGGTTGAATTTGAAACCTGATTCACTCCCATGTGAAAGGGGTGGGGATGCTCGTCATCTCTTTTAGGGGTGTCCATTATGGATTTTGGTATCACTTAGGGTGTTCAGCACCGAACGCCAATATTTTTAGCCATCAAGGTATCGTTTATATATATAATTAGGGTTGCACGTGAAGAAATTAAAAAAAGTGCGGTCATACTGTGTTGGTGGTCTACACCGATCAGGCATGAAATGTTTAAAATTTCTTTACAACCATTATTTAATAGTCTCGATCATTACCATTCACCGATTGCAACTTAATTTGTCTGAGTCTCTTAGAATGGTATCTTTTTTGGGTCAAATAACGCTTGAGCCACGCCCAGATTGGTGATTGATTAAGGGGTTTAATTCAAATTTTCCGATGAGCATCCCCGCCCTTTTCACATGGGAGTCCCCCCCCCCCCCAGGGACTTGTAGGTCTGTCAGTGTCTTGCTTCTAGCAAATAATTGATTGCTTGTCACCAACAAATCATTATATGTTACTCATGGCAATGTCCTCGTCGTTCTTAAGCCTTAAGAATGACGAGAACATTGCCCTGAGTAAACATACATTTCTGTTTGTACGCTCAATTCTTTTCACTCGTGATACGCATGGAGATGTTAATTAAAGTTAATTCTCAAACTTGTGAATAATTCATCAAGTTAAAACAAAGAAATCATAACCGTGAAGAGGGTTTGGATGCCTAATCTTAATTAGCATACACTTTTACGATTTTAAGATATATCAAACACTCGAGACAGTGTTTCATCCAAACACCTCGAATTTCGTCAAAAATAGTCCGCTACACGTCGTCTTTTCAACTCTCTTCTAGGTGTGTTTGATATATCAATGTTGTTGTTGTTGTTGTTGTTGTTGTTTATTGTTATACATACAGATGTATGTATATGCTATGTGCATCTTGTTTATGATTGTGAGTTTTAATAGGCCATTTCCGAGTTTCCTTTTGCCTCTGTTTCAAACAAGTCCTGGTACACAGCCTTTGTTAAGGTAATGAGTTTTACTTGCATGTTTATTGTCATGCAAATCAAACTAATTTCCATAACAAAGGTTGTGCACCAGGACTTGTTTTGAAACAGAGGCAAAAGGAAACTCGGAAATGGCTTATTCCTTCTTATTTCAGCACCAGTGCCAAATCCTCATTATACATCTGTCAATGCAACAACAGTGGTTCTTGCTTGGGGAACTCCTACACAGACTGGTGTCATGGTGCCTGTTTTGGTAATTATTGTCATGAATGATATATTTTTTTGTACAAAAGAAAATATAAAGGGAACCTGGCCTGGACATTCCTACTTCGATCAATATGTCCAGATTGAACGCAAATGATCATGAGATGCATGCTTTTCATGATAGGAATCACAAAGTATCCTCATCGATAAAAGGTCACCAAAACGCATAATAAACAAATAACCCAGTCATATATGAAGTATTTAAAAACAATACCTGCATTCAATCCTGGACATAAATGTCAATCGATCAATCAACCAAACAATCAATCAACTAATCAGTCAGTTAATTAATCAATCACTCTTTTCATCCATCCGTCCGTCCGTCTGTCCGTCCGTCCGTCCATCCATCAATTGTTGTTATTTCAGGATTGAGCGGTTCGGGTTCGAGCCCTGGCTGGGGTCATTGTGTTGAATTCAAGAGAGATACTTAACTCTCGCATTGCCTCTGTCAACCCAGGAGTAAATGAGTACCGGCAAACTGTTAGGGCAACCTGACAAAATGCTGGGGGAGGGTAACTTGCGATGGACTAGCATAAAATCCCATCTAGGGGAGTAGTGATAAGGCCTACTCTGGGACCTAAAGTCGCTGTAACTTTAGGCGACTTAAGGACGTTCGCGCCCATTGCTAGTGCGCATCCTTACTGCACACGCTATTCATGCCGCACGCGCGCGCCACGTCATACATCGAGTGCGCTCTGAGAATGGAACTGGACAAATATAGAGTTGGAAGCCGCTTCAATAACTTGGCGAGGATTTTACTCTGTTGGATGCACAGTGACCCCTGTTTTTCTTTTCATAGATCACTTCCTTTACTGATTCTCTCCGTTTTAACAAAAAACAAAAAATTCTGGACGTGAGAAGTTTTGATTATTTCACTTTTTCTGCTCATTTGCGATCAAATTTTTCTACGAATACGGGTGTGCATGACTTACAAGTATCCTTCTGTAAGGCTAATTTTACCTAAAGGAATTACATCAGCTGCAAAAATTTACTTAATAGGCCTATTTGCATCGAAATCAACACATCGATCTTATCTAGAGTTCTCCATTTTACCTTTTTTTTGCTAATAGCAATGAAGGCGATATCGCTTCACATGACCAAAGACTCTAGAAACACTACGGTCTTCAATGCGCTTTATCTCCGAAACGAGCGCGGTGACCCCCAATTGTTTTTGCCTTTCTGGCATGAGTTGGTCATTATCTAACTACAGCAAAAGTTAAAAAAAAATCTGAACGTGGGAAGAATTGGGCGCGAACGTCCTTAAGGTGACTTAAGGCGACTTTAGGCAACTAAGGCGACTTTGGGCGATTTAAGGTCCCAGAGTAGGCCTGTGATACTCCTAGTCACTTCATGCTATTGAAACCAGAGGTAAGCGCCGGCCTGTAAGCCACTAGGTGTGTAAATAGACTTTAACCTTAACCATTTCAAGCTCGTTAGTGGCGATGAGTGGAGCAAGCTGAGCATAAACTGTGGTTGTGTTCTTGGGCAAGATACTTCTCTCCCACACATTGCCTCTTACCTCCACCACCCAGGAGTAGTACTGGCAAACCTGACAAAATGCTGGGGGGGGGGGGGGTTAACCTGTGGTGGACTTGCATTCCATCCACGCATGGGGAGTAGCCATTCCTTCTGCAGAAACTGGCAAAAGGGTTGACTGGTTTCTTCTTTCTTTTCCTGTCCAGGGCTATAAAGTGTATGAAACAATGAGCGGTGGCCTGGTGCTCCTTATCATTACTGATAAGCATAACTACACTGTTTATTCGTTGCTCCCACGAACATCATACTCTTTCACAGTGAAACCTTACAATCAGATAGGTGATGGTCCACCTGCTTTTATTGCAGTAACAACTACAGGAGGTGAGTTATGCTATTTCATGTATTAGCCTAAATAAACCGGTACCTTAATTAAATGATTACCTTTTTAAGAAAAATTGCTCTGTTTCAACTGCATGTACATTTTGTAATGCACCTATGCTTAACATTACTTTTTGTACTGCCCAAGTTTTGCTGCTCTGCGTGATATTCTGTTTGCCTCCGTTGAACACTTGTTGGGAGATAGCTGGCTTTCCATGGCATCTGACATTAGAATAAACTGATTGGCTTCTAGATGCATGGTGTGTAAGCAGAAGCTTATCACCTAGGTGATAAGCTTCTGGTGTAAGGTATTGACTTTCAAATTAACGTAAATGTATGTCAATCTGTTCAATCTTTTATCTCCTAATCAAACCGTTTTTGGTAATTTTTTGTGATTTGTTTGCAGCTGTCTTATAATTAAGTACAATATACTTTACGAAGAAAATTGTGTATAAGATAACTTACTTCTTTTTGCCTCCTTAAGCTCAGGCCAAACGGAGACGCAAGTAGACGCAAGTTTCCAACTTGCGTCCACTTGCGTCTCCATTTGGCCACGACTTGCGTTCACTTGCGACGACTTGCGTTCACTTTGCTCGAGATCAAATTTGAGCGCAAGTAGACGCAAGTTTTTCACCGTTTGGCCACCCAACGCAAGTCAACGCAAGTTGTTTTTGTTTACTTCTAATACTGAATTGCAGCGCGTGCAGGAGCATTCAAATGGCTTTCTTTTTGGCAACTTGCGTACACTTGCGATAAACTTGCGACTCCGTTTGGCCACCAACGCAAGTCTGTACGCAAGTTCAACTTGCGTCTGCTTGCGTCTACTTGCGTCTCCGTTTGGCCAGAGCTTTATACTTAAAAAATGTAACTTGTATAGCTTTTTTCAGGGAAATGTATGTGTATTTGTTGTTTCTGTTTCTATGTAAAAATATATAAGTATCTACCGTAATTTTTTTTCAATGTAATGTAAGGTAATGTAATTGCAGGCGAATGTTTTGGAATGTAATTAATTAATTAATGTAGGTAGATCGGCAAATTAGTTTCTTTAGTGTATGTAACTTGTTTGTGTTTGTTTGTGCCACATACTCAACCAATCCGATGCAAAACCAAAACCAATCGTGACTTGGTCATATGCGTTTTCCCGCCCTTGGCACCAGTTACATGTATTTGCTTTAAGTTCCCATTGGTTCATTTTGTCATTTACATTTGTTGTGATTGGCTATTTAAATAATTATTGCTTTGGTTTTGGTTTTTATGTTGTGTTACGCAATATATTTTGTGACACAATATAATTGTATGGGTAGTTTTTGTCATGGGATCACGACAATCCTAAGATGTTTCCAAAACTTTTGGAAATTTTAAAGAAACGTATGGAAAATTAAATTACAAGATTTTGCTTCTAACATCGCTTCAAATACTACTGCAACAGCGCAAGGTATATATTTTTTCTTTTGTGTTGCGGTTTCCCTTATGGTACACTACAAGCTACTTGTGCAAAAGACGCATGTGTGCCAAATTCGGAATATAATCACTATAAGCTCTATTTATTTACCTGATTTCCTACAAGTTGCCCCAAATCAGGACATTTTAGGGGAAAGGACAATCTCTACGACTAAAAACAGCAAATATATTGAAAAAGCGAGTAACTTGAATTGTATGCGCCAAAACCACAGTCACGAGTGCTTGTTTTCTCAGCTATAAACAAAGCAGAGAATACATTAGCCGTGCTATTCAAGCTTCAAATTCTGTCCAATACAGAGGCCATTTCCCTAGGCTGTACGAGCTGAAATATTTCCTGAAGTTTATCAGCATATTGAGTTAATAACAGGAATTGCATCGAAAATTAAATATTCGGAAAGCAAAGACGAATGCCAGAAGGCAAAATCACTGTTGCAAAATACATGTAGTCTGTATAAATATGACTGTGACCTTTATAGCGTTTTTCAATCACTTTGACTTTACACCATTATGATGTGTAACACAATACGTGCGTTATAACTCGACTATTTTTGGCCTGTGATGTTAGCAAATTGAAATTTGAATCGAATCAAATCAAATCAAATCGATTATCGTAACACAACATGGCCTAAGGGGCCCCTAGTACAAAACTCAATTGAAAACCACTCTATCATTATCACTCACTCAATCCTGTTCGTGCATGTCCGCACATAAGGAATGCCAGTGTTGTTTGTCTTCCACTAATTTTGTCACTTGCCCCCAACTCCATCCTTGCTCCTTTATCTCCTGCTCAACCGATCGCCTCCATATCTACCACTCTTTCTTTTCCCATCTGGAGCCAATATCAGTATTAACTTAAACTTCTGTTATTTCATTGGTATAAACAGGAAGTGCTCCTCAAAGTGTAATTGCAACTCCACTTAACAGCACAGCCATAACACTAACTTGGTCACCACCAAAGCATGGCCAGTCAGGTGAACCGGTAAGTTCCATATTATATCAAAGTGGCCATGAGCCACTGAACTCGGAAAATTATGTTAAAGTTAATATTTGAAACACAAGTTACCTTAATAACGTGATATCATTCTTATCTTATGAAACACGCAGGTCTCAAATTACGTTTTCAATTTATCAAAATCGTTCGAACATCTAAACAGATCTACAAATGAGAAACATTGCCACTAAAAGACTACTAAAACAAATCACTTGATGGGTAAATCGTGTCACGTCCACGTCAACAACCTCAGCGACGAGCTTTTTGCAGGGTTAAAAACAGCAACCGGCACGCTCAATCCAGCACTTCAACACTTCGGTGAAAGTCAGTACTCAGAACTCACTTGAGCTTGCTGTGATAGTCAAATAACTCAGCGAAAACCCAGTTGATAAATGACTTTTTCCTAAAGTTTTTCTGTTGTGTCAACGTGGCGCAGTGGATATAAGCACCGCTTTGAAGTCTAGAGGTCGTGGGTTCGACACCTAGAAGGTTCCTTTTTTTTCTTTTTTTTTCCCTTTACTTTTTTAACGCATGTATTTATATTTTTTTTGGTGGTTGAGTATTTCGATTTCGAACTCAAACAAGGTGTTTGTTTATTGAAGAATGAAATAAATAATGAAATGTAAGACGGCTTCTCGCCCTCGATTTATACTGCTGGAACTTAGATTTCTCGAACCCTCGATTTCTCGAAAACCCCGAGAACTCGAGCCAAAAGTCGTTTCCTTTGGATTTGTTTCACTGTAATTTTACCCCCGATATTTCGAACTTCCTGATTTCTCAAACCAATCTTCGTTTCGCGTGGAGAGTTCCACTGAATGTCCCACTGTATAACCACTATATATTATGCGCAATATATGCGCAAGCGTTATGCACTAGTCAGCGGATTTACAAAATGTTTAACAGGAAGCGAAGGAGTGAAATTAGCCTCCCACAGCTACAACTCGGAAATGGCTTTGAGCCATTTTCCGAGTTAAAATGGCTCGGATTACAGTCATAATAATAATGCACACAGAAACAAGCATTCTGCACTTATTATGGTTGTTGTTGTAAATCAATTGGGTTATAGCTCTCTGGCCATCCCTTCCTGAGGATCTCGCTCAATGTTTTACACGTGCAACTTCTTTAATCTCTTGTGTTGTCAGCTTAGTGTCCCTGCTACGCCATGTCGGCGGGGCTAAAGTACAGGTCACAAGTCACAGGTCAGGTTACAGGTCACAGGTCACAGGTCAGAATAAAAATTTAAAAATAAATAAATAAATAAAAATAAATAAAAATAAATAAACAAATAAAAATCACGAAAACTGACAAATTACGAAAACAATAATTGTTTTCGTAATTTGTCAGTTTTCGTGATTTTTATTGTTTTATTTATTTTATTTGTTTATTTATTTTTATTTATTTATTTTTAAATTTTTATTCTGACCTATTGATTCCCTTTTTTCTGTAATATTCCTTTTTATTTGTATACACACCCTACCCCCGAAGGGATGTAGTCACATGATCAGTTCTCGAGCACATGGTAGCTAAGATGGCTGAGTACTTTACCATTTGTTTTTGTCAGGTATATTAATCTTTTATTGCCAAGTACTGTACTGTGACCTGTGACCTGTAGCCTGACCTGTGACCTGACCTTTAGCCCCGCCGCATACATTACGCTAAAAGAGTTCCCTGGAGGTGCAATGGCCTAATGCATGGTTAGTGTGTTGGACTCTAAATTGAGGGGTCCGAGTTTGAGTCCTCGCCAGGGTCATTGTGTTGTGTTGTTGAGGAAGAAACTTTAAGGCACTTTACTTGCACAGTGCATCAGTTAGGGCAGCCTGACCACCCCTGAACGAGACCCATTCCCCAGCGAGACCCATGCACCAGCAGTGTAGGGAGTTAATTAGCACCCATGACAGCGATGGCAAGGATAATGTTGATTAAAAAATAATTTATATTTTACTTAAAAGTCTTTGAGTAAAAGTCTTGAGTATTTGAGTCTTTGTCTATTGGTATCAGAGCGATCATTTCCAAATAGAAACTTGAAAAATTTGCTGTTGCAGTTCACATTCTCCATATAACGAAGAATTAGGTCATTTCAAGTTGTTGTTTTGCAGAGGACAGCCAAGATGTATACTTGCATGTGCAGAGCTATTGGACTGCTCATTAAACCTTTTGTTTGATGACATTTACGTTGCCCTTGCTGTTGTGGTTTTCTTATACTCCCTTGTGTGAAAGAGAAACGTTTCCCACTTTGTTCATTCATCCCTGTTACCTTTTCCCTCCTATCCAGATGTACTACATCTACTATGGAACCTTAACAAGCGGAGTCAGTACTCGGCCTGTGGGTCATACTGCAGCTACAACATTCGTGGTGGGCCACTTGCAGCAGGACTTTGTTTATGTGTTTGAGGTGTCCTTGGGTTTGACAGGGCAGCACAGCGATCCAGTTAATTCCAAGCCAAAATCTGGTTTGTGGTTCTTATCATGCATAATTAGATGGTGATCTTTGCTGACTGTGATTGGTTACATTTTCACTAATTAGCACAATAATAATTAGCATAATTACACATTCACCTGATAAACAAGCAATCTTTGCTCACTTGATTGGTTACATTTTGCCTAATTAGCATAATTCCAAATTCACGCTATAAACAAGTGATCTTTGCCCACTTGATTGGTTACATTTTACTTAATTAGCATAATTACAAATTCTCCCACTAGCAAGCGATCTGGTTACATTTTGGGTAATTAGCACAATTACAAATTCGCCCGATAAACAAAGTTGAACTGAATACCATAAGTGAAAAGAGCATGTACAGTCAGTTACCATTGTCAAGTGTGAAAGAACAAGGATTTATACTAGATGTTTTTAATTGAATATTACCTCCAAACTGCTGCTTATGGGCCTGTGGCATGCAAATCATGGTGGTCTGTTCTGGGTTTTTAAAATTTTTTAGAAGTTTTTAATCAAACACAAACAAGAAAATTATACTGCTCTCTACTCAGTCCACTTACTGTAGTCAATCATTGTCATTATCATCATCATCATCATCATCATCATCATCATCATCATCATCATCATCATCATCATCATCATCATCATCATCATCATCGTCATCAATCTTCATTCGGTCAATAAGTATCTGTTATTAACTGGTTATTTATTGTTCTTTGTGTCAGATGCTGATTACCAGCCGGTACACAGTCTGAAGGCTGTCGTTGTTAATTCCAGTAGTATTGTTCTGACTTGGCAAAAACCAATAGACGTAACCCTCAATGATATCAAAGTATGTACAACTCATTCACTCCCAGAGTCAAACTCAATTGTTGTGGTTCTAACTGTTTGACTATTTAAAGGGGCTGTGTCACGCTACTTTTTGCTATTCTTCCCTGTATTCTTTTTTTATGAGCTATAAACTCAAACATATCAATGAAATATTTTAAATTCAAAGATGGAATCTCACTTACATAACAAACACAGATGATTTCTAAGCATTATTTACCACTTGTTTCACACAAATGTACTTAACTTGAAAAAAGACTGGCCGTCGTTTTTTCAAGTTAACCTTTTTGCAATCCGTTTCAATCTTGTCCAATTTTGACCATCCGCACTTCATTGCAGCTTCCTAGTATTTGTTTTATGTTTTGCTATGGTTTGTGGTTTCAATGTATTTTAAGTTTAGTTTGAGTCTGTGGATGAAACCCTAGTGTGTGACCATTCAAATGAAAGCTATTGAGCAGTACTTTCATGTCGAACTGTTTATTATGCTGGTGGTTTTAACTTTTGAGTCTGTGGATGAAACCCTAGTGTGTGACCATTCAAATGAAAGCTATTGAGCAGTACTTTCATGTGGAACTGTTCATCATGCCGTACAAGGTGGTTCTAACTTTACAGTCTGTGGATGAAACCCTAGTGTGTGACCATTCAAATGAAAGCTATCGAGCAGTGCTTTCATGTGGCATGGTACTGTTTATTTAACAAATAAAGAAGCCAAAACCATGTATTATACTGTCATAAAACACGACGGGAATTTGAGAACATGAGAGAAATTTAGAAAACACGAGCCGCAGGCCAGTGTTTTCTAAATTTCTCAAGTGTTCTCAAATTCCCGTCGTGTTTTATGACAGTATAATACATGGTTTTGGCTTCTTTATGTGCTTTAAAATATAGATTTAACGCGCGCGAAACGATAAAATACGGCTTTTTCTATGATTTATTTACCTAATAGAAGATGGTTTTCTATGTTCTATAAGAAAATGATGCACGCTTGAGGTCTAGAAAAGCAGCTAGTGAATGCACGAGCCGCTTCGGCGAGTGCATTCAGCTGCTTTTCTAGACCTCAAAAGTGCATCATTTTCTTATAGGACATATGAAAACCATCTTCTATTTAGTTTAGAAAATAGCAGGAACTTGAAAGAAAAAACTTCGCCGTACGCTTGAGTGGCGCGGTAGAACACAAAACTTATACAAAGTCCGCGAAGTAGCGTGAATTAAGAACTAATCTATAATCCTAGTTGTACGATATTTTAACATTTCTTCAATGAGTAAACACTTGTTTCAACGAAAATTTCCATATTATGGCCTCTACTGAATTTTTTTGAAAGTTTGAGTTTGACAAATCTATTTTCAACTTTGCCGGTCGTAATTTTGTCGGCTTCTTTCCAAGATTTCTGCAGATTAACCATTGACATGACGTTCAAAAACAAAACAAATGTGCTGCTATTTCGCTTATATGTAAAACGATAGTGTTGTGGCGTCTTTATGAATAAGAGAATAATTTTCTCTTACCTCTAAACGTTTTATCAGGTCCAAGTTGTTTTGCGAAATCACTTTGATCGCTGTTGTTGATAAAATGCCGCCGGCCGGTTCAAGACCGTAGGTAAAGCATTACTGGTCAAACTCGTAATATATTCAATTTAATTAGTCGGATAAAAGAGTCAAGAAAAGCGACAGGTTCAACTTTATAAACTGAGCGACGTGAGCGTGGTGAACATCCGGGACATGCGTGCTTTATAGTTTTTAGCCGTGCTTTATAAGAAAATAATGCACGGCTAGACTCTATGCCGTTTATAAGACAGCTATTTTCTAAACTCTGATAAAACATGGTTTTTAACAGGAGCCCATTACCCGGAGCCTCCATCTCCCATACTGATCCTGGGAGTCAACCCTGTCCCGTTTCATTTTATTTTTAGAACACCGCGGGGCTCACAGATTCCCGCGAACTCATTAGAATGCCCAATCAGAACAAAGTTATTGTTATACGTCACACGCCGGTGATCTCAGCTCACAGCGATAATAATGGTGGAATCAAGTGGAGACAGTGAAAGTTCAGATTGTTACGATTTCTCTTCCGACAGATTTAGTACATCATAGAACATTAGTGAGGAGCAAAGTGTGTTGAATCGAGCTAAAGGAAAACGCCAGCAACGAAAGGTGACCGCGCGGCATGAACAAATAGAGTGGCAAAATACAATGTAGTCGATTTGCGCCGGCACTCATAAAAAAAACCCGGGTCATAAAACGGTAGAGAGCAAAAATATTCGCACTTAAAATGCTATAGCATCAACCCCACTTTAAGAGGGGTTTGCAAGAAGAACATGTGCGTGGACAATCGACATAAATAGAGTGCTCAGAAAGCTAGACTGAGAAACTGGCATACAACACGCAAAACAATAAATCGATAAGCGTGGGATATTTGTTATCTTGCGTTGCAAGAACACCGAAGAACATCACACTACGAACAAAGGAGGAAACAAACATCGATTGATGCAAGAGATATAACCTTAGCATCTATCTAAACAAATTATTGTAGCTTCGTAAAGGACGAAAGCCTGACAGGAAATCAAACATGACCTCTGAGCCAATTTTTCTAGAAGTGTACACAGTCGAAGGCTCTACTCGAAAATCCTCCTCATAATAAAACATATATTGCACGTTAGAAACACACTTAAAGCAAACCTAACCTGCCAATGCAGCCGCCTCCATCTCTGAAAGGCGTGCAGCCGCCTTCCAGGCTATTTTAAAGCAAACCAAATTTTATAATAGAGAACAGAAAATGTACAAAATGAAATGTCACGAGCTGTAGTCGCCGTGTAGGCCTGGGGAGATTAAAATGTTTAGACACAGGTTTAGCTTTCTTTTCCTGGAGTCCTCTTCGCTGGATATCCTTCACATTTTTCGCTTCGGGTACAACATTAGTATCGTGTTTTTCGCTGCCACGACCGCTCGAGCTCGCACTTTCGCCATTGCCTCCACGACGGCCGAAATCCAAATATTAGCTGCTATAAATGTTTCCCTGTTTTACTGCTATGGATCTCGGAAAGACCCGAATCCTCTACAGAGCGCTTCATTTCGAATCTATTCGAAAGGCTTACATCGCGACAACACCACACAAGGAACACCACTCGAACAAGACAGACAAAGACAACTATCAATGAAAGTTTTGATCGCGCACCGCGATGTTCAAGATGACATTCATTCGCTTCCAGTTCAATCAAGTTGTTTATTAACTTCTAGTCAGCTAACAACCAGTTTCCCTCGGTTGTAAGAATAGGAACGGACGTAAAATTGTAAAGGAAAACGGACGAAGGAACCAAGAGTGGATTCCCCCATTTGGCCGCCATTTTTTTTTTTTTTTGGTCTCGGTGGGGGGACGCCAGCGGTCAGCGGAAACAAGATAATTTCGCGGGAGATCAATTCTAAAAATAAACTGAAACGGGACAGGGTTGACTCAAGAATATAGTACGTATGGAGGCTCCGGGTAATGGGCTCCTGTTTTTAACCAATCAGAGCGCGCGCGTTTTCCAGTCTATGTTTTAATATACTATACAAGGTGGTTCTAACTTTTACAGTCTGTGGATGAAACCCTTGTGTGTGAGTGACCATTCAAATGAAAGCTATTGAGCAGTACTTTCATGTGGAACTGTTTATTATGCCGTACAAGGTGATTCTAACTTTACAGTCTGTGGATGAAACCCTAGTGTGTGACCATTCAAATGAAAGCTATTGAGCAGTACTTTCATGTGGAACTGTTTATTATGCCGTCCAAGGTGGTTCTAACTTTACAGTCTGTGGATGAAACCCTAGTGTGTGACCATTCAAATGAAAGCTATTGAGCAGTACTTTCATGTGGAACTGTTTATTATGCCGTACAAGGTGGTTCTAACTTTACAGTCTGTGGATGAAACCCTATTGTGTGACCATTCAAATGAAAGCTATTGAGCAGTACTTTCATGTGGTCTGTTTATTATGCCGTACAAGGTGGTTCTAACTTTACAGTCTGTGGATGAAACCCTATTGTGTGACCATTCAAATGAAAGCTATTGAGCAGTACTTATGCCGTACAAGATAGTGTATGACAATTAGAATTAAGACCTGGTACTGTTGATGTTTTTCAGAACTACCAGATTAAGATGTCATTGATGGATCAGACTTTCACTAAAACCACTAAAGGCAAGGAAACTACCTACACATTTAGATACCTCCATTTTAATGCCAGCTACACTTTTGAGGTGAGGACAATATTTGTCAAACGGGACCTTGGTAAGGATGTCAGTATTGTCAAAACGACAGGCCCGTTCTCAGCTTCTGTGGGACCGTTGAGGAAAACAATAGAGGACAACACTGTTGTGCTGTCTTGGTCTGCACCGCGGACAATTTCTTCGACGGATTTGAAGGTAAAACGTTGTGCGTGTAATATTTTATCTGTACAGTGAAATACTGTTAGTAATAGTCCTTGAAAAAGCCATTACTACACACTAATTTTGTCTTTTATTTTTTGTTGTTGTTGTTATTGTCGTCATTGTCATCATTGTTGTTGTTGTTGTTGCGCCCCAAAAGACTACAATGAAGGACCACTTGATCCACGCTATATCAAACATGACATTTCTTGTAGCAGCATACATGTATCTTGACTCACACCCTGTATTTTGCTGCCGTGTAAAGGTCATTAAGCCACTTTTTGTGTACAATATAAATATCAATCAATCGATCCAGAATCGATCCAGAAACCAGATCGATCCAAATCGATCCAGATCGATCCAAAGCGAACCAGATCGATCCATCGTCTACTCACAGTGCCTCTCTTCGCCCAGGAGTTATTTAAATGGGTACCAACCACTTGCTAGGCAAAGACATTCGAAAAATACACATTTGGTCGTCATTAACTACACCGTACTAATGTGTGTTCACACCCTCTTTCCCCCTCTCATTGTTGGTAACAGGCAAAATGCACTCATGTACCAGTTCTAACGTGTTTTTTGTCAACATTGAACAGTGGTGGGTATGGGCAAGATGTGTCAAAAACGAAGTGTTTGAACAATTATGACCAGAATTGTATGGGAGAGCATAACTTCCGCATAAGCAAAACTTCACCTTTATAACGTTCTGAAACTGAAAATCATAAAAATACAGTAGAACCCCGCTAACTCAAACTTGGTTAACTCGAACTCCCCGCTATCTCGAACTCAAACCCATTCCCCTTGCCCTTTTCAGTAATTTATTATCGGCCCTAACTCAAACCCCCGCTATCTCGGACTATTTTTTGTTTCCCTTGGGAGTTTGAGTTAGCGGGGTTCTACTGTAGGTCACATGATTCACTGTGATGTCACAAGGACATCATTGATTTTTAAAGAAATAAATTGTTAGGACCTGCTTCTTGTGTAAAATTAATCTTCTCTTTGAGCGCAATTCTCCCCGGGTGGGGTGGGAATACTTTACCTCCAAGTGGTGCTGTTTGTTTTTACAAGTTTGCAAAATGAATTTCAAGATTTTGAACTTAGCACTCTTGGGAGTGAAAGACTTAAATAATAATTCTTCTTCTCTCGCCGTCTCTCTCCAGCACTACAAAGTCTTTTCAACATGTCCTGGATGTTACAACAAGCTTACTCCACAGTTAACTGATAAAACGACTATAAAGTTTCCGAACTTGCAGCGAGGCCAAACATATACATTCTCCGTCCAAGCAGGAACCGCATATGGTGCTGCACAGAACTCCACCACGTCAGCCACAATAAATCTCTTCTTCGGCCAAGTTGGTAATTTGAGACAGTCAATTTTGAATAAGACGGTGACGCTTCAGTGGGATGCTCCAACTGATGTGGACGCCAAACATATTAAGGTACCTTCTGTCGTTCCTAAGGTAGAAAAAGTTATTTTCCTATAATTTAAACGTCACATTTCAGTTGTGTCGAATGTAATTCAAGTCCCAGAAAACTCCCTGAAATCGCTTTAAATCAGCGCAGTGGCAAAGTAGAAACACGTTGCTTCCATGGTGTATTGCAACGTAGTCAAATTAAGTAATACCAGCAAAATTTCTACGGCTTGGATTACATTTGAATAACGGCAACGAAAACATCACTAAACAAAAGGTTTAATGAGCAGTACGATTGCTCTACACGTGCGTTATTGATTTTGCTACATTTCTTAGCCGTCCTCTGCAAAACAACAATGTGACATGACCAAATTCTGGGTTTTTGGAGAACTTGAACCGTAACGTTTCTCTTTGGATGTGAACGCTGCCTTTACATAATTATTCAGCTGAGGGATAGACACTGATAGACAAACTGAATGGAACTAGAGATTTGCAAGATTCTGAAGTAAAAATATAAATTCATTTTTTTTCAATCGACGTTAAGCCCCTTCCACACAAGCAAGTTTTCCTTGACAAGTTTTCACTTGACAATTTTTCCTTGCTCGTGTGGAAAGGGAAATTTGGCAATTTTTTCCTTGACAAGTGTCCTTGCTTTTGAACAAGGACACTTGTCAAGGAAAAATTGCCAAATTGCGAAACTTGTTCGTGTGGATGTGCAACAAGGAAAATATGACAAGGAATCCCTGATGCCCAGCGGCCTTATCATGTTGCTCGCGACCTGGGTCCTATTAAAGGTGATAATCCGCTGTACAATATTATTGTTGTTACAAAGAAAAATTGTCAAAGAAAAATATTGTTTATCGTCCACACAAGCAAATAAAAGTTGTCAAGGAAAAACTTGTCAAATTAAATTTGTTGTTTATCCACACAAGCAAATAAAAATTGTCAATGTCCCTTGTCAAGGAAAACTTACTCGTGTGGAAGGGGCTTTATCATCAGCATTGCCATAGTGGTTGCTAAGGACCTCGACAAACTAGATCAAATGTTATTTGATTACTATTTAGTTGTTGATCATAAAAAGTTGTCTATAACAAAAAAGCAAGTTTGTGAAGGAAGTTATCGATAGCAAACTTGAAAAAAAGGTTTCCGACAACAAAACAATTTTCCTTTTCGAAAAGAAAACTACTGTAGTTGTCGATAACAAATGCGGCAGTATTTTTGTCGACAACTCGTTTTTCCTAGTCTGAGAAGTCGTTGACAACCATGCCATTATTAGACTGCTTGCAGCCCCTCTTTTCTCTTAGGGTCCTTCGGGAGCGCGTTCGTAAAAGTGGCGTAAAAATGGCCGTCGGACGAGAAGGGGTCGCCCCAAGCCTTCCCATCCCAATTTCTCGCACGCGCTCTGCGATTGTGTATTTCGAGAGAAAAACAGGCTGCAAGCAGTCTATGCCGTTATCAATGTTTGTTGCCAGCTGTTTCTGGTTCTTTCACTCGCCCTGACATGTGCAGAGAACGCTAGTTACCAAGCTCTCTCATAAAAATATTAGTTATCGATAATTTTGGCCTCTAGTGTGTTGAAAAGCACTATCGAGCCATTTTAGTTGTCGAATACACATAGTTATCGACAATATTATGTCTCTAGTCTTTCAAGGCCCTTAAACTCCTGTTGATTGTAGCCTGCATAGCAGGCGCTGAGCGGAGAAGAGCGCAAGTTTTTAGGGTCGCGTGTGAGAGAGAAGAGACGCGCACCCTTCCAACTTGTGCTTCATTTACTCCCGCGCTTGCTATGTAGGCTATGTTGATTGCTGAGGGATGAGGTGGAAAAAGACTTTCTTTGATCTCTCTTGAACTGTGCCATTTGTTTGTTTGCAGGCCTATGAAGTTTCCTGGTGTAACCTCCAAATATCCACATACTGTTACATTTTTAATAGCACCAATGTCACCGGAACTCAAACAAACTTCAAGATGAAGCTTTTGGCTGGTGATAGTTACAATTTTTATGTTCAAACTATAACAACTCATGCCAAAGGGAAAACAGGCAAATATCAAGGTCACTGTACCACCCCTCGATCTAAAAGTGAGGTATGCCGGTGGATCCCCAGGTGGCAAGTATGGATTGACAGTAAACTTGTACTGGGCAAGGATTTACGACAGGAACGTGGTGAGTAAAAATAAAATGGTTAAACAACTTCATGTAAGTGCCAGTAGAGCCTTATGCCATCATTATTTTGGACTATTACTATCTGTTTTTGATGTAGATAAGACCTGTACCTGGTCAATCTCAAGGGACTGTCCCTGTCACAGGGATTAACAAATTTAATTTTTTTTTGTAATCATGAATTTGATTTAAATTATTCTGACTCTTAATTCTCCACGGGGAGGTGCCTCGCATGGGTACTCGCGTCCCGTTTGCGCCCCGCTGCTTGGGTAACTACTTTTTTTTTTGTATCTTCTATTTGTATTTTCTATTTGTAATTTTGTAGTTGAACCCAATAAAGTTGTTAAAAAAAATTATGCATGATGACAACAGTTGCTCCCCCGCCCTCAGAGAGCTTGCTACGCAGGCTACATCCATCATAATCTTACCCATCTTTAACCATGTTTGGTTTCTTATTGCATCTTTTGTGCACCTCTACCTTGGTTAACTATTATTTTGAAGTTCCCCCAATTTGAAAGTAATTTAATTTGTACATCACAAAAATTGCCTACAGACTGGTTCATCTTGAAAATTTTTTCCAATTTTTCCATTTTCAATCCGTATTAATCTTCTCTATCCTTAACCATCCTTGTTCCTGTTTGGTTTATTATTACCTCTTTGGTGTTTTTCTACCTTAGTAAACAATTATTTTGAAGCTTTCTGCAATTTGAAGGAGATTTTGCACTTAAAATGTCATGACATAGCTCCTTTAAACATGTCATTTTGTTTGACAGCAATACGAAGTGAGATGGCATTGTATCAGAGGCCATGGTTACTGTTATTGGTATGATGGGTATCCCTGGAGCATGACGACTGTGAACACAACGTCTGTAGCTCTGAACATGACCCACTATGGTGTAGCATACTTGTACGAAGTGCGAGTGGTGACATCCCAAGGCAGAGGAGAGCCCTATCAAGTGTATGTCTATGTTCCTCAATTCAATGGAATGCCTAAGAGGTTTACTTGCACCGCCGCATCATCTCACTCTCTTGTGTGTCACTGGCTACCACCCACTGATTTTAATCCATCTGGATTTTATGTAAGTATCAAATGGCAGCCTATTTCTTATATAACGGTTTTCAATTGAGTGTCGAAAGTAATCCGGAATTACTTTGGTTTTGCTTTACTACGTTCTGTGATTGGTTTAAAAAAACTTGCGCCACCTGCTCAACCAATCAGACACAAAACCAATCACGACTTGGTCGCACGCGTTTTCCCGCGCTTGTCGCCGGTCACGTGTATTTGCTTGACATTCTCATTGGTTGGTTCTGTTGTTTACGTGTGTTATGATTGGTCATTGTAATTGCTTTGAATTTGGTTTAACGGCACTCAATTGAGAACTGCTCTATTGTGAGAGTTGGTGAAATTGAATGCATTTTAACCCTTGTGTTCCTAACTTTTATATATGTGAATAAAACCCTAGTGTGTGACCATTCAAATGAAAGCTTATAAGCAGTTCTTTAGTGTGGTACTGTTTGTTGTTCCATATCTTGCAAAATTAAATTTGAGATTTTTTTAAAATTTTGAGCTTTGGCACTCTTGGGAGTGAAAGGGTTAAATGTTCAGGAAACGCTCCTCCCCCTGGAGGCTCAAGACACGCTACTTTGGAGAGGTATCCTCCATATATAGGGAGGTGTCCACCTATGAGAGGCATCTGCCCTGGATAAGTGTGTCAAGTGTCGATTAGCATTTTAATAATTTATCTTTTGCAGCACTACAGCCTGAAGTATAAGTGTGATGACTGCCTCGTTAGTTCCATGCGATACAAATCAGTATATGGGTTCAATCAAACCTCGGTAAACATATCTGTAAACAGTGGAGCGCGCTTCACGGTGTGGATCCAGGTGCATACAAGATATGGATTTGGAAAATGGGTTCAAACAACGGCAACTACGCAGTCTTCATTGGGAGCAGTTAGAGCGTTGGCTGCTATATTAGACGATAAAGACCATACTCTTGTTCACTTGTCTTGGCTACCTCCATCCTATAGTAGTGGTGTTCTGGTAAGCAACTTTGTCTTGTAAAATCAGGGTTCGTATGGGTCCTTGAAATCCTAGTCTCCTACGTACGCAGCTGTTATTTGTGTCGTCACGCAACGCTTCTCCCCACTAACGGCTGCTCAAACCTGGACCACATTCCTTTGTAGATTTAAGCCAATCACAGTTGCAGTGCCATTTTCGGAACTCGTTCGCGCCAAAATACACCAATCATAGATGGTGTCTTATCACGACCTTAGCGTCAGAAACGTCAAACGCACGCTAGTATGCCGCCTTTTGAATTTGACGCACACCAGACATCAAAATAAAACACGGTTTTACTGAAGAAAAATGTATGATGTGAAAGAATAATGTCGAAAAAACTTCATTATAATTACAACAGACATCCTAGTTCAAGAATTGGATGGATCTAGCAAGTTTTCGGCAAACGGTAAGAGTCACGTTTTTGCCGATAGGTGTCAAAGTTACTGCGGTCAAAACAAAAGGAAAGGAATGTGGTCCAGGTTTGAGCAGTCGTTAGTGGGGAGAAGCGTTGCGTGACGACAGAAATAACGGCTGCGTAGGAGACTATTGAAATCCTGGAAAGTCTTGGAATTTTGTTCTGGCATATCAATAAATAATTTAATTAATTAAACGAGAAGGTTTTGTGACTTTCAGACCGCAACAACTACAGTTGAACCCCGCTAATTCGAACTCCCAAGGGAAACAGAAAACAGTTTGAATTAGCGGGGTTCGAATTAAAGGGACACTCTCCGGCATATTTGCTCAAAAACTGTTATAAATGCACGAAATGGTCCCTAAATCTATGAAATAAGAACTTAATAGACTCTAACTAAACGATAAAAAGCAATTTCGTCAATAAATTCCATACTGCAACAAAATGTTTGCAAAATTTCTAAGATTTCCGAGCCAAATTTGAAACTTTGAAAAACTGACATCCTGACTTTTTTTCAAAAATCCATATTGCAATCCATTTCCATCCTCGCTGTCGTTTGTCATCCTCACTTCCTAATGGGTTCCTGTCATTTGTCGAGTACTATTCTAAAGAATCAAACCATTATTGTTCAGCTTCCTATGATCTAGATATGTTTCTGAGCTTCCCAAAATCATGCTAAAATCAGGACAGTGATTTTCAAACTCGACACGAAACCCGGTACATACAACACTTACACCATCCCCCGCAGTGGCAATACGATTCGCTCTATTGTCCTAATTGCTTGTACCACCCCTGGATGTGGAATATTTGACCTCCGACCCAGGTCTTTACTCGGTTCGTGTCGGAGTTTTGAAAATCACAGGCGGTTGCAGAGAAGGCGAATCTTCGGATCGGCCGCAAAAGTCAGCTTATTTGGAGGGGAAAGAGAAGGGGTCTTTCGACATTGGAGAGTTTCGAAGGAAGTCTGGTCATGTATGTTTAATTGTGGCTGGAAATTAAGCTGATCGGTTCGATTTTTCTGGACGCTACGGCTTTTTGAACGGCGCTTGGTCGAGATTCCGGCGTCCGCCAGTGAGCAGCCTTGACTACGTCTTATGAAGGCTAGGACAGGAATGACAAAATCGCCCAAAAACGCCTAAAAACGCCTAAATAGCCCAAAAGCTACACAGAAACCAGACAAGGTGAGTTCATTTACTTCTTTTTATTAAAAATACGACAAAAATTTACCATATCGAACGCTTAAATTAAACGCTGTTTCGATCGCCATACAACGTCTTATAGAGCGCTCAAATTCCCAACGGCCGACATTGTAACACAACACCGCTTAATTCAGAGAGTCACGTTCCACTCTGAGCGCTTACATAAACAAGAGTAATTTATTCATAAAAAAAAATTATCACGAACTTGGGAAGCCTGTGGTCGCTCCCTGTGTGTGTCCCCCGTGAGTCAAAAAAGGAATCTTGCATCATCTTTCAGGTATCGAAGGTCGCGAGATCGAATCCCAGTGGAGGCAGGTTTTTTTTTTTTTTTTTTTTTTTTTTCCCGCAAGTATGAGAAACACAGGTACTAATATCAGTTCGCTTTAAATATATACGCTGGAAAAAAAGCATTGAAGGGTTTTTATAGTTCAGACGCAAACAAAATAAAATATCATAGAATTCCATACCATAGTGGTACAAAAGAAAATATAGAATGATTTCAGATATATTAGATTTTATTCATACACTTGGTATAAAGAAGATACAACATTTAACATACTTAGTGTTTTCCTAAGTCTTGAAGTCCGTAGCTTGGTTTAAGTTTCGACAGCTTGAGCCTTGATCAGCCTTGCAGCCTTGAATCGATCGAAGAACTTCAAACGTGACTCACTTTTAATATTCTAAATGTCTCCTCTTTGGGCGGTCGAGTATTATTTAGGGTTATTTCTTTCAATTTCGAACTCCAAAAAGGTGTCTAATTGTAATTGTAGGAGTGAAAATACCGTGTTGAAAAATAGAAGAGATCCGCGCCAGACGCCAAGCGAGGCCGAAGGCCTCGCGTAGCGGGGTTTATAATTCTGTCCCCCAAGAGCTCACGCGAGAGCAATTCTCGTGTGGCCTTTACGATCATAAATGTTTGTGGAGTTGGGGGATGTCATGACGTCACACGGCGCGCTCGTGGCCTAATGGCTTAAGGCGCTAACTTTTAAATCTGATCTTCGGGATTGAGGGCGTGAGTTCAAATCCTAAATTTTTTTTTTTTTCCGGTTCGAATCCAGGCCGTTCTTTTTTTTAACCCCCTTTTCTTTGCTTAATAACATTGACTTCGACGTAATCTTTGTACACGTAAATGTAGAAACAGGAAAAGCTGCTGAAGAATAACAATTTTTACTCCAAGTTTGTTTATCGAACAAATTTATATACGGGTCATTTGTGAAAAAAAACCCGGCTTTATTAAATCAATTATCAACAACAGGAAAAGGAAAGACGACTCAGGAATTTCTCAAAGTACGATCAACATATGGCTTAGTTTTCATGTAGACGCGAAGACTTGTGTCTGAAAATAATTCGCCGATCCGATATTGCGAAGAAGATTTTACCTACAAAAGCGAGGTGGTTTCAGATCATTCGGACGGAAAAGTGGGGAAAACAGTACAAGAGCGCTACAATTTATTACAGATATCGAGAGACGAGCGAACTCCAATCGAAACCAAAATCCGGTGGCATAGCAAAAAACACGGCGTTCGTCCGGCGATTCTCAGAAACCTTGCAGCGATTCTTGGAAACCTTGCAGATCAAATCGCAGGCGTACCCGTTACTAGGCAACAAAAGCTTCGCGAGGGCCTGCGAGTCACGTATTACTAGTTTACTGATAATGCATAAATTACCGTACGACGCATACATTAAAGTTTACAACCAAGTGGCCATCGACCGAGGGATCGAGCGAGTGAAATTTGTCCGCTATACGCTATAACTTCGTTCATGCAAAGCATTCACTCGTTAAAGATTAACACAATAGAATGACTTGTACCTAATACAGTTTTTATTTCATTCTGAGAAATTTATCACAAAGTGGTGTCAGTTCTAAAAACAGCAAAATACAAGTCTATCTTGGAACAGGATTGCGTGACGAGCCCAAAGAGCGTCTGCGTTGGAGGCTAGAACTGTGCGGAATGGAGGACACATTACAAAAAAGTGCAATTAAAATGTTATAAAAAAATTAATTCAGCTGTGTTCTGGCACCGTCTGATGTTTGATCATCAAGTTTGTAATTAGAGTTCGAATTAATGGGGTTGATTTAATGCCAAGGGAAAACACAATTTGTTCGAAATAACGGTGAATTCGAATTAGCCGATAGTAAATGACTGAAAAAACAAGGGCAAATTCAAGGGAAATGGGTTTAAGTTCGAAATAGCGGGGAATTCGAATTAACCGAGTTCGAATTAGCAGGGTTCAACTGTATATTTTCAGAGCAATGTCTACGAAGCTTCCTTCGTGTTTGACTGTTAAGGCAATTTATGAAATTCACTGATCACGTGAGACATAGGTAAAGCCGCTCTTGGGCCAAACTGGCTCACACTGCCGGAACTTATCTCGGTTTCTGTATTATGAAGCTGACTAGGAGTACTGCTACTCCCCCTGAATGGGATGCTAGTCCATCGCAGCTACTAGGTTACCCCCCAGTATTTTATCGCCGGTACCCATTTATACTCCTGGTTGGAGAGAGGCACTAGGAGATTTAAGTGTCTCACCCAAGAATGCAAACAGCACAATGACCCCGGCCAGCTCTTGACCCCGGATCACTTGATCCAGAGTCTGATGCACTAACCATCAGAGAGATTAAGCACCACGTTCTACGGCAAACGGCAAATGTCAGCTTGCACTTGATTTTCTTTACATTTCCTTCAATTCGTTAACTAAATCCATCAGAAAAATCGAAAATAATTCACACGTTCATGATAAACGCGAAACTACTCACTTTGACTTACAAACGGCAAACGCCAGACGGCAAAAGTGGGATTTTTGCCGTTTGCGGGAAAAACAAAACGTGATGCTTAATCTCTCTATTAGGCCACCACATCTCCCACACGTGAGACATAGGGTTTATTTTTATCAGTTTTGAAAAAAAATATCATTCATTGGGGCTAAAGGGTTAACAAGTATCTTTTCCTCCTTTTTTCAGTATTATGTGGTCGTCACTGAATGCTTAGCTTGCAGTAATTTTGACACAATTAGGTCAATTGTTTCCAACACCACCTTCAGCCAGGAAACTTCCATGCGGCAATGAATACATCTTCACTGTCAGAGCATCGGACATGTTGCAAAATGGCGCTGAGAGTCACGTAGCCATCAGCCTAAATTCACCTGTCGGACCGGTTACACACCTGGCTGTCCAGTTTATTCCCGGTCATGGCACGGTTGATCGGATAGTTCACAATAACTTTCTGTTGAAGTGGGATACACCAAAGGATGCAGCTTCTTCTGACTTTAAGGTATTGGGTTCTTTTCAGCCTGAATTTCATTTTTTTTTTTTTTCAATCAACACAAAACTGTGACCAGTTTGTCTTCTTTATCTCTTCCGTGTGTGCTGTAGTTTACCTTTAACCCTTTCACTCCCAGAGTCAAACCTTGAGTCAATAAATGTGGTTGTACAACTTTTAAGTCTCTGGATGAGACCCAAGTGTGTGAACATTTCAAATGAAAGCTATTGGGCAGTACTTTCATGTGGTACTGTTTGTTTTTGACAATGTTTCAAAATGAAATTCCGGATTTTTTCCTCAGTTTTGAGCTTAGCACTCTTGGGAGTGAAAGGGTTAATTCCAATCCCAAACATATGTACATTTAAGAAATCAACCTCATTTGTCCATGGAAGAGTGTTGTCAATTAGTTTGTTTTATCTATATATTAATACAATAACGTGTTGAATGCGAAGGTTAGGATGATTTCCTAGAACTGAGAAGCTTGCCTATAAACTGATGTGTCTTTTTCGGTTTTGTCTTTCAGTTTTATGATGTCTCGGTTTTTACTGCAAATAATAATAGCCAACGTGTTTACTCCAGTATGACAAATGCGACTCAATTGATAATTCCATGCGCTGACCTGGAGCCGGATGCACATTACATTTTCCGAATTCGCAGTAATGCATGGTGTGGTTTCGGTGCGGATAATAATGTGATTGGGTATTACCCTCCTATTGCTACTGGTGGTAAGTGTAGTCCCAAGGTCAAGCGGCATAACAGTCAGCACTTTACTTCTATAAAGCAAACTGCATTCCTAAGTACGAAGTGCTGTTTTGGCACTCGACCACTAATAGCTCACTGGAAAAAGAGTGACAGCCTGGGATCGAGAGTGGCCACCCGAGCATTTGTGGGATCGTTTGGGGGGTTGCGAAAGTAGACTGCCACGTACAGGTGACATACAGCTGTTTCGAGAAAGGTTGTTGAAAAAAGCGCACGCGACAATCCCAAAAGGTATTGTGGGTAGTTTTTAAGTTCACGCTTCCTTGACTTTAGCATTTCAGGGAAATCTGAGAAAATGGCACGAGATGCCATGGAAGTATGTTTGCGAGTGCTAAAAGAAAGCCAAACAAAAGTAGGTTCAAACTGCTTGTGTCAGGAATGTACCTTGCTGATCATATCCCAGATTACCTTTCGGGATTGTCGCGTGCGCTTTTTTCTGACAACCTTTTTCGAAACAGCTGTATACAGATGCAGATGAACATATTTATTTTAGTTGATTGCAGTGTTATATTTCCCCTGAAATGTACAACAAACATTCTTGAAGGATTAAACCTAATACGGAAAGATTATAGATGCCCAGAATATAGTACTTCCTTTCTTTACAAACAATAATAATAATAATAATTAAAATTTATATTGGCGCAAATTTCATACTGAAAAAAATGATCAAATGCGCTTTACATAAAAAAACAGCTTTAGTATAATATTGTTGTGCATTTTATTAAATTACTTGTTACGATTTTTAACTACCTTGGTCGCCGAAATAAAATGTGCTATCTGTGCACGTGCATTTAGACCCGCGTCCTTCCAAACAATCATACAACGTTTGTGCGGCCACTCTCGATCCCAGGCTATCACTCTTTCCCAAAGTGAGCTATAGGGCGATCTCTTCTGACGTCGCATTTAAAAATTCATCTATAAAAAAATCAAAGGGCCCTTAATAAGGCTGATTGAGAGGAATTGATGATTAAATCAGCCTAATTACTTTCACCTTTTGGCATCACATATGAAGTTCTAGTGTAAATCTGTTGTATCTGCTATTCATTCAGAAAAGTACTTTAATTTTTGTATTTCGAATTTAGCTCATATAAAGAAGGCACAAAAATGCCACAATCCCAGCAGAACAAAATAATGTTGCTGAATCAGAACACATAGCAGTACCCGAACTAAAATAATTTAATTGATTAACTGTAAATGTTTATTTAAAAAAAATGTTTTTGTGGCTCCAGACGGAAAATTCAGCAATAATAATTTGGGGCAAATAACGTCAGTGACTTGCAGGAAATCAGGTCAATAGATAGAGCTTCTGATTAGTGGATTCCGAACTTGGGCGCTACATGCATGCGTCCAATGCACAAGTGGAGCTCGTTTTACCACAAGGAAAACCGAGACCCAAGTGAAAAACAAATATATATCTTGCATCGTTGCAGTAGAATTTGAAAGGTTGTTAAGGCCCGAATCAAACGGTCACAACATTTGTTGTGAGTCGATGTTGAGACCGTTTGGACCACCCATGTTGTGAGGTGTTGTGACATGTTGTGACGAGTTTGAAATTCTTTTAAACTTTGTCTCAACATCTTTACAAACATTTCTTTTGTTCTTGAAATGTTGAGAGGTTGTTGTGGCCGTTTGGGCATGGTCACAACATGTCACAACAAATGTTGTGACAAATGTTGTGACCGTTTGATCGGGCCTTTAGAAGCAAATTTTCCATACGTTTCATTAAAATTTCCATTTGTAAACATCTTAGAATCGATTAAGTCCCATGACAAAAGCTCCACAAACCAATATGTTGTTTCACATATGTTACACAACATAAAAAACAGATATCATAACTAGAAAGAGCATGCAAAATTTAGTATCATGTCAAGTTTGAAAGGAAACGGGTTGAGCGTGAAACCTGATTTTGTTCTGTCTGAAAACTATTATTAACTCGTGAATTGCGAAAGGAATGAACGGATTATAGCATTTGGTGGACAAATTTCACTCGATCGGTTGCTCGGTCGATAGGCTGTAAACTTTTAATCACACTATATTAATTTATTCATTCACGATTGAGCGCATCATGGGCACTATCATGAGCATCAGTTAAAAATTCAAAAGTCAAAAGACATTTATATCAATGGAAACCTAAAAATAATGGTCCTGTTTTGTTAAAAATTACTATTACTAGTGTACTGAAGCTATAAAAGGAGTGCTATCATGAGTTTCCCATACGAGCTTTTGATCTTTTTTTGAAAAAGTCGGTCAGACCTTTTCAAAATAATGGCCTTCTATCTTGGAAAAATCGCTGAAAACTAATTACGGTCTGCTCTCCCTTCAATAATTCACTTGATATCTTCCTCTTGATGTTCTAGGGGCATTTCGTGTATGCGCTAAGGTACTTGGTCATAATTATTGCACCGTTTTGGCCAAAAAAGTAGAAAAATTCCCGTGATAGTGCCCCTTTAATGTTACAAAATGACTGTGAAACAGGCCCTTTAACTATTTTTCTAATCCCCGTATATTTGATTCCTGTCAGAAAGACCACAAGCACTTGCGAGCTCTTGTGGTCGTGACGATATGCCATGTTGCTTAGAAACATCCCTGGCGAAAAATCGTGGGCTCATTTAATTCTCAGTGACTGGATTCCAACAATGAAAATTATTTTCTCAAACTCATTAATAATTAATTAGATTAATTAATTAATTAATTAATAGGAAATCATTATCTGATCTTAATTAGCATAGATTCTTTACCATTTTATTTCTCCGTTTACTCCTTTATTTTTATTTCGATTGAGAAGATAAATAAAACACTCGAGACAGTGTTTCATCACATTTCCAAACACCTCGAATGTCGTCAAAAATACTCCGCTACACGTCGTATTTTCAACTCTCTTTTCGCGTGTTTGGAAATGTGATGAAACACTGCATCTCGTGATTGATATATTACTTCAAAGATTTTGACTTTTTTGTTTGTTTGTTTTTCTTTTCTTTACCTTAGGGCCAACCATCCAACCGTCCATTAACGTCCAAACGTCAAAAACGTCCATTACCGTCCAACCGTCAAAAACGTCCATTACCGTCCAAGCGTCAAAAACGTCCATTACTGTCCAACCGTCAAAAAACGTCCATTACCGTCCAACCGTCAAAAACGTCCATTACCGTCCAAGCGTCAAAAAACGTCCATTACCGTCCAACCGTCAAAAACGTCCATTACCGTCCAACCGTCAAAAACGTCCATTAACGTCCAAGCGTCAAAAACGTCCAAACATCCATGCGCCCCCACCGCTGGGAAACAAACTGGCCAACAAGAAAGGCCTCAACGCGGCAGTATGGGCAGTGCCTGTAGCCATTGTTGGCTTGATCTTTATCATTATTCTGGCGTACTTCATTCATAAATCTCGTCGACTGGAGCGCTCTATGTTCGCTATTATCAACATGCGGTCCAGGGACTATGATGGCGGAGCCACGTTTCATTCAGGTTAGAATTGATTGAATGACATCTATCGATCTATGGCCCAATAGCCTTTTCACAGTTAACCTGAAATATTTGCATAAACAATACAGTTAAATATAGAAGCGAGGCAATTTCGGGCACAAGCTGCAAAACATCGTGATTTTCTTGAGTTCCTTGGACTAGGTTAGTATAAAAATAGTTTTAAAATGGAGAAGAACTAAATATACAACTCTTTTGGTTGAAGTTTGCCGTAAAGATCATAAAAACGATCTCGCTGTTGCTTATGCGAATCTACTCTTTATAAATAGAGAAGATTCGTTTTACAATTTTTTCTAAAAACAACGTAAACTTAAAGAATTGTAGTTCTTCTATATTTTAAAACTGTTTTTATATTAAGGTCATTCCATCGAAATAGAACTTACAATAGATTTTCATTCAAACTTTGCCTATTGGTTGTTTATCTTAAGGGAACTTAAATTTTGAAATAAAAAGTGGGGTCCCGGTATTCGTTTAGGAACAGGAGGACCTTGTATATACCCCTTAATTCCTTACAATATCAGCTTCCAGAAACGTTTTTATTAGCTAAGTTCACGTTTCCGGTGATTATTTATTCTTCTGCAATAGAAATTAGTCTATATTTATTTTATAGAAAGAAGGTGATTGCTCGACTCAAAATAAGAGAAAAAATTGATAGGTCACCGTACTCGTTTACGAGAAAACGACGATTCATCTCTCTGGCGAGCTTAGCCGTAAAGGAAAAGCCGCCATTTTCTTAATGTGCGCGCGCTAATTACGTGTGAAATCATGCGCAGTAAGGATGCGCAATGCAATTCTAAGGAATAACCTTAATAGGGTTTTAGAAGCTCAAGAAAAACACGATGTTTTGCAGCTTGTGCCCGAAATTGCCTCGCTTCTATGTTCAAGTGTATTGTTATGCAAATATCACAAGTTAACCGTGAAAAGGGCTATTTATACATCGCATTTCAGTCGCGTAATGTAATTCAAGTCCATTCATTTCGCTGTTTTAAAGAGATTTAAGGTATCAGTATACCCCAAATTTGACCATTTTGCAAACGTTTACTTTTTTAGTTTTCTGGGATTTGAATTACATTCGACGCGACTGAAATGCGACGTATAAATTGGGCCCTAAATAAAAGAATCCTCTATTTTTGGAATAAATTGCCGTCAAATGAAAGAAAGTGAAAATTTGTTGAAAAACAAAGTAAAATTATTTCGGTGTTAACTGACGATTTCATTGTTTCTTCTCTACTCTAGAGGAAGAAATACCGTTTCTCCAACGCTTCTCAGACGACGAACCGCTGGTAACGGCGTAAACTGCCTATTTCTCGGCCTGGATATTTCCCGCTTTTTATGGAGTATACAGTGATTTGCATCGTACCGTTTCCATTCGATAGATAAAGTTGTTGAGTAGTTTTCGACATGTTTATGTTGTTTTTCACATTTACCAAAATCAAGTTTGTCTGGGAAAGGATAGTCTGAAGTGTCAGCCGCCTCCTCGCTCCAACCCCCCCGCCTGGCCCCACGGGGGGTTGGAGCGAGGAGGCGGCTGACACTTCAGACTAGGGAAAGGAACACAAACATGTCAATTTACAGTTGTTAAAAATTAATCCGAAATTTCGGTGAAGCCTGGTTTCCACATGATCGCAACGATCGCAAGAGTGGTTTCCACATGAACGCAAACGATTCGCTAGTCGCAACGATCGCAACGATCGCAAGAGTGGTTTCCATATGATCGCAACGATCGCAATGATCGCTGCGATCGTTGCGACTGCGATCATTGCGATCATATGGAAACCTGGTTGTTAGAAAGCCGTTTTAACGCTAATCCAGGATTAAAAGTTAATCAAGCTTTGAATTTCTCCCGTATAAAAAGTGTTTTTCTCTGCTAAGCTAATATTTAGTAAAGTTTGAGATCAGTCAAAGTCATAACAGAAAGACAAAACTATAAACAAAAAACCTCACTGGAAAGTTACGAAACTGAAATCAAAATTCGCGCTAATCCTGGATTAGCTTAATCGTCCTTTGAACAACCGGGCCCAGGCTTGAGTGGCAATGGTACGACACGTTTCATTGTAGCAGTACAGTGTTGTAATCTATAGATAAATTTTGTACGGCTGATGAAATGGCAATTTCACTCTAGATGTCCCAAACAGGAAATTCGTCCTTTCGAGTCTTGTTTCTTAATAACATGGCATCAACGTTTAATCGAAATCGTCCCCAAATTTTGTAGTCCACTGGGTTTGCTTTGCTTTCGGAGCGGTTTATGAAACTCTCTCAAAGAATTGCACCCTTTCGTGTTGTGGCCAATCAGAGTGAAGCGGTTACTGTCTCAGCCAATCAGACGTAAAAGCATTGGTAGAAATCAGTCACGTGTATTAAGTCTCGAACGTCACAAAACAATAGGTTTAATTAGTAGTACAATAGCTCTGCACGTGCGTTTTAAAACTTTGTACATTTCTTAGCCGTCCTCTGCAAAACAACAACGTGAAATGACCAAATTCAAAGAATCCCCCGCGTGCCCTCTTACTTCATCTGTGGAAGGGAGAGTGCTTTGTCCGAGTAGGCCTGGCCGGTAAAACTGACGTCAGACCAGACACGCAATCCACCGTACAGAAAAAGATGGCGGCTGTACATTTTACTACAATACCTTGCGAACCTAACACAGTCAATAAGACACATAGAAAACTATATTTTTGGCGAAAGTTCTCCCTGTACTAAAACAACATTGTGTATGCTAGGTTTGAAGTTTTTAGAACTTTTCTGTGCGTTTTTATGAGCGTTTTTAGGGTTTTCGTGCGCTAAGAATTATGGGTAAATGTACCAGTCGCCATCTTTTTCGGTACGGTGGATTGGAAATAGTTATTCAAGGTAATTGTGTAACGCTTATAAGATAAAATAGACTGCCTTAGTGAAAAATAATCCTCCAAGAGGAAAAAGAAAATTGTGGGAGTTTTAGTCTGGTAAAGATGTAAAGGGGGTTGTTATTAAGATTGGTTAAGCTAAGGAAACCATTTTTAAAATAACTGAAAGAAACTGACATTAAATGCTCAGTATAATCTATGCATGTCAATATATTTTTAAAGTAAATTTTTGAAGTAACTTCCATATACTGTATTTATAAAAAAAAATAATCTTAGTTTTTGAATTTTGCTACTGGACATCAATAGTAATGCTGATAGATTTTATTTCCAGGTTAAATAAAGCTTATTTTATTATTAACGGCATGAACAACTAGAATTTATCGCTGCAACTTGAAGCAGATACACATAAGTTGATTGGTAACGACTCGGGCATCATTGCAGCTTACTGTTGAGGTCAATTCCCAGGGGCTGCCCAGGCCCCAGCCTCGCCCAACCCCTCCTCCAGACCCCTCTGTATACCCAACGGAGCCCCAACCCAACCCCGGCGGGCCCCCCACCTGCTTGTCAGCGTTTAGCCTGGGGTTCTGCTTGCGCTACCCTGTACATTTCCGGTTTACGCGATTAAAAATTAATGAGCAAGTCAGCAAAGCGTTTCATGCTGATTTTATTTGAGCAAATGAGCAAGAACATATTTGTGTTGGCACCGTTTCGCCCCAATATCGGGGCTCGTCAGCACACCGAGCACAAGACAGATGTGGACGGCACTCGACATCATATACAGATGAATTGCCGGCCTGAGGGGGGGGGACTTCTATATAAAAGTGACGGGGGTGATCGTCGTACCTTTTAGGGGTTAAAATTCGTGGTTTGGTACCGCTTAGGGTGTTAAAATCTAAAATGTCTACCGTTAGAGTTATTCCGGTACCTTTTAGGGTATTTTGCGGGGGGAAAAATATGACAGGAACTAGTTTTGTCTTAGAATTGGTACCTCTTAGGGGTGAAAACGAATTCGAGCCACACCCACCAAACGAGATTTTGGTACCTTTTAGGGGTTCTTTTCAAAATTTCCGACGATCACCCCCGTCACTTTTTATATGGGAATTCCCCCCCCCGGATTGCCGGTCCCTTCATCTCAAATATAAGAAGCGGGCCGATTATTCGGAGCGAAGCCCCTAACCCTGTAGAGAATTCCATTTCTAGTCATCTTCGCCATCAGTACCTTCATTTACGGCGGCTTGTAAAGCCTGGTTTCCATATAATCGCAAGGATCGTTGCGATCGTTGACACCTCAGGTTTCTATATGATCGCAACGAGTGGTTTCCATATAAAAACTGCATGATCGCAAGGATCGCAGAGATATAAATTTTTCTATCTCGATCGCAACGTTTTATGGTTTCTATATGATGATCGCATACCCTGGGTACCAAGGCGAAGCCGCGACAACGAGCCACAACGTGGCGAGCGGAAAAAAAATCCCTCTGGTCACACCAGTTGGGATTCTCACTTCCATCAGTTCAGATTTTGGACTCCGTCGCTGATTGGCTTTCCTACTTCAGTAGTACCAGGCCTTTCCGAGTGTTAATGATCTAACTCTAAATTTCATTGGTTGAACCAAGCGAAGCGCCCCAGCAACCTCGTCCCCAGGGCTATCCGCGTGGCGCCCCCGACAAATAATTTGTCGAAACGAGCTGGACCGCAAAATTAAGTCGTGACGGGAAAAGCGAGGACTACACTTCTAAAGCACGTCCACCATTTCGACCAGTGGAGATTCTTTTCGCCAAGATTCGCCCGACTTTTTTCGCGCCAAACACCGATATCGTTTTCAAAACGACATGCTTACCCCCGTTTACACGGTACTCGTAACCGTATCGTTTTGAAAACGCTGCACTTTTGACAGCGTTTTCAAAAAGATGCGGTTTTTCGTCGTCGCCGTGTAAACGGAAGGCCTCGATGCGGTTATCGTGAATGTAACCTATGTGAAGACCCTGTGTAGAGAAAGAACGGCTACAAGCTTTATTTGACCCGCCTAAAAGATATATACCATTCTAAAAGAGACAGACAAATAAGAGCTATTGGTGGTTTTCATCAACATTACAAAAACTGTTTGCTTGCATGAACAACATCAGAAAATTAACAGGTAAAAGAACAGGCAGAAAGAAACGTTTTGTCCAAATTATAGCTTTGTAGCGTTTTTCATAACCGATTTATTGCCAAACTAATTTTCAGAAAATTACAGCCGCCATGTTTGTGTCCTTCAGAGGGACACAAATATGGCCACCATAAAATTGCACAAGAGGTAGAGTAGATTCTACCGTCAATATCATTAGCTTTCACTTCAAATCTGTTTAGACATCACTTCTAAATTATTATCACCTCTGAAAATTTAAAAATGATATAAAAATATCCATTTTTTGTGACAGTTCAGAAACACGTTCATCCGGGACATCACAAATTTCAAATAGCTTTATTTCCAAAAGGAATCACTGGATCGATACCAAACTTTGCATAGAGATTAATGATTTCCATGTCTAGAAGATATAAAAAGAATAGCTTTGTAGGATTAACAGCTTCGATTTTAGAATTTTGATGGCGTCAGATGAAAACCACCAATACAATGTAGAATGCTTTAGCTTTAGATCGGTGTAGACCAGGTATGACGGTGTTTTTTTATTTCTTCGCGTACAACCCTAAACGATACCTTGATGACTAAAAATATTGGCGTTCCATCCTGAACACCCTAAGTGATACCAAAATCCGTAATTTACACCCCTAAAAGAGACGACGAGCATCCCCATCCTTGTTCACATGGGAGTACCCCCCCCCCCCCCCCCGGATAATTGAGCTATCTTTCGCCGCGGTCAAAACGTTTAGGGTCACTTGGTCCGATACGTGACCGAAACGAATTGACCAGAAAGCCGTACAACGCAAACATTTTCGCGCTTCCCCGCGCGAGCAGGCTAAATGCCCTTTTAGATGCAATTTTTGTTGCGATTTCCACTGCGATTTTTGTCGCGCTTGCGCTGCAACCAGCTGCAATTTCAGTGCAGCAGAGTGGTAAAGTGTGACGTCACAAATTTTCAAATTTGCGAAATTATGACATTTGATCAGCTATTCAGAGGAAGCATGCCAAAAAATGTCCACTTGCCAAAAATTAGCTCTCCATTGCAATTTGCGGCCGAGATATAGAGGTTCAAAGTTTGGTACCGTCTCATACAAACCTCTCTAATTTTGCGCCTGAAGTGCCCATATCTCGGCCGCAAATTACAATAGAGAGCTAATTTTTGGCAAGTGAAAGTTTTTGGGCATGTTTCCTCTGAATAGCTGATCAAATTTCATAATTTCGCAAATTTAATTTTTGTGACGTCATGACTTTAGTACTATTTGAGCGCGATATGGCTGGAATTTCTATGAAACGTGATAATTCTGAGCAGAAGTTTTGAACAATGCACATACACACGTCTTTTAAACAAATATAGTGTTGTTTTTGTTGTAAGTTCGAAACCTTCGGCGATATCGCACCGGAAATCACGACAAAATCGTACCTTATTCTTACTAATTTTCGCGATTTTCACGATTGGAAAAAATTCGCGAAATTATTAAATACTCGCGAAAAAAAGGTGCCGCGAAAATTAAACACGCGAAATTTAATACCCCATACACCGAATTCATAAATGGCCGCCCTCCAATTTTTTGTTTGGTTAGGTTTTCAAAGAAATTTAGGCTAATCACATTAAAAGGTACTGAAAAATATGTTGTCTCGAGAAGTTTGAGCTTTTTTGGTTCAACGGGTCCAAAGTTATGGCTCATTCAAATTTAAGACATTTGTATGGGAAATCACAACCTATCCTAACTAGCCTCACTTTCATGTGTTGCAAAAATTGAAATGTCTATAAAATTGAATAACAAGAAAGAGCATGTCAAAATGAATCATTATGTGTAGTTTTACGGCCATATTCATATTTGAGGAGAAGTTATAGCCTTTTCAATTTTGGAAAAACATGAAAACGAGTCTTTTTAGGATAGGTTGTGATTTCCCATCTTAAATTTAAATGAGCCATAACTTTGCAGCCATTTAACCAAAAATACTCAAACTTCCAAAGGTGATATATTTTGCAGTGTACATTTATAATGTGGTATCATCAATTTCTTTAAAACTTAGTCAAGCAAAAAATTGGATGGCGGCCATTTCCATACATAAATCCATGCGTTAATATTCAGTCCTATACAAGCTTTGAATTATTGAAATTATTACATCCTTTTTTACCATTTCTATGTTAGGGGATCCTTAACACAGGGTTAACCTTTGGATTTCCTGTTCAAGAATTTATTTGTATATTATTTTAACGAGTTTTTGAATAAATTGTTATTATTATTATTTATGAATAGGTCTTGATACTATTGTACAAAGAAAATTGACACTGTAATTTGGTAAAATACAAAGGGTAAAAATTGTCACAATTCTGTCCGCATCTCTCCTCTGATTGTCCGGATAATTGAGCTATCTTTCGCCGCGGTCAATCCGTTTAAGGGTCACTTGGTCCGATACGTGACCGAAACGAATTGATCAGAAAGCCGTACAACGCAAACATTCAGGCTCCGAGAGAAATCGCCGAGCGCGGACTGGGGCGGGTGTCCACAGTCTGTCCACATCTCTCCTCTGATTCCTCGTTTTCTTGCAATTCCTGCAAGTGTTTCTGATGCAGTCGTCAAAATTGCCATTCACAGTCTGCATAGTACTGTTTTTCCTTCAACTCATCAATTGAACGCTTTACTGGTGATTATGAATGACGGATTTTTTAAATGGTGATAAAATTTGGTAACATTTTCGCGAAAATTAATCATGTTAATACTCGCGAAATATGGCTCTGTCATTTTCGCGAAATTAAATACACACGAGAATTAGTAAGAATAAGGTACTTGAAATCGCAGCTGGTTTACACGCGCGATTTGAAGTTGCAGCGCGCGAGCGCGACAAAAATCGCTGTGGGAATGGGGAATCGCGTCAAAAATTGCATCAAAAATCGGCTGGCAACAAGAAGCTTTTAGCCGCGTTACAGCGATATTTTGGCTTTCTTGTTCTGCACTCAGTATTCAAATCAGATATTTCAATTTCAGTTTTGATTTCGTCTGTAAAATATCGCAAACCCGGAAAACGTGGAAAACTTTGCAAAGTCATCCTAACACGCGCGACGGCGCGCGGCCGACACGTGATGTAATGTCACGTGATCCATATTTCGTACCAGTCTCGATGAGAAACTGCGCTGACACAAGCGCTATCTCAAACATGGAGATGCGGAAAATTGTTGTACTTCTTGCCTGTTTTCTGCTCCCAGCAAGTGGGAGAATCCAGGAAGATGCGGCTAAAGCGTCGAGAGTGAGACATCTCTTTGTGCAAAGGGACAAACCACTGCCAGGCTCTCCGAAAAAGCTGTTCAAGATTGAACACGAAGAGCCGTCTCAGTCTAGCGGCGGGCAAATGTTCACGAACTGTTTCGTCGAGTTCGACGATCGCTGGACCCAGACATGAAGCCAGATGCTACAGTGGTAAGCCTTGATGCTGTTGTTTTTACTTTGAATTGTTGCTGTTAATTCGTGCAAGCGGGTTCAAGCTATATTTCAAGCGTGCCGTGCATATGTGATTGTACTGTTTATGTCGATTGCAGCAGATATTTTAATTTTGTGTGATGTATGATGTCATCTCATGCGTATATTCTTCTCAGCTTCCGTGTTAGACCAACTGTTTTTGTTGTCAAGCTTATTTTGCTTCTTTTAAATGCAATATGTTAGCTAAACGATCATTTCTGTTTGCTGTTCGTCTACAAGTTAAAAGCAGTTTATGCAAAAACAATTTTGCTAATCGAACTTCCTGTTACAGCAAAATTTGTAGCAGAGAATCGAAAGCTGTTTTTTTCTCGAACAATACTAGACTGTTGCCATACCTTCTTGATGTTGCTTGTTTTCTGCTCTCTCCGTTTGCCACTTGCAGTTATGCCAGCGCTAATTTAATACTTTCCACGAAAGTTTTACTCATTTTGTTTGGCCCGTATAAAGTTAAGACTAATTAAACTGCAGATGTACATTACATGTATTAATTAATGTAGATTTCGCCTGCCCTCTCATCCAATATAGTGTTGTTGGCCCGCGGTTAAAAACGTTGTAAGATATTGAACCAATGCCAATACTTATCTTTTGAGAAACAATCTCTTATAAATTTTAACTGCTGATATATATTAAAGCTTTATAAAAGACCTACATGTCTTGACAATTTGTGGTGTTTTGCGTGTAACAGTTGGTGATCGCAAATGTTTTACATCTTTTTGGTCTAGGAAGAAAGTAAATTATAAAATATATGCATCACAATATAATGGTCTTATGTCAACAGGGTGCAGAAAATAACCAAACGAAGTTATATATTATATTTTGCATCAACCGTTAAAACAAAATAACCCAGGGTTTCAATAAGTTGTGAGACATACACAATGTACATGTATGTAAACACATGTACATGTAAAAATGCTGGTAGATGGCTATTGAGTCTATAAACGCAATTTTTCAAAATCCTTATTGTACTGAAATTAATGTTGTTCATTAGAGAACTAACACCCTGACTCGATGTACAATCAGATTCAATTTATACTATCGAAACCACTAGAGTGGAAAAATGTGCCTCACTTTAGGGAAAGTTCAATAGACATTTAGTATGGAAGGGGGGGAGGGGGGGGGGGGGGGGTATGAAGATGTATGAAATTTTTGGAGTGTGTAAAGGGAGCTGTGGAAAAGTTATGAGGTCACAGGGGGGTGCAGAAATTTATTTATCTTGATAACAGAACTTTAATTTTGCTTTTTTTCTTATAAAAAGATAAATTGCAAATTTCCAGCCATAACCTAAACACAAAATCTTTGTTTTGACAAATTTGAGCTTTGACATATTAATTGTCTGACAATTCAACAACATCCTCTTCCCAGAAAACAGGAATACAGAAAATGGTGGTTTTCTATGGTTGTCGAAATGGTGCAAAATTCAGGATCAATATTCATTCACATTCACCGAAAAATAACCATTCACATTCACGATCAATATTTTGATTCACAAATAAAAACAGTTCACATTCAACATTTATATTTACATTCAGGATCAATATTTGTTCACATTCAAGCGACAACCATTCAACTGAGAGAAATATTAATTCAAGGTTGATATTCATTCAATGGCTATGCATTTATCCGCATGATTATATTGATTTACATTCACAAATTAATTTTGTTCACGGAATGGTGCAAAATTCACGAAATATATCCATTCAGCAATTACTGCGCATCACATTTTGCGCACACCACGTGAGTCAAAACAACCTTGTACCCAGACCCTGCGTCCCCCTTTACCAAAATGGCGGACGCGTTGCGATTAGACGAACGATCCGAACCAACTGATTGGGAGCTCTTCTTTGGAGCGGCAGTTGAAGTCCTTGATGAATGTGAAACATTGTGGGAAACAAGTGATGCTGATTGTCGGGAAGCTGTCCAGATTAGGCTGGAGTATGTTATACAGGCGCTCCAAACCATATTACCATTTCTCTCAGAGACCAGAATAGTTATGGAGGAAATTGTTAGAAACTTTCACCAATTACATAGGCAGTGGATTGGAAGCCAGCGTTTGAGGTGTACCGATCTCGCTCTGTATTCGCTAGTCAGTCCAACAGTAGAAAGAAATGGAGACAGAGCTAGACCGAGGCTTGATATACCAGAAGACGTGCTGATCAGTCTTCGCACACTGGGCCTTTGCTGGACTGAAATAGCTAGAATGCTTCTAGTATCGCGTTGGACTTTGAGACGTCGTGTTGTGGAGTATGGACTGCAGGATGTTACAGGGTTTACACCCTTATCCGATGAACAGTTGGATAATGCTGTGATGCAGTTCATGAGGACTCACGGAAACTTGGTTGGTTGCTCATCGGATAAGGGTATAAACCCTGTAACATCCTGCAGTCCATACTACGCACAACTTGATAATTGTGTCATGATGACACTGAAATGTCATTCATTTTTATCGCAATTTTTCAAAAGCCTCTGTTTTTCAAGACTGCCAGGCCAGAGTTCGCTGAGAAGCTAGTACGCAAGTGATCCAATTCTAGGAGTTGGACTTTTGTAAACTATGGTTTCCACAGCATGAAATGGCAAGGAGTACACTGTATTTTTAAGCTGCCATTGAAGAGTTGGTCTAATGTGGTATAAAATACAGTGTGTCGAAAAACATCTCTTTCAAATGGGGTTTCAAAGCACAGGACAGCTAGAATATTTGTTCTCCGTTTGTTAGGAATTTCGCTCTGAAAATCCCGGTGCAATATTTTGTATATTTAATTACGAAAGCACTGTGTAATATTTTCCAGACATGTGTGCGGCGAAAAAAGCTGTTTCTCCGGAACTATCGTACCTTTTGACTCGAGAGAGGTCTCTTTGGAAAGCATTTTCAAAGCGCTGAACAGAAAAAATATTTAGTTTAGCTCCAAAAATATGAGTGATAAACACTAATAGCATCATGTCTGCTAAGAAGACGTCATCAATTAATAATTAATTAATCTAATCTACATTATTAATCTACACCAATCAGCATTTTGCGTCGAGTTTTTGAGCGCGGACATGCAAAATTACGAGGCGTCCTGGCAAGCTCTCTTTCCCTCTCTTCCTCTCCCTACCCAGAGAGCTTGCTATGCAGGCTATTATAATAAATTATAATCAATAAATAATAATAATTTAACTGTGAAATTTCTCACACTGTCACACCCTCTGGCTAATTTTGATCATCAACAAGAAGGAAAGTGCTTATGGTCCACGCCGGGCCAGCAGATGCTCTGAAGCTGCACCCTAGGAATAACTTTTGTATTTTTAATCCGATGGAGCTCAAACTTTGTAACATAACAGAATTTGTTTTAACATGTTCTTTCAATTGCATTATTTGTGGCACAGGATGAAAATAAAATTTCGATGTTAGCTGTATGACATCATTTTCCCGCCAAAAACCGTTAAAATCGAAAACTTTTTTCGATGCATTTGTTTGGAATTATTGCAATGTCTGTTATGTTGCAAAGTTTGAGCTCCATCGGATTAAAAATACAAAAGTTATTCCTAGCATGCAGCTTCAGAGCATCTGCTGGCCCGGCGTGGTCTTGATCAGTACTCATCCGGGGCTGTCCATCTTTCCGTGCGTCTGTCCTAATTGTATATATTTATAGTGTCAAAATAGCCTGCGGAACAGACAATGTTAATGATTAATCAGTAAGAGCACAGATGCGTAAAGAGCCGTCAACAGCTGGATGACCATTTGCATGTGTACTTGTATTTAACCACTGTATTCTCCAACGTGTCTCACTTATATTTTACCCCTAGAATTGGAGTGAGATATCACTTTCTCACATCGTCTTCTATTTTTTATTACATTATTTTTGTAACAAATTGTCGCTGTATTTTGAACCAAATAAAAGCAGGGTTTTTATGGTTGAGTTCCTTTTTGCCCCAGGTGCGAATTTTGATGAACTCTCTCAGATTCTATCAAGAAAACACATTCATTGCTGTTAAGCGCCATGTTTACCTCAGTGTAGTTCAATAATTTTTGAGAGTTCTCTCTTGATCAGTTGTGACATGTAACTGTGTACTAATCTACACTGTGCATTTTATTTGGCAGAGAATCAAGTTTCTTAAGATAAGGATGACCAATTATGAAATAATTTAAATTTAAGTTAAACCCTTTCATGCACCCAAGTTCTAAAAAAATAAAAACAAATTCCCAAGTTTCACTCTTCCAAAAAATATAAAAAGCACCACATGAAATAACTGTTCAATAGCTTTCATTTGAATGGTCACACACTAGGGTTTCATCCACAAACTTTAAAGTTTGAACTACATTTACACATATAAATGTATATTTATTGGTCGGTTGCATGCCTTATTTCCAGGGGTGTAAATATATTAATTAATTTACATACATGTACCCTTTGAGGTGAAAATAACATACATGTACTCTTTGTTGGTTGTTTGTGCTACATGTATCGCTTCTCACATAAACTGGAGTTAATGTTTAGCTCAACATTGACTCTTGAACATACCCTGTGGTTGCCAATGTTTTTTCCCTGTTAAGTGATTTTATTAGGCGAAGCGTACTTTGTATCTCAACAAACAACAACAACAACAACAACAACAACAACAACAACAACAAACTTTATTTTACCCCACAAGCACACTGTCTCCCTTTTCCCACCCCTTATTCTTAGCAGCCAATTATGTTTGGTTGAGCATGTGCGGATGACCAGCCAGCCAATCAGCTTGTGGAAGGCTTATCGTGTTAATGCCGAAGTACATTGCTCACAGCAAATCTCCATATTCCACTCAGTCTCGCTGAAAAGTCAAGAACTTTTATGAAATACAGTGTGTATGAGTTCCTTGTACAATGTAAGACACATTTTTTCTTTACAGTTTCAGCTGAACGACAGTCACTACATGGCCTATGTACACTGGGCAGGAGACCACAGGGATACCATTGTGGTGCTGACACGTGACAGAAACCCAGGTTCAAACAGTAACAGCCATGTGTGGATTTCGAGGGACTATGGTCATAGCTTTGAGAATCGCACTAGCTCCTTTATGCGCACAAGTGGCAGTGGCCATAATGCTCTGATTGACATGTTTTATCCATCTCCAATTGATAACACAAAGGTTAGTGAACTTGTCATTCAGTCAGCTACACAATGTACACTGTACATCGTTATTGACAGAATTGGGAGAATTTGAGTCGCATCTCTTAAGATGAAAAACATATCTCACGAGGTGTCAACTGACTTTTGACTGATCGATTTCTGTAAACCATTAACCCATTGACACATGGGCTTTTTGCAAAAAGCGGCAATCTAACATCACAGATGCCTATTTTCTGGCTCAGTGTTATCGCGACCTTTTACTGCCCAACTGTCTAAAACTTAGTCTGCAACAAAGAAACTAACATCCCCTTCTAGGTAAGATATTACAGACAGTTACCAGAGGTTTGAGAAGAATTCTGTGTAAACAAGGCTTTTGCATCAACTGTAATTGTACAATCATGCATAAAGCCTAAATTGTTTGATGACCGACTACTATTTTGCAGCTCTGGTTTTGGTGACTAAAACTCCCCAGTGGTTATCATTGCAATGGTTACCAGCAAAAGTTCAACTGCATTAATTTATCCTTTTGTTTGTTTTCAGTATCTCTTTGTTGATGTACGCAACAGACTCATATTCAGCACAATAGATGACTGTTCAACATTTGTCAAAAGCAGCCCACCATTTAAGCCAGACGAACTCTCCTTTCACTCAACGAGCAGTGATGTTGTCTTGGCTTATGATGAGTCAGCGTCAAAGGTACAGTCATGTACTTTGTGGTTAAATGTACAGTAATTTAAGCAAGGTTAAATCTTGAGACAATGCGACTAGAGCCAGCGGTGTCCCCCATGGCACATGTGTGTAGTGAGGTGGTCTTCATGAGTTTGCAGGGGCGCTCTTTGCATTTTTCGACCTTCCCAATTATTGCTGATCTTTGCCGGTCATTTACTCCAGCCTTGAGACCTTGTGCGGGCTGGCCCGGATGGCCCAGGTTGGCCCAGCTGGCCGGGTCAGCTCGGTCGGTCCGGTTTGGCCTGGGTCAGCCCAGGTCGACCCGGGTTGGGCCGGCTAACCCAGCTGGCCCAGGTCAGCCCGGCTGGCTGACTGGCTGGCTGTAGTAAGCCCCCAAGTCCTTCCAATAATTAGCCCCTTCCCGCACTCCCCTTTCCTCCGATTATAAGTCCATAGGCTTACATGTATGTCTAGCCTGTTTTAAGCTCTGAAGTCTTCAGATTATAAGCACTCTATTTTAGAGTTTATAGTGTTTTCATTCTGGAATCCAAAGTTTCTTATCCAGAAAATGGTGACCGATCACCCCTTCTGTGGAGCTATTAGAGAGATTGAGCATCACATCACTTTTTTCCTGCAAATGGCATAATGGGGCGATAATTATAATCGTATACATACATGTATTCAGTCTCTGAAGTCGAACAGAAATACAACATCAATAAATTAACTCTCTAGCTTGTCTTACATTGAAAAAAAATACACCAGAGAATGTGTTACAGAACTGGGAAAACAAACATTGCATTGGCACTTAGATTGTCTTTAGTTAGTTTTTAACCCTTTAAGCTGCAATGTCAACAGGCAAATTTCATATACAACTACATGTAATAATTACATACATGTACAGTATAGCTAGCAGACAGTATTACTACTATTATTATTATTACTAACTGTCTGCTATACCAGAGCTGCAAATAACAGTCAGTCATTGGACAATGGCCGACTAAAATTTGCCAATGTCTGATGAAATCCCAACTTTGGTCGGACATAATGTCCGGACTTGATATATGTAATCCAATTTTTTCTTGATACATGTATATGTAATCCATCTGGACAAACTTGGGTAAGATTTTTAGTGCCGGGGTTCAGGAAAAACACAATATTTGTTTGAAATGACTACACAAATGTGTGAAAAAAGCTTGCATTGTATCAGCCTTTTGTTAGCTTAAATTAATTGTGCAATTTATTAATAACTTTGGAGTGCGTCAGTGTGATGAGCAAAGGGAACACGTTGGTGTTTGCCATCCAACGCAAACGCGTCATAACGCATTTTGTTCTAAACACAAACTAGTTTACTATGGCGTTGACAAAGCATTAGATGGTTCGAGCTTATTTTCGAGCGGTACTGTAATATGATGTCCGACCACATTTTAGTTTTGTCTGACCAAAATGGTGACTTAGTCGGACATATGTCCTTTCAAGGAAAAAAAATTATTTGCAGCCTTGTATACTGTACATGTATTTTTCTCATACTGTAGTATTTAGTTCTGATAATTTTGCCACCATGCTACCCAACTGTAAACAACATTAATTTGCTTGGTTGAATCTTGTTTCTGCTGCCAGGTTGGTAAGAATAGTGATATGATATTTTGAACTAGGGACTAAGATAGTTAATTTTCTTATTTCGACAGCTTTATTATTCCAGTGATTTTGGATATTTATGGAATTTGAAGGATGAGAATGTTAGATCATATTACTGGTAAGTCTTTCGAAATTATTTGTCAGGTTAGCACAGAGTCAGGAAATTAATTTGGGATAAAGTATGGTAATCTAAGTACCGACTAGTTTTCCAATGTCTGGAAAAAGTTCTGTATCAGTGATGTACATTGCGACTACTTGAACCAGGCCACTTGGAAGAAAATTGACCAATCAAAACTTTAAGTGAGAACAAAGGATGGCAAATTTTCGTAAACAGACCAATAACGTTAAAACAGTTCATTCTTTTTTTTTTGCAAGTTTAAGGACCTTGTCTTTGGCTTGGTCCATAAACTCGAAAAAGTAAGAAAGAAAAAAAGAACTTGACCAATATTTTCCCAATACAGTCCTTAATATGCTAGTTCAATGACATCTACATTAATTTATTTATAATTATGTATATAATAATAATTATTTTTATTTTTATTAATATACATATGTATGGTTTCTCATCATAGGGGCACTCCTCCACTAGACAATGCTAATACATTGTACATTGAGCGTGAAGAATATGATGGTATGCTTGCTACTTTTGTTTTGTATTTGCTACTTGTGCAGGGATGTAGCCAAGAAAAAACTAAGCAGGCTCATTAATTGGCCCAGCCGGCTTTTTTGGACTGTCACCTTCAAGTCTTTGTTTTCTAGTGAAATTTCAGTTCGTGATAAGCTCTCTTTCAGCTGGTGAAATTTGCGGACAGGTAGTCATCTCTTAGCGACACCCCGCTTGTGTAGTTATATATTGTACATTTTAAATACCAGGGCCGGGTTGTTCAAAGGACGATTAGATTAGCGTGAATTTTGATTTCAGTTTTGTAACTTTTCAGTAATGTTTTCAGAAGCCAAAGATAGCTATCCTTGGCTTCTGATTAGATAGTTAACATGCTTGCACGAAAGAAAATTATGTGAACTGATTCAAAGTGGTCACATTTTTGGGCTCCTTGCTGCAAGCGCCAGTCTAAAATACATGTAAGCTCGCCGCTTGACTTGTACACAGACTTTAACCTTTGTTACTTTCCAACAGTACATGTAGTGATTATGGTAATTTCCCTTATTTTCCAGGTGGCCAATCTAACGTGGTTAAAACCGAATATTTTTCCAACTTTGCATCGAAGGTGATCAGCAACGTGAATGACTTTGAAGTCTTTGACAACTACATGTTTGCTACAAATCACGTAAGTGATTCACACTATTTTGCTTAGTTTGTTGTTTCTTATTTCAAGAGCATCCTTCAACAGAGTGGGTTAAAGGAGCTACGTCACGGATGGTGCATCTTGAAAAAATTGGCCATTTTTTTCAAGTTCGCCATTCGCAATCCGTCTTAATCTTCTCCATCCTCAACCATCCTTGTTCCTGTTTGGTTTATTATCACCTCTAAACTATTATTTTGAGGCTTGAATCTTCAATTCAAAGGTAAAGGTTTCTATTGGCTGATAGATGGGTGATTGGCAAAGCCCCGAGTCAACTATCAAAAGTCGATAGAAACCGAGAGCGAGCCATCTAATATTATTGTTTTAGCCATACCCAAAAACATTCAGTGAAAGTGGTTTATTTGTAGTTTTGGTTTGTGGTTTTTGCAATAATTATTGTACTTGCACGCATTCCCAGGGCAGTCTATCAAAAATTAGACGTCCTTGCATAGCCAATCAGATTGGTCGGTCACTGGGTTATGCTAAAGTGCTATGTAGACTCCAGTTCTGTGGTAACCTTTGATATTTTTTGAGAGATATTTTACATTGAGAAGGAGGCTGTATTTTGTAATTTTTTACTGCCAGTTCTCTGGCAGTATCTTTATGTCACTAGTACTTAGTATTTTAACATCAAGTAAGTCCAATACTTAACTACGTACATTGTACATCTTCACTGCTAATACATAATGTAATATATTGTAACATTTCTTCATTTTCAGTCGAACAGTACAAACCAAATAACTGTACGTAACTGTGCATGTCTCTTACATAATTTGTAAAAGAAAATCTAACTTTCTTCCAAGATTTTGTTTGATGCATAATTTACCTAATTAGGATACATGTGATACACAAGTCCTTATTTATAACAAAAGAAAAAAAAAAAAGAACAAGACCAATATTGCATGTAGTTTCCCCCAATATGGACCACAACAACACTGTATTTATAATTATGTATGATGCCAGAGAAAATTATTTGGAACATGTATTTCAACAACAATTTAATCATTATAATGTGTGAAGTCGTTATGAAATCAATGCTAAAAATAGAGATCCCCTTCACCCCAAACAGTGTTGTTACCTTTACATTTATTAATAGTAATACAACAGAGAGCAATATAAATAATTGACATACAACTTTCTTTCTAGTCCTCGGGGAGTGGACTTACATTGTGGGTGTCACTAAACCGTGGTAAATTTCAGCAAGCTCAAATTCCAACAGTTCTTGCAACACAGGTAAACTGGAACTTTTGAACTTATTCTGTTGTTTATTGTTCCATGCAGAATCATACCCTGTCCAAGCACTTCCAAGAACCCTACTTTTGGCACCCTATGTTTGTTTGAGGGCCACCATATGTTTGGCTGCCTATGGCAGCCTATGTTTGGGAGCCTATTTTTGAAACCCTATGTTTGGAACCCTATGTTTTGGAACCCTCTTTGTTGCACCCTCTTTTTTTGCACTTAATCCTCCACCCCTCCACCCACCTCGGAACAATCCCAGAAAGAAGGGAAACTAAGACAATTTTTTATAATGATTTTGTTATAGGATTTCTATGTTGCTGATGCATCAGAGGATCAGGTTTTTCTGGCAGTCACTCATAACCGAAGGACTACTCATCTCTACATTTCAGACACTTCTGGAATAAAATACAGTTTGTCCATGGAAAGGGTGTTGTATTTCTCTCAGAATACCACCTCTGCATGGCTGAGGTAAGCAAAAGCTGCGGATTGTTAAACAGTGTGTGACATTCGCTGTTCTTACAGTCACAGATAGGACGTGTACTTACTTGGCTGCTTACCTACCTGCAGGTCTGTCACTCCAAGAGGAGCATACCCCATTGACAACACTTCACCAGCGAACTCGAGCTTGGGCTGTCATCTCAACTTCTCAAACTCTTTTAATAATTCATCAAGTTGAAACAAAGCAAATCTTAAGGTCATTCCTCAGTATTGCATTGCGCATCCTTACTGCACATGATTTCACACGTAATTAGCGCGCGCACATTAGGAAAATGGCGGCTTTTCCTTTACGGCTGAGCTCGCCAGAGAGATGAATCGTCGTTTTCTCGTAAGCGAGTACGGTGACCTACAGTGTATCAATTTTTTCTCTTATTTTGAGTCTAGCAATCGCCTTCTTTCTATAAAATAAATATAGACTAATTTCTATTGCAGAAGAATAAATAATCACTGGAAACGTGAACTTAGCTAATAAAAACGTTTCTGGAAGCTGATATTGTAAGGGATTAAGGGGTATATACAAGGTCCTCCTGTTCCTAAACGAATACCGGGACCCCCTTTTTTATTTCAAAATTTAAGTTCCCTTAAGATAAACAACCAGTCTCTTCTCAGTGTTTGGAAATGGGAAATGTGATGAAACATGTTCTCTCATATGAACCTAGTATATATGACCGTTCACCTCATGAAATACTCCGTAGCTCAGTGGTTAGAGCATCCGAGCATCCGGACTCAGATTTTTTTCTTTGTCCCACGCTTGTGACAAACTAAATCCCATCTTCTTAATCAGAATGTATACTAACCCTAGTCTACTTATCAATTGATTTTCTTTTTTTCTTTCTCTTCAATGTGACTTGTGAAGCACTTCATGGGCAGCAAACATTCACGTTGACTTTATGTATGACTAAATGCTCACAAGGTTTTGATGGCCACCATGACCGTCACTTTTACATGGGAGTCCACCACCCTTAATTATAATTGATAATATATAACTAATTATAAATAAATTATTAATCACTGTTGGGGATTGATATCATTATTTTATTTGATACTGCATCAGGCGCTACATAGACTTCTCTTTTGTGGACCTTCACAAAGTGATGGGATTGAGAGGGGTGTATATCGCAAGTCAACTCACTCAAGGTCGAGTGGGACATCGACATATCACGACTCAGATAACATTCGATAAGGGAGGATTGTGGCAGCCAGTGGCAGCCCCTGAACTGGATAACAATGGAAAAGCCTTGAACTGCAGCCTGGTGAGTCCGGAATGATCCTTGTTTCTGGAATTCATGTCTTGTAATGGCCTAATTTTGAAGTTTTCAAACTTCAATACGCTTCGCTGGAAATGTAATCACGTCACAGCCATTATTTGGTTTATCACGCAATGCTTTTCCTGTTGCATGACTACACAAATAACGGCAGTGAAGAAGGCTAGAAATGTAATTGATAGGTTTCATTTTTTTCAGAGCACTCTTTGATTGATAGGTTTGGATTAAGTAAAGGTTTTGGAAAGTGTTGGTGGGGCTGCACTCAAAACCCCAATGATTTCTGCCCATTCATCTCATGGCGTCACTGCTCATGTTCGTGACTTTGTCACTTGAATTTTGCCATTGGGCGCCAACGAAATTGTTAGCTATGCAAGCTACAACAAGATAATATTAATTTTTTCATAACAATAACTGTTTTTATTACTCTAAATTTTTCCCTAGGCAAATAATTGTTCACTGCATTTGTCTCAAAAATTTGGACAGTACTACCCACGCACACCGCTACTCTCCTATGAAGTCATGGAGTGAAGCTCCTGGCATCATCATGGCAACAGGTAATCCCACATTCATTAATTTTAGTACTGTATGTCAACCTTGAAATGTTGATTTCTTTGGACTTGTTCTAGAATTACAATATTACAGGTTACGTTTCAACAATTATTGCAATCAGCATTCCATCCCTCTCCTTCTGCTTTTTTCCCCAGCCTGACCAATAGATGAAATTGATAATAATATATATCATTCAATAACAATCAATGCCAATAATCGATTGATATTGGAAATCAATGACCAATCGATGAGGGAAAATTTTGTGACTTTTAACATTGATATACATTTGCATAAATTTATATCCGGCTATATACGCTTTGAGATATCGATGACAATCAACATCAATCGATGTAATTAAGGAAAGTTTACTTGTGACTATCGATTGGTCATCGATTGGCCAATGCCAATCGATATGCATGAACTAACAACTATCGATTGATATCGATTGATTTCCAGTCATTGATTTTCATTGATTGTTCAGGCTGGGTCTTTTTGCATATATTTCCTTTTTTGTTTTCTTCTCCTCCTCCTCATCATTTTGCCTCTTCCTTTTCGTTCTCATTCAGCCTCTCCTACTCATTCTCATTCCCCTTCCCTTCCTTCTCCTTCTTTTCCTTCCCTGCCACCTGTTTCATTTTCCTCTTCATCAACCCTCCTCCACCTTTCCCTTCCTACCACCTTGATATTTCTCCTCTTCATCAACCCTCCTCCACCTTTCCCTTCCTACCACCTTGATATTTCTCCTCTTCATCAACCCTCCTCTTCCTTTTTCTCCTACTTCCTCCGCATCCTCATCCTCCTCTGCCCAGTTGTCGTTCTCCTTATCCTCATCCTTTACCTTGTAGTCTTCCCTACTTCCTAGGTAACATTTCTGTCCTGTCTTTATTTCCAGGTACTTATGGTACGAAACTTGAGGTTGAATGGTGATATCTTCCTTTCATCAGATGCAGGATTGAGCTGGCACATGGTAACCCAATATAGTTTATAATTAATAATTATAATGATATATTACTATGATTATCAGTTTGAGTAAGGCGCGCGGAAAGTTTGGTGACAATGTTTTCACATTAAAACTACGTTGTTGCCATGAGCAACTGGCTAGGTTTCTAATGGTAACCCAGACTTTCTGTCTGTTACTGACGTCAATGGTAACAAAGCGGCAGCGATACACAGGTTACCATTGGAAACTAAGTCAGTTGCTCATGGTAACAACATAGTTTTAACCTGTAAACCTTGTCACCAAACTTCCATCGCGCCTTACTCAACTGATAATCGTAGTATATTAGGTGGCCTATGAATTCGCCACTTTAGAAACCAGAAGCAATCTAAGGCAAGTCACATCTCTCAGTTTTTTTTTTTTTTTCTTTTTTTTTCTTTTTTTCTCTCAGTTGCTTGTGGGACTATTACTGGGGACAAAATGGCAGCCAGCTTGACGAATCGTCCCCAGTAACAATCCCACAAGTGACTGCACGAGATGCGACTCACCCCATATTACTTCTCATTTCTAAAGTGGCAAATGCAGCCACCTCTGTTTGCTTATTGCTGCTGTAGGGGATTGTTGCTCTTATTGTCCATATGATTAGGCAGTATTGTTTGAAATCCTTGTTCATTGGATGGCGGATTTCATTAACCATTTGCAAAGATTCAGGTTGTTCTATTCCTGAAGTCTTACATGTACATGTGTTTGCAGCGTTCTTCTCTTACACACAGCACTGTCACTGTTGCCTTATACACATGTAGTGTAATAGGAAAGAGATAATGGCCCTATCTCTGTCATTTGTGACTGAAACTAAATAGGAAAGATGGACAAAGGCCAAACATTGTATGGCCCATGTGCAGTGTACAAGGGTTTGGTTAACTTTTGATTGATAAATTTTTTCTGCAGATTTTACAACGACCCTTCTGGTGGTACAACCTTGGTGATCATGGCGGTGTTTTCATTGCTGTTCCAAGAAACACCTTAACAAACCTGATTTAGTAAGTTGAATTTTCAATGAATGAATATTGGAATGAGAAGCATATAATTTTATTGCCCCAAAGTGTGAAATACTCCCTTTAACCTCTGTTGCACTCGTTTTGGTGCATTACATGTATTTGCACTCTAAAATGCTATGTTGTATAATAAGGTAAAATTTATTTTGGTTGTCTTTCAACTTTCAGTTACAGCTGGAATGAAGGCGAGGACATGGCTTACTTACAAGTTCTTAAACAACTCCAGGTTGTATGTATACGGCCTTCTGACAGAGCCAGGTGAACAGAGTGCCGAGTTTACAATTTATGGCTCTTATTCTGGAACGCACAAGTGGGTTGTTGTGCAAATTAACTTGAGGAAGGCATTGGGTAAGTAAATCAAAGTGATGAAAAATATGTTAGAAATACGTAAAAACGTAACATAACATAAATTAACACAATTAAGTACATAACATAAACATCTTACATCTATAATTTGGAAATGAAACTGTTTCTGTGCTGAAGAGAAGCAAATGAGCTGTTAAAGCTCACCTAAACCAAATTGGTTACATTCTTTTATTTCTTTATCGGAGCAGAGGCTTTTAGTTTGATCCGAGGTATGATTGCATTCCTCATGTAAGTGCTTTTAAAATGAAGTGCGGAAATCCCAAAGCACATGTGCATGGCTGGAGAGTTTATAATTATGTGGAGAATTCAAAAAATATATATCATTATTTAGTTACTGTTTTGCTTTTCTTGGACACTTGGATCTGGACAGGGCAAATAATAACAGTAGCCAGCCAGTTAGGCACAGCCCTACTTCATAAAACTTCTTTGTTGTCTATAGTCGTGGAAGACTGAGTGGTCTAATGAGTATTGTGTTGGACTCCAGATCGAGCAGTCCAGGTTTGAACCCTGGCTGGGATCATTGTGACATGTTCTTGGTCAAATGGTACTGGCAAACTGTTAGGGCAACCTGCTGGGGTATAATTTAACCTGGTCTTGGACGTTAGTCTAGCATCCCACCCAGGGGGAGTCCGAGTGGCAATACTCCTAGTCGCTTCATGCTATGAAAACTGGAAAAAGCTCTGGCATTGTGAGCCAGTTTGGCCCAAGTGCGACTTTACCTATTGTCTGTAGTCTGTTACACCCTCTTTACTGACTACCACTCAAAATATCGCTAAGTGCCGCAAAAATAACACTTGAGATATTGGCAAGTAACACTAAATATCATTGTTGCTCAAACAATAGGTCTTCCGAAATATCATCAAAATATCACTCCAGACAAAAAATTTTCAAAAATTCACAAAGTTTGCTGAATTTCATTGAATTTCAATACTTTTGCACAATACTGTAGCACTGGACATTGCTTTAGTAAACAGTTTTCTCTTTAAAATTTAGGCAATCCTTGCCATGACGATGACTACAAGCCATGGATACCATCAGATGAACAGAATGGGACTTGCTTGTTAGGAAGGAAGACTATTTACGAAAGGCGGATTGCTCATGCACACTGCTACAATGGTTATGACTATGATCGTCCAATCACGCACGAGAATTGTCCCATGCGATAGAGAGGACTTTGAATGGTATGGTCATTACAACTGTTATACTAATCATCATCGTCATGTCTTACATGTATAGCTAAGTTACTGTTCCAGGTGAAGGACATACACTGTACAGTCGAACCTCCCGTACGCAGACACCCTCGGGACCAGAAAAAGTGTCCGCTTAAGCGAGGTGTCCACTTATGGGATGTTAAAAATGTAGTGTTTGTTTGCAGCTGGGAACATGACCAAGTGTCCACTTATGAGAGTTGTCTGCCTACGGGAGGTGTCCGTTAGCAGAGGCTCGACTGCACATGTAAACCATCTTAATTTCTCCATTCAGACTGCACTTGTAATGTTTGCTTGCAACTATTACATGTAACATGCTTAAACGACATGCCTGTGACAATCCATGTGTACAAATAATTATTTTTTGTCTAAATAAAAACCTTCAACTTTTTAATAACGATTGTTGTGCATGTAAATGAGACCCAAGTCATGTTGTATACATGTCACATATTATTATTGTACAGTCTCATGTAGCTCAGTGGTAGAGTGTCCGACCGGTGTGCGGAAGGTCATAGTAGGTTCGACTCCTGTTGGGGGAACTCAGAATTTTTTTCCGAGTAGCTTGCAATTGTGTCACTGACAGAATAATATCTCTTTCAAGAATTGCACTGTTTAAATCTTGTGTCCTTATTTTTCATTCTCATGAACTTAATCTAAAAAAAGACTAATAATTATTTTTTCTTCGATATAGTGATGAGGGATACCGGGTTTCAGATTATTACAATGAGTGCACATTTGATACGTCCAGTGGTTTTGACTCCTACAGCCGTGCCTTCTTTCTGTCCTGTGGGCAGCACATACCGCCGCACTAAAGGGTATGTAGCTAGAGCAAGACCACAATAAATTGAAGGGCCCTCTGGGCAAAAATTTTCCTGTGGTTAACTGGTTCCCTTTGTATCTTTCGTTTGGTTCATTTTGTTTCCAAAAAACCAAGGGAACATTATTGCATGGAGTCCTTCAATTATCCAGCATCTTTGCATGCATTGTACGCCTATTTATGCTACATTGTTGATATTATAAAAAGTAATATCTTAATAAGAAATATTGTCCTGAAAAAGGTGGTGGTCATTCAATGTGATGATATAAAAACAATAATAAAGTTTATCAGATTGTTAATTTTGTCTCACAAGGTAGTCATTTAGGATGTAGACTTTTGACTTCCTTCTGCTTGTCTCTAATATATGATGTCAACTGGTATCATGGTAATGGTAATTAGCGCATAGATCTTCCATGTATATAAGTTCAAGTGCACTTACAATTTGAACACCAACCTATGAATACATGCGAACAGGCCAGACCCACAACACTGGGGATATATCCCCTACTTGTTTCAAACAATGATGTTGGTTCTTTTGTGGGAGACAAGACCAGTGTCTTATTACTGCCCAATGATGCAATCATATGAACTGAAGGCAAGTGGGGAACCAATCAGAAATGAGAATGTTGTTATTGATACATTTGAACCTCAGAAGCGCAGTGTCAAACCTGAGTTAGTGTCACGTCACCCTGATCAATGTGACAGGACTAAACTCATCAGGTTTTTGTTTGCAGATATCGCAAGGTTGTTGGTGATACCTGCCAGGGAGGCATGGAAGATCAATTTGCTGCAGAAACAGTTTCTTGTCCAATAAATTGTAAGTGAAACTCTCTCTTTACAATTAGTGCCGTGAATGTTCATCTATAAGCCGCACCTATACATTAGTCGCACCATACATTAGTTGCACCCATACATTAGTCGCACCCCCAATTTGAAAGCTCAAATTTGGGGGAAAAAGATGAAACAACGAAAATTGAAGTTGGAGGCACAGAGCTCCACTGTACTGGTCATAAAGCAATGATCATCAACAACAAAATGCTTTCAATTAAAAACGTTTCTTTCCTGCTCCAGAATCATGTTCTGGTATAAATGGGAAGCTTGGGTAATGTTCTCATGAAAAAAAAAACACTGACACTGACAACCAACAGACCCTAACAAAAAAAGATCAAAATTCTACCAATCACAACCCACGGACATTTTGAACCCATTCAAGTGAACTTCTGTTTCCCGAGACATCCCCTAAGATGATTGACAGCAGAGAAAACTGCAACCGTTGATTGATCAGAGTTTCACATGTTGTTTGAAGGCACAGTGTATTAAAATCTGTTGCTTTGTTGATGGTTTACACACATTATATTACCGTAAAAGCTCTATTTAGCCCCCCCTCTCTATTAAGCCCTCCTCTCTAATAAGCTCCCCCTTTGGAAGTCGAATTTTGTAATAAGCCCCCACCCCTTCCTCCGGGCAATATTTTCTGGCCACGTTTTCAGTCACTTTGTATTGAAATGTGGTCTTTAATTTCCAGAATTACCGTTGAGTTAGGATATAAATGATGTTGCATTTGTAAGACGGTGATACATAACCCATTTCTTGTTCTGTTTTAGTTAGTTGTGTATTGGTAAAGTTTGAAAATTAATGTGAATTTTCTCAAAAATTTGTGGTTTGAAATAAGCCCTCTCTCTATTAAGCCCCCCTCTCTAATAAGCTCCCCCTTCTTGAGGCCTAAAATTAAATAAGCCCCCGGGGGCTTAATAGAGCTTTTACAGTAATTCATATGTTTTCATCTCCTACAGCAATACCTCAGTTCTTGCTGTATGCTGCTCGTACATATATTCGGAGACTCACATTAGGGGATCATATAGAAACTACCATTCCACTTGGAAGTGGGCTGCAAAATGCCATCGCAATAGACTATGATTACAATCAAAATTGCATCTACTGGGCTGACATCACTCTGGACACGATCAAGCGCACATTTCTTAATGGATCTGGTAGGTAAAAGTGTCTTAAGGTGGCTCACAATGCTTTACACATTGGGCTATTACAGCTAGACTGGTGATGCATTTGAAGGACGTGTAAACCTGTGAAATATTTATCAATGAACTAAATCAAATGCATAGACTATGATGCCAATATGTTGCATCAAAAGAGGTCACACATGCCCTACTTTTTACGTTTTGAGGCTATAACTTTAAAACTCTTTGGTGAAAGTTTTTTAATATAAATATATTAAATTTGATGGCCATTTGAGTCAAGATAATTTTTGTTGATGTTTTTTGACCCATATTTCTTGTGATGAAAGCAAAACAAGACCGGAGAAATTGGTGTGACTGATTTTATGGCAAAGTTAGAATAAACAGTTTATCTCAGTCACCAAAGATGGAAGCCAGGTGACTGGGCGTCGCTAGATCATAGCCTTGCTGCAGTATTATGTAGTTTGGCATATTTAGTTGCCATATTTTATGAGGACTCTCCATCATAATACTGAAAAGCGCTGCTGAGTTTGAGAGGATTTTTAAAAGGACATTTCAATACTTCTATTTGGAATTCTTTGACAATTTGTTGAATAATAAAAACAATCTTGCAGTACGACAATGCTCTGCGTGATTTCATTTGGTAAATGACAATGCGCATTCCTTCGCAACATGTGTTCAACCGGGTTATTATTATTATTATTTATTATTTATTCAATGCATCAATATTGTTCGCTTAAGCAGCAGTATTCCAACAAAGGTAAAGTAAAAATAAAATACACATGTAGGCATGGTAATTTAGTAATAATCTGTGTTTTTCTGTTGATAGAAATTGAAACCACTAACATGGTGGCATCCAGCAGGTGGAAGGCCTGGCATTAGATTGGCTCGGCGATAACATATATTGGTTAGATGCTGCTGCCAAGAAGATAGAAGTCTCTAGGGCAGATGGGCGTTTTCCGCAAAACCCTTTTCACCAATCTTGACCGCCCCAGGGCTATAGTTCTGGATCCCAAACGTGGTTACATGTACTGGACTGACTGGGGCACCAGTGCACGAATAGAGAGGTCATACATGTCTGGTACAAGGGCGTGCGGCAATCATATCAACTAATCTACGGTGCCAATGGCATTGCCATTGATTTTTCTGCACAAACGCTGTACTGGACTGATGCCGGGTTGGACAAAATAGAGAGGAGTAACTTGGATGGAAGTTATCGACAGGTACAATGTAACCTCAAATAATGTGTTTTTTTACTGGCATCCTTGGTTTCTGAGCAATATTATTATATCAGGGTCATAAAATTTAAACAATAATATTATGTTGGTACCCATTAATTTTATACACGGTACACCTCGCCTGCCAGGTCAGCGCTGGGTGGAGATCAAGAGGCAATGTGAAAGTAAAAAGTCTTGCTCAAGAAGAGCACAGTGTTTCCGAAGACACTGGCCTGGCACTCATAAACTATTAAGTTGCTTTTGCTTACCACTGATGAATGATTATAATGTTTAATGTACGGTACTGTATATATTGATTCAGATAATTATTTTTACATGACTGTATCAACATCCAATGTGGAGTGGATTGTATCTAAAAAAACCTAAGCCTAAAATTAGACAGTACTGTGTTGAAATGCTCTCAACTGTTGCATGCGACATGCTTATGACATGCTTGGTCTAAATCAAGTTTCCTACAACATGTTTTCGATTGAACATGCATCAACAACCTCCGCCACATTGTGTTGGAACACCCCCCATCCCCCTCCCAGTGTTGACTTCTTTTCGCGAGCGTGCCATGGTTTTCTCACAACCAACATTGAGGAGGGCGAGGGGGACACGATGGTATAGTGCCGTTCCAACTAATGTGACGAGGCTTGGAGGTCGTGCATTATTATATTAATGGACCCAAGTCATTTCATAAGCATGTCGCATGTGACAGTATGCAAAAATTGTACCATCTAAATCAGCCCCTAAAATAATGTGTTGTGGATGAAACATTTTTGGTCTGTAAAAATTAAACGATACATGTAATTAGAGTTTAATATTTTTTCACAATACAAAAACAAACACACACTGCATTTTTGAGCCAAGGGGCAATATAAACACAGTAATTCCACCTGTTCATGTTTTTACTGTCAGTTACTTAATCTACACATGCTGCTACCATTTCATTTATGTGACATTTTATAAAATAAACTGAAGAAAGGTGAATGCTCTTTTTATCTCGTAGACAATAAGCAGCACAGGGCTGCCTCACCCGTACTCAATAATCTGTGTACAAAGATTCCATCTACTGGGATGACTGGTCAACACAGTCCATCCAAAAGGCAAACAAACGAGACGCTGGTGCTCGACAGACTATCAGGTCACGTGTACGTGGGTCTAATGGATCTAAAGTTTTCCATCAAGATGCCCAGACAGGTGAAGGTTTCTTATTACTGCATGGTGGTTTTAGTCCTTGGATGAAACCCCTAGTGTGTGGACCATTCAAATAAAAGCTATTGAGCAGTACTTTCTTGTGGTACTGTTTATTATGCTGGTGGTTTCTAACTGTTGAGGTCTGTGGGATGAAACCTATTGTGTGACCATTCAAATGAAAGCTATTGAGCAGTACTTTCATGTGGTACTGTTTATTATGCTGCACAAGGTGGTTTCTATTTGAGCTAACTGTGAAGTCTGTGGATGAAGCCCTAATGTGTGACCATTGAAATGAAAGCTATAACTTAGGGTTAAAGGGTTAACACTTACAGCTGTACATGGGTTTTATTACTAGGTGACAACACCTGCTCTCGACAGAAACCATGCACTCACATCTGCTTAGCTCTACCAAATAATTACGCCTGTGCTTGTCCTGATAAACATGCGAACATGTGACAACTGCTTCTGGAATTGGAGCTGCGAGTGCCAGCCTGGGGAATTCATGATCCAAATGGAGAATGTAAAAACTCGGAGTGAGTACTTAACTGTGATCGCAAAACAGCAGTTAGAATGAATTTATGATGCTGTCCTTTCAATTTTGCTAACAACAAAAACAGTAAGTAAACTTACTGTACAGGACACTTTGAGGTTGACTTGGGATGATGTGAAGTTGAACCCTTTCCATAAGGGTTGAATCAAAACAGTTCCTTTATAAAAGGTGCACCACATAATGTATTAGTTACCATTTTACATGTACATCCATGATTGCTACAGTCAGGAAAAAGTCGCGGAAATTTTTTTGTGTGCGGACATTGAAAAGTCATATAATAATAAAGGAGCTATTGTCACAATAATATTTTAAGTCATTTTTGCGAAGTGCAAAATCACCTTCAAATTGAAGAAAACCTCAAAATAATAGTTTTATTAAAGTAGAAAAAAACATCAAAGACGTAATAAGAAACCAAAACAGGAACAAGGATGGTTGAGGATAGAGATGATTAATTTTTTTCAAGATCTGCCATCCGTGATGTAGTAGCTCCTTTTAAGTATCTGGTCAGGGAAACAATTATTCTTGTCAAACGTCCAGTGTAAATTATTGGTGTTGGGACTTGGATTGAAATTGGGATTGGGAAGCCGTTTGTTAACCGCCCAAGCTTGAGGGCATAAACACTGGTTGGATCTTTAGAGGATAACTGCAAGCAGTCCATACATGTGTACAGTGTTTATCAAGTCAGTTCATCAATCAGTAGTTATCGCTGAAGCCATGTATTTAATTCCAAAAACCTGAAAAACCCATAGGCAATAATATTTATTAGTAACGTCTGTCTTTAACATGGCAATGTACCTTTTTGCTCTACATGGGGCGGTAAATTTTGGAAATCGAGGAAAGCATAATTTATTATTGACTCTTCAGTTTGCGTCAGCATGTCACTGAAGATGACTTACATGAAGACTGGAAGTCCTAGACTTTAAGAGAGAACACATACAGCTTTGTTGAATTGATATGTACATTGTTAATTCATGTAACGGATTTTCCACATCCTTTGTGATTTATCTAGATGCCACATGTTGTCTAAATGAGTTCCGGTGCACCAACAGCCGATGCATCCCATCTAACTGGAAGTGTGATCATGATAACGATTGCGGAGACAATTCTGACGAACAATCATGCCGTAGGTGGCAATATTGCAATAATAATTAATATAAGTATTAAACAGAGTTGCGTGTTGTTTTGCCGAAGAACCACCTCATTAGCAACTCTAATTTTATGTCCCTGATCATTCTCAATCAGTAGTAGTAGTAGGACTTAGTAGAGAGAGTAGGGAGGGGCCTAACAGTTAGTGTGTTGGATCGAGAGTTCCAGGTTTGAGCCCAAGCCGGGGTTGTTTTGTTGTGTTCTTGGGAAAGACACTTTACTCTTGCAGTGCCTCTCTCCACCCAGGAGGTACAGGACAATTTTGTTAGGGCAACCTGACATAAATGGTGGGGGATAACCTGTGATGTACTTGCAATCGCTAACTGCAGGGAAAGTGGCAATATTCCCAGTCACATCAATAAACTTGAATAAAATGGCCTGTCTGGCATCCATCCATCCTTCAGTCCCGTCATTCATTAGCCAGTTAAGGTAAAAAAAAAATATTGGGCAAAGTGGCTTCTGAAGTCCTTCCAGGGTTTTTTTGGACAGAATCAAAGTGAAGGGCGTTAATATTGATCAGGGAATAGGGGAAAAAATCATGTAAAAGAGAATATTTGAGTGGTATTTTGGGTTCCCTCACCTAGGGATGTGGGTCCCCCTATAGTGGTCCTTGGTTAATCTTTAATTTACATCCGTCACTTATACATGTACTGTAGAGATGATCTCCATAATTTTATGGTTGAAAGGTTAGGACTTAAATGTATGAGGGCCGGTGCATTTTATGGTCTTACATTTGAACCATTTGGAAATTTAGACAGCTTGCAGCTTTAGTATAATAATTATAATAATTATTTTTATGCTTAAAAGGGAAGGAATGGAGTGTGGTTTAATGAGTTAAGACATTTGCAGACTATTTTAATTAAACTTCATGTTGATCTTTTTCCCAGCCTATAACACCTGCAAGCCCAAGACAGTTCAGATGTGACAATGGTCGCTGTATATCTGCATCATGGAGGTGCGACCACGATGACGACTGCCATGGACATGTCTGATGAGAGAAACTGCAGTAAGAATCATTTTGAATTTACCTCAAACAGTCATCATCATCTGTCCTTTCTGTCTTGATGGATGATCAATCCTCATTTCTCTCTTTTGCTGCGTTTTTTTTTCATGTAACCATGGTTATGTGAGTCTTTGACATTACTACAGCAGGTGTTATTTGCTTCTTTCCAAGTGCCAAATCCTAACCGTGGCCTTTATTTTTACAACAGTTCTCTACGTCGTCTCTCTTGGTCGCCCCCTGCTAACAGTACTTCTGCAGTCCTTATTCCTTAGCCCAGCCCCATCAATACATGTATGGTCACTCTGTTTAATTGCACTCCGAGTTTAGTTTTTTTCCATCAATGGTTGAATTAGTGGGTTTACCAGGGCTTCGTACTACTACTGGAATTCCTGGAAAACTCCTGGAATTTGAAAATTTTCTTCCTTGGCCCCGGAAAAAATCCTTAAGTCTTCACGAATGTAGTGGCCCACAAACTGTCAGAGCTTATCTTGGTTTCCATGTACATTATGATGAATTTCATGACAATAATTATGTAATCAGTAAGAGAATGTGATGTTACAGCAAGTAATGTTGGTGATATTTTTCCTGTTTTCTTTGTTCAGCCTTTCCAACCTGTCCGTCAGGTCAATTTACTTGCGCAAACAGTCGCTGTATTCCAAAACGGTGGGTTTGTGATTTTGATGGACGACTGCCGCGATGGCTCTGATGAGCGAGGATGCACTCCAGGTAGGTTCTCTTTTGGCAAATCAACCCATTGATGTCTAAACCAGTTGATGGTGAAATCCTAGGCACTTTCCATTCAACCAAACATTCTGGAAATTTTGGGTGAGGAATCGAATGGAAAAGGACATTTTCCAGCAAAACGTTTTGGAAATTTGGGTACACCTTTTGAGTTTGTCCTAATGTTCCAGAATTTCAAACCGGAATTTTTGGTCAAATGGAAAGCGCCCCCTGTCTCCAAGATGGGACTGAGCCCACGATTAGCATAAGCAACATGATGTGTCCTCTTTGCGTTATACTGGTGTGACAATGTTCTTAGTACTCGTGAGTGCTCACACTATTTCTTGATTGGATAATAAAAACAGAAACTCTTCTACTGCTTCTCAGAAGGACTTGTTCCCCCGAATGAAACCAGCACCACCATCAGAGTTCTCAAAACAATTTTCATGAACTGTTGCATTTTAGTATTATAGCTGTAAACTAGCTGGTGCGCCCCTGCAGACTTGCTTGTCAAGTCTGTAGGACTCACCGCCACTGACGCACGGTAAATAAACATCTGTTATCTTATTCTTGGTTTAGCCCCAACAACATCACCACCACCATCAAACTGTTAATCCACTCAATTTGCTTGCCACAATGATCGGTGCATTCCAAGTTCTTGGTACTGTGATGGGGACCAGGATTGTGGTGACGGATCTGATGATCCATCCAATTGCAGCTGTATGTAGCAGTATTTTGAATGCTCTTTAACCCTTTCACTCCAAGAGTGCTTAGTTCAAAACTGAGGAAAAAATCTTGAATTTCATTTTGCAAAAATTGTCAAAACAAACAGAACCACATAAAAGTACTGCTCAGTAGTCAAATGTCACACACTAGGGTTTCATCCACAGACTCAAAAATTAGAACCACCAGCATAATAAACAGTACCACAAGAAAGTACTGCTCAATAGCTTCATTTGAATGGTCACACACAAGGGTTTCATCCCCCAGACTCCAAAAAGTACAACCGCATTTATTGACTCGAGGTTTGACTCTGGGAGTGAAAGCTTTCACTCTCAGAGTCAAACCTAGAGTCAATTTACCGTGGTTCTAACTTTTTCAATTATTTTGAACTTGGCCACTCTTGGAGTGAAAGGGTTAACCATAATTATTTTGACTGGACTTCTCAGGTTTGGAGGTCGGACATGGGTGGGTGTGGTGAGGGGGCAGAAAGTGTGTCCTTTATCTCCAAACAATAATAATTCCAATGTTTTATTTTTAGCTTCACAATGAAGCTTGGTGGTCCTGCATGTGTTGGCTATGATAATTGCACTTAATGATGTCATCAATTCCAAAATCTGCCATCTTGGATTTCAAGATTTCCCTATGGCATCAGAAAATCTTTGAAATGATTGTAAAAAAAAAAAAATGAAAATAATAGAAGGATTATTTTTTAAACTGATAAATATAATGGTAGCAACTGAAAAATCTCATTATAACTGAAAAGTAAACCAGAAAAAACACCAAATGCCTGTCAAAGCAGTGACTGCTATATAAAATGTCCCAATTGAGCACATGAGCAGAAAAATATATTAAGAAGTGAACTTACAAAAATTTATGCCAGATATTGACAAAATTTGGCTATTTTGCTTGAATATTAATAGGCAAAAAACTTCCACTCCTTTCAAGTATTTTTTGTACTGAACTGACTAGTAGTAGTCTTACATTGATTTGGGCCTTCCATCACCATTGATGTCCTAAAAAAATGGTGATGCGTAAACAGTCGACTCCAATCGCCTGGTGAAGACTATCAGTAAGCAATCAAAACATTGTGATAGAATCAAGTGACTACATTCATGATTGTGAGACAAATAATATTAAATATTTTTATTATCACCATTGATTTTTGTCATAATTGTGTTGTTTATATTTGTAAGCAACAAGACCATGCTCCCCATCGCAGTTCACTGCCAGAAACAGACGCTGTATCCCTAGTTTCATGGCATTGTGATGGTGACAATGACTGTTCAGATAACTCAGATGAAACAACACTGTACATGTACGTTTGTAGCTACATATATGTACCATCCTAGCATTTCCAGCACATGTTTTAATCCACACATTGACACTGCCATGTTGCATGGCCTTCTTAAAATATGCCTCATTTGTCTTTAATTCTTTATTGCAAGAGACCAACTATCGTGCTGCCATTATGTTGGAGTTTCACTTCTCAAACTAATTAATAATTCATTAAGTTAAAACAAAGGAAATCATAACCGGGTCGCAGGTTTGAATGCTCAGTCTAAATTAGCATAGGTATATACGATTTTATTTCTCTGTTTTTTCCTTAGTTTTTGTTTCAATTGAGAAGATATATCAAACACTCATGACATTGTTTCATCGCTATCCAAACACCTCGAATTTCTTCAAAAATACTCCGCTGTGGCTCGTATTTTCAACTCTCTTATCTGTGTTTGGATATCCTGTTGAAACATTGTCTCTCGTGTTTGATGTAATTATTACATCTGCACTGTAACGTCACACCATCTCGCACACAAAGACCAATTTCTTGTGGCAGGCAGTGGCTTACAAATTTGACCTTGTAGACCTCAAATGAACCAGCTTTCAGTGTTAATAAACTTGTGTGTGAGAGTTGAAAGAGTCTCTGAGAGTGTACGAGAGTTTCAGGCCAAACAAGAGTGAGAGTTTGTGAACTCTTGTTAACTCCTGTTCTCGTCCTGGAATGTGTATCTACCAAGGTTAAAATTTACCATCATTCCTTTCCATTACATACTGTATCTCATTGTGCTTATATTGCCTACAATCATGGTCAAAAGTCCTTGGGACACTCGCCACGTTACTATCGTAACATGGCAATTGCGTGTTGTCCTCCACCAAAATGACATTTTTAACGCGTCCCCCCTCCTCCCCCAGACAATGTTGAAATGCAAGCAGCACTCTGGCCACGCGGATTCAACATTGTCTTGGGGGGCAGGGGGGTACTTGGTTGAAAAATATGGGTAGTTTGTTAAAAACAGGTTTAAAATACCTTAAAACTACAAAACTGTCCCAAGACTTTTTGTCCATGACTGTAGCTCCCACGAGTCTCCTGTAGCACAGTAGTAGAGCGTCCGACTGGTGTGCCGAAGGTCATACAGTAGGTTCGACTCCTCTTGGGAGAACTCAGATTTTTTTTCCAGAGTAGCTTTTGTCACTGACTGAATAACATAAATTATTTCTCAATAAACAAGTTGTTCAAAAATGATCAAAGGGCCAGAATGGATAAACTACAGTAAATGAAATGACACTTGTTTCTCTGTTGTAGATACAACTCCGACCACTGGTTCCACGGCAACACCATGGACCCGCCCTACAAGCTGTAAATCTTATGAATATACATGCAACATGGCTTCTGTATTTTCCAGTGGGATGTTTGTGATGGTGTTGATGACTGTGGCGACAACTCAGATGAGTGGTATTGTGGTATGTATTGACTTTTATACCAAAAAGAAAACGTTTTCCGTGTTTCCATAGAGTTATGTTAGCATGAATGAAGTTTGGGAGAACGAGACATGCTGTCCAGTGGAGCGGAGCGGCGAGTGTTTCCACAGCAATTTCGAGTTCTCCCAAACTTTCACGAGTGATACCATAACACAGGGAAAACGTTTTCTATTGTTTTTTTTATGAAATAGAAGCACAATTTTAACAATTATCCATGTTTCCATAGAGTTATAATAGTAAATGGTTTTGAGCCAATCAGAGCTTGCATGGTATCTTGTCTTATTTCATAAAATATTAATAATAATTATTATGATATTAATAATAATTATTAAATGCATGCCTTCCCCCCTTTGTTTTCCCTACACAACAGTTCAAATAGTCTTGAATGACCTTGAAATTATTTTTTAAAGAAAGTCCTTGAAAGTAAAGGCCAGTTTACATGCTACGAGTTGTCAGCCCAATTTGGCTTGATTTGATTAAGAAAATGATTGAGTGAACAAAATCGGCCCGATTTATAAAAATCTCATAAATCGGGTCGATTTTCATCCTCCCACTATATCAATAAAAGAGAAATCGGCCCGACAAATCGTAGCATGTAAAATTAGCTTTGTGACTGTGCCAACAGATTGGGCTGACAAATCGTAGCAAGTAAATCAGCCTTTAGACAGTGGAGAGTTAGCCTAAGCTTTCTGGTTTTTTTTTCAGCTACAACCCCGGCTCATAATGGCACCACACCATCTACCAGGCCTTGCCACTACTGGGAATTCACTTGCTCCACTGGCCAGTGTATCAACATTGGATTTGCATTGCAATGGGCAGGACAACTGTGGAGACAGAAGCGATGAGATTGGATGCTGTAAGTTAGACTTGATGTGGAGCCACGCATTCTATTTAAAAAAGCTCAATGCAGCAAAGGCACATCATCATCATCATCATCATCATCATCATCATCATCATCATCATCATCACATGATTAACAGTTATTCGTAATTAAGTTTTCTCTCTGGATTAAAATCTTAAACATAAGTTGGCCATGGTTTTGGGTTTAGGGTTAGGGTTAGGGTTAGTCTTTTGTCTTTTAATTCCTTGTTATTACATGAACTTCTTTTGACACTATATTGACATGCTTCTACACTTGTTTCTTGGGCACTTTACTCTCACTGTGCCTCTCTCCACCCAGAAGTGGATGGATACCAGCGAATTGTCAGGACAACCTGACAAAAAATGCTGGGGGGGGGGGGGGAGGGGGGGGGAGGGGTAACCTGTGATGGACTAGCATCCAGGGGAGTAGCGATACTCTTAGTTGCTTCATGCTATAGAAACTGGAGTTATGAAGCGTTGACCTGATAGGCCACTAGGGTTTGTAAACAGACTCAACACTTCTATATTTTGTGTAATGTTCACATATTCTACACACAGTACACTTCTCTACACTTCTCATACACCTATCATCATGTCTACACTTCCTACACACTGTACTAACTTTGCACAAGTTATATTCTATGCTGTACATTTTCTATACACACTACACTTCTACACTGCGCACAATTCAACTTGCATCACTTGTACCCATGCACACTCTACACTGTTCTCTTTTAAAGGACACTGTCGTGATTTTAACATGATTTTGGGAAGCTCAGAAAACATATCTGAATCATATGAAGTTGCCTCAATAATGGTTTGATTCTGTAGAATAACACTCGACAAATGACAAGAATCCATTAGGAAGTGAGGATGACATGCGACAGCGAGGATGGAAATGGATTGCAATATGGATTTTTGAAAAAACGTCAGGATGTTCAGTTTTTCAAAGTTTCAAATTGGGCTCGGTAATCTTTGCAATTTTGCAAAAACGTTTGTTGCAGTATGGAATTTCTTGAAGAAATTGCTTTTTATCAGTTAGTTAGGGTTTACTAAGTTTCTTATTTGATAGATTTAGGGACCATTTCGTGCATTTATAACAGTTTTTTGAGCAAATCCGCCAGGACAGTGTCCCTTTAAAGAGCTGTATGCTACACAAGTTCTACACTTCTCACTGTATACTTCTATTTGTACACATGTCTGTGCACTTGTACTTGTACCCTTGTACTCCATGCATCTGTACACCTGATCCTAGGGGTCTTGTCTTTCTCAATTTAATTTGAGCTGCGAAGCGGCGAAAGCGAGTAGTGGAGTGATGGCAGTTGAAAACCTCTGGTGACAGTGGCTCCATCTGGTGAGCTTTGACTTGCTTCGATTTAATTCAGCAGAAGAAAGAAGAAAGAAAACATCCAGAACCAGGGTAGAAATAATAATAGAAATCATGTTTATTTTTTAATGCATTGTTTTTCTTTTCATATTTTAGCTTCTCCTGCAGCAACAACAACAAGGCCTATAGCTACTACTACATCAAATCCGTCTTAGCCCGGCTGGGTGGCCTCCACTGTGGGGCCACTAGCTATGTCATCTGCATAAGAACAGAATGGTTGTGTGATGGGTTGCCTAACTGTCCAGAAGCTGGGATGGAAAAACCAGAGAATTGTCCAAGTACGTTTTTAAGCTCTGACCAAATGGCATCGCAAGTAGATGCAAGTTTTCCCTTACATGGACTTTTCTTTGACTTGCGTCGACTTGCATTTCACTTTGAACACGATCAAATTTGCCACAAGTACATGTAGATGCAAGTTTTTCACCATTTGGCCACCCAAGTTGTTGTTTATGCGAAGTACTGAATGGCAGTACACGGAAGAGATTTCTATGCATCTCGTGTGTACTTAGTAGTAAACTTGTGACTGTCTGCCCACCTAAGTCTAGTGTATGTTTATGGATGATTTCAAATAATGCCGTTTTCAACTTTACTCAAGTTGAGAGCGAGTGGAGCAGTTTACAGCAAAACAAAAGATTCTACAGTATGAATCCTTACCTTTAATGTTTTTGAAGCAAATGTGTCCGATTAACAAGACTTTCAAGACAAAAGATAAGCCATTATTTTTATGGGTACTGCGCTTGCGCGAAGTGCCACATTATTGTTCGTCGGTCGAAGCATTCTTAACATTCCTTCGTAAAGACTTTTGTAGGACTTTTTTTTGTAACAATTCCTTTGAATAACTGAAACATGGATATGGCATATTGTTCGACAATTTTGTTTTTCGCTTCCATTGACAGTGGGTGTGCAAGTGCAATGCTCAAAAAGAAGAATTTGGCATTATTTAGTGAGCTACTATGGAGAGAAAAATTTTTTTGGCGTTTGCAAAATAAATATGAAAGTACACGTTGTGGTTGTTTTAAAATGTTTTTTAATTTTACAGTAGGTGGTATTTCTTTTGACAACTGCACGAACAGGGTCCGCGTTTGGAATTGAGTTCACATTGTTGAAGCTTTTGTTTGAGTAAACCGCCGTTCTTTTAGAGTCCTTTCCGTAAACAAGTTCATTTTTGTTTTGATTAGGGCCTTCGGCCGCCACTAGGCGAATTTTTGTTTGTTTTGCAAAAATATCTGTACATCAGTTGCCGTTTCACAAAGTGCGAACAGGCGGAGAAATTTTTTTCCGTACCAAAATTTTGTCATAGAGCCCTTACCAAACTTCAAAGGCCGCCGTCATCCCTTGCCCCAGAGCAGTAACACAAATTTTTGTCAAGCGTCCAAAAACTGACAGATTCGTTCATTCACACACATTAATCTCAAGGTTACAGCGATGATTATTACGCTTGCCTCCGGTCCGTACAATCTTGTTACGGCGGTCTAAAATTTTAAAACCTGCTTAGCAGCACCTATACTGATGTTGTTGAGTAGCACAATTTGCTTTACAAGCAGTGAACAACAGTGCACGTCCGATCGGGTAACAAGTTTTTTTGCGCTAAAAAGTGACAGTGGACAGTCCCGGGAAAAGCGGCAAGAAAACATGCAAGTCCGTTTTTAAAATTTCAGGTCTCGAGAAAGAAGAAATATCTAGTTTAATCAGTTTGTGTATCATACAACGAAGGCATGGAGAGTAAAAACTTTTAAAGTAAAAAGTTACTGTACTGTTTTAAAAGAATAAAAGTTGTCGAGGAGGTTTGGAATGCAAAAATTTCATCAACATAGCAACAACAGAACAGAGGTTTTTTTTCGGGTTTCTTTCCTCTTCCTTCTTTTCTTCTTCTACGTGTTTGATATGTTGTGGGTTTTGTCGCTAGAAAAAATTTGTCCATGATTAATTTTTTGGTTTTTCAAAGTGCGTACGCGTTTATCAAAAAAATGAAAATTTTGGAGGCCGCTCTCGCAAAAAAAAAAAAAAAGACAAAAATTTGTAGTATATTTTTGGGTAGCGCCGAAACAAATTTTTGGTCAACTGAGAGAGAGTATAAATGAAATGTCTTTCCTCTACAGGTAAAAGGTTTGTCCGTCGGTGACGTTGTGAATTCGACGACTGGTGACCCTACCCAACTGGCCAATTAGGAAAAAGGGGGCTTCATCGCATCAGCGTTTTCCAAAGCGTTTTATTATATTTGAAACGCAACGCATTTGAAACCGCGTTTGAAATAATTTGAAACATTGCGACCATTTCAGAACAGTGGTTAGAAACGTTTACTTTTTTTTTCCAGCGTTTGGAAACGTGGAGAAACGCATTTGAAACGCCCATCTGCCAACAACGCTGCAATTAGTTTTACCTGACTGGAAGCATATTTATTCGACAACACAACAAATGCTGGACTGAAGATGGTAAACGCCGTAACTTCCAGGCGTCGTTAATGAAATTTAAAAAGCTAGATAAATCCACGGTGGGTGGCAGTCACACTTTTTTTTACTTTTGATTAAAAGTTTTCAGTAATATTTCCATCGTGTAGGTTCGAATCAATAAAATTAAACAACAAGAAAAGTTTAAGTGTGTTGCCCGTGCATCTGTTTCAGTCAATAGTATTCACATGATGGACGCGTCCCAAAATGTGGTAAGAACAAAAAAGTTGGGCCAACGAGCCCGCTGCGGCCGAGTTTTGGTGCCACTGGATGTTTCCTTACCACATTTTGAACGTCTTTCTGTGGATCTATTACTGAACAGACCCACGGCAAACATGGAATCTAATTTTGTTTTGAATATAATTTTTGGAGGAGATAATCGCTTCGGATTTTTCACTTGAATGTACGCTAAATAAGCCGATAAAAATTATGTCAACAAACAATCGAGTTTTGGCTCACAGTGTTTTTCATGCACTCAAATAAAAACCTTTTGTGTAAAACTAAACGGCTTAAAATAAACTACAAGCTTAACTCAGCAAATGGTTTTTCGAAAAGCAAATATTTAGAGACCTAAACCTCTATTCCGTCCTGATATGAAGGAAAAACAATCTGATTAATTGCCAGTACCCTAAAATCCCGTTGCAAGTCCGCTTATAAAACGGCGACACGATAAAGCTTAATCCCGCTCAATTTATCGGATTCTGTTCACAAATTATGAGCCTAAAGGACGCATGCATATTTTTCCTCCAAGTTTTTTCTAGCCAAGCTTGAACAGCCGATTTGAAAATTCGTATCAATTGAACAACCAATTGAATTTTCCCTACGGAATATTTCCCAGTTTTGACGAAAATATTTCCTCTGTTTTGAGCGAAGGATTTTGTTGGAGCAGCAGGGGGCGCCCGCTAGGGGGGCCTGTTTGTTTTCCTCACCCGACCTTTCGTGACGTCGCATTCCGTGGCCCGTCTGTACTCTAATAGATTAACAGTTTTTTCTAAACCAATCACGGCGCGAGTTTTTTACACAGTTGGAAATTATATATTTATTTTTAGATTCTGTTATGTTCAGCGCGAATGCCTGCTGTGTAAACAAAGATATTACAGTAATGACGACAATCAGAAGAGGTATGAAGTGATGAGTGGATTTGAGAATTTTGTGTTTATGTCCAGCATGAATGCTGCGAATGCTGTTTGTGACAAAGATCAAAGCCGCGTGCTGGATTTGGCAGAAAATTAATTCACCGCGCTTTTCCGGAGTCCTGACGTTGGACATCGTGACAAAATGATATTAGAAAATGGATTTTTAGTATCTACTATTGTTTAAGTGTGTTTAAATTTTTTTCGAAACGAGGAATGATTGTTTAATATGAAAATATCTTCTAAAATTTAAAGACGAACTTTATATCTTGCTTGGTTTTGTAGACGAAAGATAAGATCATCGTCCATTTTGAGCACAGTTTCCGTTTGTTTTTAAGAAAACAGTGGGTGATTTGTATTCAAAATAGCTTGGGGGTTTTTACGTCTTGTTTAGATGTACTGATCAAAATGACATGAAGGTAAATAAACTGAACAGAAGTTTGGTTGTCCGCAACTGAGAAGTGCGGCGAGCTTAGTTTACGAGAGCATAGAGTGTTTTCCTAAAAGTGACCCTAATAAATTTTGTTTACGTTAAACGTAAATCGTGCCAGTGTACTGTAATTACCCAGTTTTCAGTTAGCTAGGATATGAGCAGCTTGTCTTTGATGGATTCTTGGTGTAATAAATTCGTCGTCTATTTATAATTAATGTCAATAATTTTTCGCGTCGTGGTAATTGGTCGGGTTAATTACACAATTACAGAGATAAATGCAAATAGCTTTTTGACAGTTTGCCAGGGTTTTTTTTTTTGTCAGGTTTTTTTTTCAGTTTCAGTGAAGTCAAATCCCTTTTGTTTTTGACTGTGATTGAAACGCCTCGTATGTACAGTGGGAACCCGGATAAGACGGACACGAACAATTGTCTCGTATTAAGCAACGTCTAATGACTGCAGTAAAAGACCAAGGAAGTGAAACTTGTGTAGCGCCTGCCACGCAGCACAGTTGAGCAAGACAGTTTGTCAAAACATGTTCCCCCCTGACAATATACAGGTGCACAGAATAAGCGAGGTTTAACTTTGTAATGATAGCGGAAAAAAGTGACCCGTTTTGTAATGTAAGATAAAATATATGAGCTTTTTCGTCGGGACAAACAAAACTTTCCGTAATAAACTGCCAAAGGGGCAGGGGATAGCCTGCGTGCAGAAATGTCTCCTTTTTCCTTGCGCGTACTACCTACACCTTTTCGAGTGCCCTCCCGAGTTTGTAAGGGGGGTACCGCCGGGATATTTTTGATACAAAGTCGAACCTCTACCCTAACGCCACCTCTCCCTACAACGGCCACTTTCTTTTGTCCCCGGCCGGCACAGTCCCCCATACATTCCACTCTTGTTTTTTAACCTCTCTACAACGGCCACCTCTCCACAACGGCAAACGCCCATATAAACCCTATCTTTTTTGGGTACAGTAAATGAAAAGGATCCCACGCAACTTCCTCTGTAACATCGCATCGTCGGGCAATACAGTATCTTATTATTGCGGCACGTGTTTAGCCACTGATGGAAGATTCACACAATTACTAGAAAGTACAAGGCCCCCATTTTTTGTTCTATTTTCCATTTTTGTTTACGCTTTTACAGCCTGTATTTTTTATTTTCATCCGTAAATCGAATACAGCTGATAAGGGCTCTGTGTTTTTTTAAATTGCATTGCGAAATTGAAAAAAAATAATGCCCTTGGTGGCACAGCCAAGTCACATTAAAATAGAAACCTCGCAGCCACTTTCACTCAAGCAAACAACCCTTGACAACTTAATTTTCCGAAAGAGGAAGTAAACGATGTACCAAACTGATTGTACTCACTGTTACCGTTAATAAGCTTTGGTGTTTGTTTAACATTCCTGTTTCTGAACATCATTTTGGGTTTTCTGTTTTAATTGATACTTTTGATTGTGTTACGTATTCATATGCTATAATAAGCAATTTTTTAAATAAAAATGTTGTCCCCCCCAAAAAAGACAAATTGGTGTCATAATTACACCCCTACCTTCCCCATAACGGCCCGACCTCCTCTACAACGCCCACTTAACCTCTGTCCCCAACGGGGGGGGGTGGCCGTTAGGTGGAGAGTTTTCGACTGTATTTCGCATTTTTCGTGCGTTTTGGGGGGATATGAAACGCAGGTTTCAGCAAAAAGCAAACGTATAAACATAAAAATTTCTTGCACTTTTTAAATTCAAAATGGGATTAATGACAAACAATTGCAAAGAAAACTTTATGGTGACATGTAATTTTACAAATTTACGGACAAATGTAATCTATCCGATTTGACTAGGATTTTAGCTGCGGCCTTTCTATTTCGCTCTTCTGTGACCATCTGGCTCCTGTTTGCGGTCCCCCCCATTTTTATCCAATATTGGACACACATGCTGAGGGCCTTTTGCAGTTCATTATTGGGGTATCCCAGTCTTCTCTCATTTATGATAGAGCCTGGGGATTAAAATTCCGTATGAAGGGTTTTTTTAGGTCGAATTTTATCGTTAACGTTGTAAATTCAAGCTTAATAGAATCTCAAGATCTGGTCCAAAATTTTAATATGTCACCCCAGCAAATCTACCAAATTGGCGGACCTGTCGATGTTATCTTCCGTGTGATTGCAGGCTTATCAATTTTCCAGAACTACACCAGTTAGCGAATTGAGAGCTTTTCATTCACTTTTATTCTTTCCAAAGCCATCGGTCCCACGGACGCACCTGTCGCAACCTCCCTCGCCCTACGGGCCTGATTATTTTAGTGTGGTTAGCCAAGCAAGAGATGTTGCCCTTAGGGCTAGGGTTATCAACTGCCAATACACCAAAGAAAAAAATTAACAAAACCTAACAAAGTTGCTGCAACTATATCCTCAACGTCGGACACTCGGAGGAACGAAGTCCCCTTGACCTATATTATCAATTGAAAAGAGGTACACTGGTGAGAGTTAACGAAAGCCTTTGGCGTTGAAATGTGTTATATCTAGATATGTCCCTAGTATAACATGTTTATAAAGGGATGAATGTGGATTTTCATGACTGCATGGGTAGAGAAAAAATATAACCTTACTGGGAATGTTGGAAATCTTGAGGGGGGGGGGGGAGTCCCCCCCTAAACCCATTTCGTTTAATCGGCTCATGGGCTACTGTATGCGCATATCTCTGAGTACAAAAAAAATGCCAGCTAAGCCCATGAGCACAGCCTCGCGGGCCTAATTTTTGTACTTGGACACCATGTCCGAGCATAATTGTAAAATTAGTCAGACATTTTAGAAATTTGGTTGGGCAATGTACGATGACCAACTGTTATTTCCCGCACTGTTCTCACATACAGTACCGCTTGAAAGTATTGACCCGTTGGGACGTGGCAATTCCTCGTCCTTGCTGAAAGGTTCTGCCAAGAATTCACTGCGGTGGGACTAAAACCTTGAACTCGTCCTGGCGTCCTGGCATTGCTTGCCGCCTAGGTGAAACTGCGGTAAAATTTTGGCCACACCATGTCATTACCGAGGCGAGACTGTAGCGTCGATCTGCAGTTTAAAAAAACTACGGCAAATGGGTACATACATGTAGAGGCGTGACCACGACACTGTGAACTTTGTGCCTTCACTGTATGTTATTTCTCCTTTTATTGTTTTTATTGTTATTTTTAAGAAACCACAAGAAGACCCATCACTTGTTCAAGCAGTAATTACCAGTGTACAGATGGAACTTGTGTACCACTGAGGTACCAATGCGATGGAGTCAGACAATGTTCTGATGGTTCAGACGAGGTTGGCTGTGGTAAGTAAAAGAACTACATGTACAGTTCAGTCGGGGGAACAAGTGCTGGTTTTGGGCAAATCTTTGTGGAAGCACTCTAAGAGTTTCCAAATCTTTTTATCCAATCAGAAACTAGCGTGAGCACTTGTGAGTACTCCAAAAGCAATCGCACCAGAAAATACATCTGTTGCTTGGCAACTTCGGGGACGGACACTGCAGGCTCAGTCCCGTCTCGGAGGCGGGATTTCACTATCAACTGGTAACTTGTTCCCCCGACTGAAATAAAATTGTCTTTTTCTTCGGAAATCAGAGCTTTGTAAAAATTTATCTAAGAAACTTAAAAAGAACAGTGGAGGATAGTGAATGGGATAGGGGAGAGGAACACAAAAGCTGTTGCACAAAACTGCTAGCAAACTTTGCCAGCTCAAGACTGATATGCCACACTAGATTGTGGGAGACAATGTTACATGATGTGCACCAGGTATGTGCTTGAGACCACTGACCATACAAACTGCTGGCCACTAGAGCCCACCTGGCTTCTGTTAGTTTTGTTAGTTAAATTATATCATCGTCGTCGTCATCATTCATCATCATTTATGTATTAACTGTACTATTTTGAATAATTAACACAAGCAATAATTTCTTATAATAAGGTAATTTTTTCTTAATTATTATTCCACAGGTGGTGGTACTCCAAGCACTTGCCCAGACTTTTTGTGTGATTCCAAAACTCTTTGCTTGCCTCTCTCACGGAGGATGTGACCACATACCTGACTGCAAGGATGGCCACTGATGAAAGGAATGCAGTAAGCACTCAAAAACTCATTTGCTTTCTGTTGTTCTTGTATTATTCTCTGCTCAGAATTCTCTACAGATTCTTAAAGGAGCTTACGTCACGGATGGCTTTTTTCAAGTTCACGGTTCGCAATCCGTCTTAATCGTCTCCCATTCCTCAACCATCCTTGTTCCTGTTTGGTTTATTATCACCTTTTTGGTGTTTTTCTACCTTAGTAAACTATTATATTGAGGCTTTCTTCAGTTTGAAGGTGATTTTGCGCAAAAATGACTTAAAATATCGTGACATAGCTCCTTTAAAAATGGCTTAAAAATGAGACTAATATCGACCTTGGAAGGAACCTGTTCAAGGATCCCTTTATGATATTATTTCAACGGTTCATAGTCGTTAGTTGGTGATTGATTAAAGGAAACATCAAAATAATACCATAATAACAGAATGAGAAAGATACTCATTCAGTTAGTGACACAAGGTACTCAGAAAAAGAATTCCGAGTTCTCCCAACAGGATTGGACTCTCTACGACTGAGCTACAGGAGGACTTGTGGGAACTTAGGCCATATAACTAGGTTCAAATGTGACAAACTCCCTGCATATTGCTAGGATTACTTTTGTTGATATCATTCTGAGATATGTGTGGAAATAAATAATGATGGTGAATTTTAAGATTGGTAGAGATATCACATTTGCTTGCCCAATCTCTATTTTACAAGACTCAAGCTACCGGACCATTGGAGATGACGAACTCTTGTTATCCATTGTTTACAAAGCGCTAACACTCGAATCGTCAGCTTTCCAAACTCGCTCCTGTGTACTTGTTCACTGGCACACCACAAACAGAAACTAAAATCACTTTGCTCCTTGATCTTGGTATCGTTCCAAAGAGAGTACAGTGGAATCCTGATTTCTCAAACCCTCAATTCCTCAAACATCCCGTACAGTAATTTGAACCAAAAGTTGTTTCCCTTGGATTTGTTTTCCTGTAATTTTACTATCTGATATTTCGAAACTCCCAATTTCTCAAAAAGCAATTAAATATTTTTTATTTCAGAAATTGGTATTACACGGCGGCGCGAAGATATGAATTTTATTTTCGAGTGGTAAAAACAGTATTTTACGAATGAGCGCAGCGAATGAGTAAAATAATTGTTTTTTAACATGAGAAAATAAAATTCATATCTTAAGCCACCGTGTAATTTTCTTTTTATTATATAGACAAAAGACAAAAGCACAAACTTTATCACAAACTCTTGCAGCTCGGTGGCTGGACTTTCTGAATTTCTCTCCTTTCGTCTTCACTTGCAAGGAACTCCTTGAATAATTTTAAGTCATATGAAGGTTTCTTCTTCGTGTTAACATTTTTCTAACTCCTCAGTGAACGATTTCATGTCGGCTTCAGTGAATTTCACGAATCTATCGCCAGTGTTCTCCCTAGGTATTTAAGGCTATGCGGCCCGCCCCGCTTGAATTGCTGAAAAAAGCTTGCCGCCTGGCCTTAAAAAGATCGGCCAACGAACACTTCGTTCTCAACAGGGCTTGTACATTCTAGAGATTGCTTTCTTGACAGAAAATATAGAAGTGTTGAGTCTGTTTACAAACCAAGTGCAGAAACTTTCTTTGCGTTAATTTCTCAAAGGAATGCCGTCATTTCAAGGAAAATGTATCGAATAAGCCAGCTTGACGTACGTGACACGTTTCGACGCCATGTTTGTTTACTCTTTGTCACATGTTATTTCACTAGTTCCCAGTTTTCCACAACTACGTCTTTTTGTAATGCCGGCCTTTTTATGAATTTTCCCCCGCAAATAAGGCATACCGGTATATACCAGAAGGAAGGAAAGAAAGAATAAAGAAAGAAAGAAAAATTTGATCATGTACTGAGGAAAGTTCAGTTTGATGATTACCTGATTAAAAAATATAAAAAAAAAGAGACACTTCTTAATATCACTTAGAAGAACTGTGAAAGATAATGATTGAAGCAAATAAAGACAAACTAATATCTGTTTAAAAAAAATTTCATTGGTTTTCTGGTGAGAATTAAGGTAAAGCTACGTTTTATATCTTGACTTGAGTCTCAGGAATGCAGGAAATAGCGTTTTAGAGGGTAAAGTCAAAAACAAATTTCCGGGGGAGCATGCGCCCAGACCCCCCTAGGAGCTCACATCTACGGCGCTCGTACCACGACTTTGTCGTGGGAAAATCCTGCCCTGGCCTTCCCAAAATCCTGGGGAGAACACTGATCGCTTGCCATTTTTCAACTCGAGTTTGGCAACTTTACACAAAAAGCAATGCAAAAAGCGGGAAAATTACGTCATTGATATCCTCACTAGTGAGGATATGGAAAATACGCCACTCGGGTGCCGGATGTAGCTTCGTATGAATTTTACGGGTGGTCTATTTTCCAGTAAAACACTTGTGTCTATATAATAAGATGCTATATTTCTGTTTTTCCACAGGCAGCAATATACAGGTTAGCAAATGTTCAGGCCACTCCCAAGTAGCACTTCTGTCAGCGTCAGTTGGCATGCAATTTCTCATCAACCTCCTGGATATATAGTTGCTGGCTACAGGATTTCTTACCGGTAAGTGAAACAATAATAAATATTATTATATAGTGGTAAAGTGTGACGTCACAAATTTGCAAATTATGAAATTTGATCAGCTATTCAGAGGAAGCATGCCAAAAAACGTCCACTTGCCACAAATTAGCTCTCCATTGCAATTTGTGGCCAAGATATAGAGGTTTAAAGTTTGGTACCGTCCCATACAAACCTCTCTAATTTTGCGCCTGTTCTAAACTGAAGGAAACAGACGCAAATTATTAGAAGGGTTTGTATGGAGAAATTTAAACTGAAGTGCCTATATCTTGGCCGCAAATTGCCAATGTAGAGCTAATTTTTGGCAAGTGAACATTTTTTGGCATGCTCCTCTGAATAGCCGATCAAATTTCATAATTTCACAAATTTAATTTTTGTGACGTCATGACTTTTAGTACTCTATAGTGATAAACGTAATGGTAAAACCACACTTGAGCCAAACTGGCCCACACTGCCGGCGCTTATCCTGAATTCTGTAGTAGTATTATGAAGCTGATTAGGAGTATTGCTACTCACCTTGGATGGGATTCAAGTCCATCACAGGTTACCTCCGCGACATTTTGCCTTAACAGTTTGCCGGTACCCATTTATACCTGTAAAAAACTAGCATCCATCCCATCCCATCCCATCCCATCCCATCCCATCCCATCCCATCCCATCCCATCCCATCCCATCCCATCCCATCCCATCCCATCCCATCCCATCCCATCCAAGAGGAATCTAGCCGGTAGTACATGTTAAAAATCCCTGTTGCTATGGAAATGCAGGGTTCCAGATAAGTTTTAATGGCAAAGGGTCAATGAGGAATTGCCACAGGTCAATAGATGTTAAATTTAAAAAAAAAAAAAAAAAACAGGTCAATAGATATGGCTCTCACCAAATCATCTGAAGTTTTCTATTAATTTGTCGGGTCAGGTAAACGACCTTGTAGGATTTTTGACCTGAGATGGAGACCCCTTGGAACTGGGAGTATATGCTAATTTTCTCTGACTACAGTTGAATCCCGTTATTTCGAACTTGCAGGGGAAACGGAAATAGTTCGAATTAGCGGGGGCTCGAAAATAACCGGGTCAGCGTTAAATATCAAAATAATCATTAATAATTAACATGATGGAATAAACTTTTACCTTATACAATTATTGTTATTTCAAGAAACTTGACATGGTACATTCGTTATGGAATAGCAAATTTTTATACTGTTATTGACAACCAGAACTGTGCACACTGGAACAAGATATATAAATGACAAAATAAGTGCAATAAAAAGGTTATAAATAAGTTCAGTGTGCTTCCAGCTGTGTTCTGATGCCGTCTGATGTTTGGCCATCAACTTTTTAAATTAGAGTTCGAAATAACGGGGTTGATTTTAGGCCAAGGGAAACACAATTAGTTCGAAATAGCAGGGAATTCGAAATAACCAAGTTCAAAATAGCCGATAGTAAATGACTGAAAAAACAGGGACAAATCCTTAGGAAATGGGTTTGAACTCGTTCGAAATAACGGGGAATTCGAAATAACCGAGTTCGAATTAGCGGGGTTCAACTGTAGTTAGTTGTTAACAATAAATTTGAACTTGTAATAAGCAAATTTACAATCTCTAATCGTGCTGTTTACTTTGTAGGGCTGTTTCTCTGCACTTTGTACCCGTGTCAGACAACTGGCATCAGGAGGACACACAACACGACAACTACTACAATGTTCGCTATCTGCAGCCATGCTCAGAATACGAGTTCAGAGTACAAGTCCTTTTAAGGGATCTGCACCAGGACCATTATCAACTACCATCAAAACAACAACTCTAACAGCCTGTAAGTAGCTTGAAGGGCAGGTGAAATCCAAGAGGGTTTGAGTCCCGGGGGGGGGGGGGGGGGGTACTTGACCCATGTTTGGGTATAGGGGTGCCGCTGAGGGTTGAAAACCTGACCCTGTTTTAGGACCAAAAAAAAAAAAATACCTACCCTGTGTAGAGGACAACATCCTCTATTTTAGGACTCTGTTTAGGTTGCAATTTAGCGAATCATGTTTGATTGATACACAGCAAAATGTCTCTGATCTCTAAATACTGTATAAACCATATTTTTACGAGGACAATCGTTCAACCATACCCTGTTTAGGACAGGTTCAGACCCTGTTTAGGACAGACTCGCATAAAATTATATACCTGTTCAGGGCAGAGAGGCCAAAAACCATACTCTGTCCAGCGGCACGTCCCGTATAGGCCACATAAAGGTGTACCAATCACTTCTCTCTTTATGGACTCACTCAGGGCCATTGCCTTTGAATGGTGTCTGTCTTGTACAATATGGTAATTCAACATTAGAAGTTCTGTAAACAGACAACCTCTGCTGTGATCATCATCATCATCATCATCATCATCATCAATCTTTATTTATTCACGAATATCCTATCATACAATGTTATGGGTCTTCCTAAGAGTCGTGATTAAGTCGTGATCTCCTTTTCTCTAGCAACAAGTGCTCCACAAAATATGCAACATGTACTGAGAGGCGATGGTTCACTACAGATAACTTGGGACGCTCCAAAAACTACCTGCCGTGTGGTCATTAATTATAAAGTAAGAACACTTATATATTGATTATTAAAATATAGACTGAATGCTGTGCGTGCTCTGATTGGTTAAAAACCATGTATAAAACACAGAAAAGCCGTGTTTTATTGTTTCGCATGTGTTAAATCTATATTTTAAAGCACATAAAGAAGCCAAAGCCATGTATTGTACTGTCATAAAACACTCCAGTTATTTGAGAACACTTGAGAAATATAGAAAACACTCGCCTGCAGCTTGTGTTTTCTAACAACAACAACAACAACAACATTTATTTGTACTCTCTCAAAAAAATTACAATTTACATTTTTTTATTATAATAGTAGAGTACTGGCTGCCTGAAATAACCATAGGGGCTAGACGAGCCAGGCAGCCAGAAATTTATCTTGTGTTCTCAAATTCCTTTTGTGTTTTATGACAGTATAATACATGGCTTGGGTTTCTTTATTTGTTATTACGAGATGTATCCTGGAAATTCAGAAATGTTACATTAATTTTTGTGTAATATATCAAACACGAGAGACTGAGTGTGTTCGATCGCATTTCCAGACACAGAGACGAGGGTTGAAAATGTGACGTGCAGTGGAGTATTTTTGAAGCATTTTAAGGTGTTTGGAAATGTGATGAAACACTGTCTCGAGTGTTTGATATGATTGCCTTTCAGTCGGAATGAAAACTAAGTAAACAGAGAAATAAAATCCGAATCAGACCATGCCAGATATCCAAACCACCGACAAAGTTATGAGTTCCATTGATTTACAGTTCTAGGGTAAAAAGATAGTCTATATGACTCGGTTTTACAGCTTATTGTATTAAAAGTGTGCTCTTTAGTGTGTGAATTATAACTTTAGTCAAGGTGATATTGAGCATTTTATAATGTGCCGCAGTTAGTTTTATGACAAGAATTACATGTTAAAGAAGCTGTGTCACGATATTTTAAGTCATTTTTGCTAAGTGCAAAATTACCTTCAAATTGAATAAAACCTCAAAATAATAGTTTAACACATTGACTACTAAACCGGCCATAAACGGCCAAGAAGAGACCACAGACTTGTACCACTTGTGACGTCATCACTTTTCACGCCAAAAGATGTCTTTGATAATCAACGGATAGAGTTGGAAAATGTCTAACAAAGCATGCCTAAACGAGCACGAAACGTTAAATTGGACCAGAGATACACACAAAACAACTTGGATTTTTTCCTCCAAAATCACCAAAAAAATTCCCTTTCCCAACGTTTAGGTTAAAACTTTTTCAACGTGAACAAAGGCGACTGAAAGGCCAACAAAACCAGAAAATAAAATGAGAGAAAAAGGAGAGCAAGAACGGCAAAAAAAATAAAAGGAAAAGAAAAGCCTAAAGTCAGGTGTGTTTTTCAAACCCAAAATTTTGATTTCTGCGCATGCCAAGGAAAATATTGAATTTGTTGCTTCTACGTAGAAGGGGATGTTAGTTTCCGTGTTTTAAACTAAGTTTTAGGACAGTTTGACATTAAACTGTTGAGATAATGGCCAGAAATAGGCATCTGGGAGGTTAGATTGCCGTTTTTTGGAAAAAGTCCAGTAGTCAATGGGTTAATAAGGTAGAAAAGCACCAAAGAGGTGATAATAAACCAAACAGGAACAAGGATGGAGAAGATTAAGACGGATTGCGAACGACGAACTTGAAAAAATTGGCCATTTTTTTCAAGATGCGCCATCCGTGTCGCAGCTCCTTTAAATGAACTAAAGCTATTATTAATAACCGCTTCTTTGCTGCTGAAAGATCTTTGATCATTTAACATGATAAGACTTTATAAGACCTATCAAGCTCTTATAATGGTTTATGGTTTCAAGGCTTCTTTGAGAGCGCTTGTAATATGTTAATTTTGTTTCTTTTTGACAGATCTTTTACAGGCAAAATACTCAACACAGTGTATTTCAAACGATAGAGACTGGTAATGTTCAAGCATACCGTATAACAGGGCTTGCAGGAGGTGTAACATATGAAATCAAGGTTAGGAAAATGATGTAAGGTGCATGACAAACTTTGTTAAGTAAAAAAAAAATAATGTTCTTCGCAGTTGTGTTAGTTTGCAATTTAACCCTTTCACTCCCAAGAGTGCTAAGCTCAAAACGGAGGAAAACAATCTTGAATTTCATTTCCAAAATTGTCAAAAACAAACAGTACCACATGAAAGTACTGCTCTCAATAGCTTTTATTTGAATGGTCACACACTTTAATAAGGGGCAAGGGTTTCATCCATAGACTCAAAAGGTACAACCACATTTATTGAGGAGGAGTGAGAGCGTTTTAGCAAATATTGCAAAGAAGCCTGGAAACTATTCAAGGCTGCAACAGCCACGGTTACGGGATTTGAACCCTTGACCGCATTACCAGTGCAATACCCTACCAACTGAGCAGCAAGGCCAGATAACTGTTCTGCCAGAGTGTAGTGTAAAATCGAGGTGTGAAATGCGTTCAAACACGTAGATCTTGCATTATTGGTCCTCAATGCATGTGAAGATGTTACAAATATAATTGATAAATTCTTGCGAACAGATGAGAATTACTAAAATTTAAGTCTGATCTTTTTACGTGACTGTACATGTGCATTATTAATCCTTATTTTTTGCCAGACAACACAATGCCTTATACAAAACTCCCACTTTCTCAAAAAAATTGTTCTCAGTGTTCGAGATAGTGGGATATTTCTCTAAAGTATTTAATGATATACATGTCTGGTGATTTTCTTTAGATGCAAGCCTTCAGTGTTGATGGCGGTGGTGCCATGTCTGATGTTCAGCAGGTGCAGATTCCAATTATACCGACACAACCAACAGGTATGGTAGAGTAAGGCCCTGTTTACACAAACACAGTTTCATTTGTAACCGTAATCGTTTTGTATACAGTTACACCTCCCGTTTGCAACACGGAAACGATGTGTAACCGTGTACTTTTGAAAACGCTGTCCAAAGTGGAGCGTTTTCAAAATGATACGGTTACGAGTGTCGTATAAAAGGGTAACCATGTAGATTTGTAATTAAACGATTGGCGCGAGCGAACCTTCAAGGTTATTTGTGTCCAGCCCGTCACGGTCATGACGCAACATCACCAAAAAAAACGTAAAAATTGTTTTCTTGTAAATGCTTTGTATTCGTGTAGTTTTGAACACGGATACAAATTTGCGTATCTGTGTAGATTTTAAACTGTGCTCGTGTAAACGGGGCCTGTAGCATGCTGTTTAATGGCGGAAATATATTGCATACAGGTTAGAAATTCATCTGATTAAAAAAAACAGATTATCATAACTAAAGATTCATCCATGTCCAATACTCTTGAACTGACACAACCCGTAAAGGACATTGCACGACCGTGCAGGTCGTGGAACAATCGTTTATGGATCATACAGATGGTAGACTGCAAAACAGTCTCTCTTTTCTTGAGATATTGTGGGCGACGTGTGAATTGAGAGGCGCGAAGCGCCGATAATCCACACATGAGCCTCGTAAGAGAGATGCAGATCTGTATGGGAATTTACAATGGTGAGCCGACTCTCCCCAATAACACTGGTAATTTTCACGCTCATTCCAGATCCTTTTCGGGCCACATTCAGCCCAACTCTTGCACTAAAATACGGACTGTTTTGCAGTCTATACAGATGGTGAACAGCAAACGGATCCTATTAAAAACTAAGTCTTGCTAATGACATGCAGTTCACCAACTGTACGATCCGTAAAACCATTGTTTTATGACACATACATACGATCGTACGGTCAGACAACTTTTTTCAACACCCTAGGTCAGTCAGTGTCTTGCTTCTGGCAAATAATTGATTGCTCACCACCGATAAATCATGATGGGTTTCATCTAGACTCAAAAGGTACAACCACATGTGGACTTCGGCGTGAATGGGTTAAGAATGACGATGACAATGGAAATCAGATGAAACACTCTCTCATGTTTGATATATTACTTAAGCTATGTGCATCTTTTTTACGGTTGTGTTTAATTCCTTCTTATTTCAGCACCAGTGACAAATCCTCAGGGACATCTTTTAATGCAACAACAGTGATTCTTTCTTGGGGGACTCCTACACAGACTAGTGGTGTCAAAGTGCCTGTATTGGTAATTATTGTCATGATGATTGTGTATTTTTTGTTCTACGCCATTATATAAATTGATAATTTTCTTCTTGTTATTTATTACTAAAACCCTACTATTAGCTACCCTTATTATAATTTGTTTTTCGTCACCTCCCGCCTCGAATAGCCCTGCTAATTTGCGGGAGGTGAAAATCATTGTATTTAACCAAAGAGTTAATAAAGCTTGTTGTTGTTGTTGTTGTTGTTTTTTATATATAAAAGAAAATATTTTTCCTTAAACTTTCCCTTGTGCTATAAAGGGGACCTGGCCTGGACATTTGTACCTCAATCAACATGTCCAGATTGAATGCAAATGAGATGCATGCTCTTCGTGATGGGCATCACAAAGTGTCCTCATTGATAAAAGTTCACCAAAACACACATAATTCTGTCAAATATGAAGTAATGTGAAAATGACACATAACCCAGTCATATATGAAGTATTTAAAAAACAATACCTGCATTCAATCCTGGACATATTAAAGTGTCAATCAATAAATCAATCAACGATCGATCGATCAATCAATCAAACAAACAATCAGTCAACATCAATCAGTTAATTAATCAATCACTCTTTCCATCCATCCATCCATCCATCCATCCATCCATCCATCCATCCATCCATCCATCCATCCATCCATCCATCCATCCATCCATCCATCCATCCATCCCATCCATCCATCCATCCATCCATCCATCCATCCATCCATCCATCCATCCATCCATCCATCAATTGTTGTTATTTCAGGATCGAGCAGTCCAGGTTCTAATCCTGGCTGGGGTCATCATGTTGAATTCAAGAGAGACACTTAACTCTCGCATTGTCTCTCTCCGCCCAGGAGTAAATTAGTACCAGCGAACTGTTAGGGAAACCTGACAAAATGCTGGGGGAGGGTAACTTGCGGAGCGCAAAAGAGTAGAAATGGGCTCCGGCCAAACCCCTTTTTTGTCTGGGTGGAAGGCCCTGGTACCGGCAAACCCGACAAAATGCTGGGGTAGGGTTAACTTGCGGTGGACTTGCATTCCATCCATGTATGGGTAGTAGCAATATTCCTGGCTGTTACATGCTACAGAAACTGGCAAAAGCGTTGACTGGTTTCTTCTTTCTTTTCCTGTCCAGGTTATAAAGTGTATGAAACAATGAGCAGTGGCCCGGTGCTCCTTAACATTACTGATAAGCACAACTACACTGTTTATTCGTTGCTCCCACATACATCATACACTTTCACAGTGAAACCTTACAATCAGATAGGTGATGGCCCACCTGCTGAGATGGCAGTAACAACTACTGGAGGTGAGTTGCGGTTTGGGAAACTGCGTATTTTGCGAGTGTTTTAATTTGCGATTTTGCAAAGGCAAATACAACAGATTTAAAGGGCATGTAAAACCCAAAAAATGATATTTTTTTCTGGTCACATAGCTGTTTAGTACGTTCATCAAGTAGTCCAGATCTGTAATTCTTTCCTCTCCGAGCGCGTTTTCACGTGGAAAAAAGCTGCCCCCAAAATTAAAAGCCGCCATCTTGAATTGCGCCCATCTTGTCCGTGACGTCACGGGTGGACCCTTCTTTGACCGGAAGCGAAAGGTCTCCCTTTATAACCTATGAAATGCCGCACATGTTTACTTGCTTTCAGGCGAAATTCATTCATTTTTAGATGTTGTGTGGTCAGTTTTGTAGCAACTAATCCAACAAAATGGGGCATGTCATGTAAAAATTTCCTAAAGCTCCAAAATTTGAGGCAACAATGGTTAACTTCGTCCAAGTTAAAATAACCGATTTTCGCTGAACCTTCCGAGCACTCGGTAATCTTCAGAATTTTTCAGTCATTTTTCTCCTCACTCAGTGACCGCTACGAGAAATTTTACAGAAATGGTTCTTAAGAAAGCACAAGCAATTACTTGCTGGTGCTGTACCGACAGTTCAGTCGCCAGAGGAACGAAAATCGTCAAACGTGCGTATTATAATAGCAACCTATGTAGAACCGGAAGTGTCTGATAGTTCTGCTGATAAAAGGCCGAGTCGGAAAAGTAGACACGAGCCTCTTCACAAGTTGGAGATCAATAGTGTAGGTAAATATTCAGTTTATCTAGAAAGCGGAGTAATATAGCGTATAACTTAATCCCGTTGAGGAACATGTTAATTTATTTTCAATTACATGTAGGTCCATGTACGAGAAAGCCCTCTGTATTATTAGTTATCATATATCCTCCCGGGTTTGAGTCCACAAGAGAAACTACCGCATTCCGAAGAAACGGTCAATACTAAAGGGTATCCTGCAACGTAGCTGCTTTGCAATTCAATGTTATCTTGGTATGACAGTGACAACAAATCACCTACTCGTGTGCAGTAAGATTATTTGCGCCTTGCGGCTAGCTGTACTGCTGTCGGTACGTCGTAATATACGCTGTCTCAAGCACCCACACATCAAGGCAGTTTGATCGAAATCCTGGATGCTGAGTGATGCAGCTAAGCTCTGGCCTTTCAACTTCTACTTTTGCTATACTTGGCCGATGAAATAAATCACAAAATGAAACAATACCAGGCAGTGTTTCCGACGCGATTTGTCTCACTTTCACTCTCTATAGCTCGCTGCCTTCTCTGACACGTTTTGTCCAACACTGCGTGCTTCAAATCGATACAGACGAGGCACAACGTTCCAAAATGTTGCCTCCATCACTTATCATATAAATTTAACTCGTTAGAATAGCTTTCCTCCGATAAAACTTCCTACAAACTGAACTGCTCCTCTTAGCCGCCATATTACTCCCTTACAGAATCTCCTGTTGCGCAATGTTTGTGTTCCCCCGCTTACGTCACGAGGACTCGCTATTGTCTTCCACCGGAAGTTGAGGTTTTGGTCAAAATGTCGTTTTTGACCCTTAAAAACTTCGAATTGGGTACAATAAACGCTGAAATCGTATTTACTGGACACTTTTTACGTTCTAGTAAGAAAAACTTGTATTCTGGGGTTTACATGCCCTTTAAGCGCTTGAGAAAAAAATATCCCGAAAAAAGAGCAAGTGAGAAAAACAAGGAGAGAACTTGAATTCTTTTTATTAAAATATTCAATATTTTCGTTAATGTAACACAGAAATTAACGTACTACAACTCAACTGGAACACTTTTTGTTTCATGCGAGTAACAGTCTTCCTTTTTTTCTTGCTTAAACTGTAAAACAAGGTAAATTTCGTGAGTAGAAATAGCAGTTATTACAGTTGAGCCCGCAGTCCAAATATTCTTTTGTTTTTAAAAAGTATGCAAACGAGTTAGGCTCGATTTCCGTCGCTCTCTCGAGTCTGGTCTTCGTTCTGGCTCATTTTCCCGAACAGTGGCTGGTAATCGAGCCTACAAATGAGGCTAATGGGCCAATACAATGCCAGATTGACCCTTTCGCCTCGTTTACATGTCAAACGGCTGACAATACCAGATTGACCCTTTCGCCTCATTTGTATGTCAAATGGCAAACAATACCAGATTGACCCTTTCGCCTCATTTGCATGTCAAACCGCTGACATCTGTAATAACTGCTATTACTGCAACAACTAAATTTTGCGATTTGAAAAAATCCCAAAGATTAGTTGTTGCAATAAATAGTAGCCTTAAGGTATTTCCTGTATTAGGGACCTTACCCTTTCACTCCCAAGAGTCAAAAATTGAGGGAAAAATCTTAAATTTTATTTTGCAAAATTGTCAAAAACAAACAGCACCACATGAAAGTACTGCTCAATAGCTTTCATTTGAATGGTCACACACTAGGGTTTTATCCCCAGACTCAAAAAAAGGTACAACCACATTTATTGACTGATGGTCTGACTCTGGGAGTGAAATGGTTAAGCAACCACGATGGCGACGCTATGGAAAAATCATTTAAAAAGTGAATTCACTCAAGGGGAACAGAACATTGTTCGAGATAGCGGGGGCTCGAGATAGCAAGGTGGTGTCAAATTTCGTAATTTTCAACAAAACTGAACTAGTACACAAATCATAACTAAACATCAGTTGTTATTTCATTGGTGTAAACAGGAAGTGCTCCTCAAAGTGTAATTGCAACTCCACTTAACAGCACAGCCATAACAGTAAGTTGGTCGCCACCAAAGGATGGCCTGTCAGGTCAAACGGTAAGTTTCATATAAAATGGCTTGATTACAGGCATAATAATAATACGAAACAAGCATTCTGCACTTATAATAGAGCAAATGAAGCATGGTTGAAAGATGTACCATTAATTTTTTAATTTTTTAATTTTTTTTTTTAAATAATAATTTGTTATTATGCACACTACAAACACATACATCATCATCATACATTGCAATTACGTTATATTATTCATATTTTGTATTAAGACTACCACATATACATTTTAAAATAATAATGATGACGATAATGGAAATAACATTTACAAACAGACAATAAATTTACAAGATGTACCATTTATGTATTTATAGTACACACAACAAATTCCTCCCCTCCCTATCCCCCTCCCCCCTCACTCGCCTTTCTGCCTGACTCCCACTCCCTTGTCCATTGTTTTGCACTTGCCCCAAAACGCCAGATAATATTGGTGCTTGTTGCATTATAACTTTTATACCCCTCAAAGAGACCCATGTACCAGCATTCAGTGTAGGGAGTTTAAGCACCCATGACGGCGATGGGCAGGACAACATTGATTAAAAAAAACTAATTTATATTTTGCTTAAGAATCGTTTCCCACTCTGTTCATTCATCCCTGTTACCTTTTCTTTCCTATCCAGATGTACTACATCTACTATGGAACCTTAACAAGTGGAGTCAGTACTCGGCCTGTGGGTCATACTGCAGCTACAACATTCGTGGTGGGCCACTTGCAGCAGGACTTTGTTTATGTGTTTGAGGTGTCCTTGGGTTTGAAGGGGAAGCACAGCGATCCAGTTAATTCCAAGCCAAAATCTGGTTTGTGGTTCTTTTCATATATTAGATGATATGGGGGCGATCCTTGCCGATGTTATGCCTAATTAGCATAATTAGAAATTCTCCCGAAAAACAAGCGATCCTTGTCCATGTGATTGGTTACATTTTTCCTAATTAGCATAATTACAAATTCACCCGAAAAACAAGCGATCTTTGTCCACGTGATTGGTTACATTTTGCCTAATTAGCATCATAATAATTAGCATAATTACAAATTCTCCCGAAAAACAAGCGATCTTTGTCCACGTGATTGGTTACATTTCACCTCATTGGCATGATTACAAATTCACCCGATAAACAAATGTTGAATATAAGTGAAAAGATCATGTAAAGTGACTATGTCAAGTTTGAAAACAAGGATTTAAAACATTTACAGACGTTTCTATGTTTGCCTCTCAACCATACAAACGTCTGTAAATTTCAGTAATAGACGTTTTAGTGGAGGGTGCACTATATATGTATAAAGTACTGAAGCATGTCAAAAAACTTCAACTTGCCAAAAATTAGCTCTCCCTTGCAATTTGCCGCCGAGATATGGGCACTTCAGGTTTTAATTTCTCCATACAAACCCTTCTAATTTTGTGCCTGTTACTTCAAAATTAGGGAGGTTTGTATGGGATGGTACCAAACTTTGAACCTCTATATCTTCTGTTCTATTCGTGCTAACAAGTTGAAATGTTGTGGCTGATCATACAGCAGCAATCTTTATCTATGGTGGTATTTTGAGACTTGATAAAAATAATTTGAAAATTTGTGATGTCACACTTAACCACTCTATTGTGGTGGCAAATAAACATGGGTTCATTGACCCTATTTACCCATTCACCGTCATTAAATAAAGCTTTCTTTCTATCTATGTTAATTTTCATGGGATCAGGGTATATATTAGGTTGAATTTTACCAGCAAACTGTTGCTTATTGGGCCTCTGGCTAGCCTGCGTCGCAGACGGACTTGACCTTCGGTAATGTCCATCTACGAATTAGTGCACAAATCCTTGTTCTAGACCCCCAACGACGTAACGAAATACCGGAAAGGCCTTTCGAAATCCCCTTTATTCTGATTGGCTATGGTAAAAGGCGTGACAGGCCTGTTCGAAGTTCGTGACATTTGCCGTTCTCTATTGAATTCGGTCTTCTGACCTACTTTGCCCTGCAAGAGTGTTTCTAACGGGCAAGATATGTTGTATTATGAGGAGAATTTTGAAGTAGAATAGCTATAGAGCCATCGACTGTGTTCACTCTAGCAAATTTTAAGAGGTCACGTTTGGTCTCCTGTCGGGCAAACAGATATTTACAACGCGTTAGTTTTAGTTCCCATTTAAAACCTGCTGAATAGTTTCTGGGTCTTCCAAGTCCGTGATAGCATGCAATCGCCAGTATACCCATATTGTTGAAATATATAAACTTGGTCCTCCATCAGCGATCGTGAAGGTGAAATCACAACAATAACACTCGATCATATATCAGCGACTGCGACAATCGGGAGACACTGAAAGATCAACGACTTTCCAAAACCTGTGGGTAAATTGATAAACACGTTTTTCCCCTGGAAGAAAGATTTGATCGCTTCTCGTTGTTCTGGGAGTAGCTCTGTTAATTCAAACTGAGCTTTCTCTAACCGCTTCGAAAGCTGCACTCCATTATATCTTCAGTGATTTTTTTAATACTGTACTATTTTTAGGCTCGCTTTCTGCTAGCTTCCGGTCCTAGCTCGCGTGAAATTCCCTTAGCCAATCACAACCAAATCATAGCTAATTGAACAATAGCTTTATGTAAAGGCCAATCACAGACAAGTACTCAGATCCTGGTACGTCGTTGGGGGTCTAGAACAAGGATTTGTGCACTAATTCGCAGACGGACATTACCGGTGGTCAAGTCCGTCTGCGACGCAGGCTAGCCTCTGGCATACAATGCATGGTACTCTGTTCTGGGTCTTTTAAAAGAGTTATTTTTATCAAACACAGACGAGAAAATTATACTGCTCTACTCAGTCCACTTGGCCCCTTACTGTAGTCAATCATCATCATCATCATCGTCATCATCATCATCATCATCATCATCATCAATCTTCATTCGGTCAATAAGTATCTGTTATTATACGACATAGCATTTTAGAGCGCGAACACACACAAAGACGAGAGCAAATATGAGACCGTATTACACGGGTCTTAGTCCCCCTGACCGCACGCCACAGAAAACACTGTTCAAAGCCTATATTTTAGGAAAGATATTATGTCGTATAATAAACAATTTATTCAGCGGAAAGTTGTGTAATACAGCTGGGCATTTTTACTCGTCAGTGTTTATTTTTTCTCGCCTAAAGGCTCGAAAAAATAAAAACTGACTCATAAAAATACCCAGCCGTATTACACAACTTTCTGCTGAATAACCTCTTTTTATTAACTGGTTATTTATTGTTCTTTGTGTCAGATGCTGATTACCAGCCAGTACACAGTCTGAAGGCTGTCGTTGTTAATTCCAGTAGTATTGTTCTGACTTGGCAAAAACCAACAGACGTAACCCTCAATGATATCAAAGTATGTACAACTCATTCACTCCCAGAGTCAAACTCAATTGTTGTGGTTCTAACTGTTTGACTATTTAAAGGGGCTGTGTCACGCTACTTTTTGCTATTCTTCCCTGTATTCTTTTTTTATGAGCTATAAACTCAAACATATCAATGAAATATTTTAAATTCAAAGATGGAATCTCACTTACATAACAAACACAGATGATTTCTAAGCATTATTTACCACTTGTTTCACACAAATGGACTTAACTTGAAAAAAGACTGGCCGTCGTTTTTCAAGTTAACCTTTTCGCAATCCGTTTTCAATCTTGTCCAATTTTGGAGACCCAAATTTTAATGAGACCCTAGTGTGTGACCATTCAATTGAAAGCTATTGAGCAGTATTTTCAGGTGGAACTGTTTATTGTGATGTACAAGGTAGTTTGTGACAATTAGAATAATTTTTAAGACCTGCTACTGTTGATGTTTTTCAGAACTACCAGATTAAAATGTCATTCATGGATGAGACTGTCACTAAAACCACTAAAGGCAAGGAAACTACATACACATTCAGATACCTCCATTTTAATGCCAGCTACACTTTTGAGGTGAGGACAATATTTGTCAAAGGGGACCTTGGTAAGGATGTCAGTATTGTCAAAACGACAGGCCCGTTCTCAGCTTCTGTGGGACCGTTGAGGAAAACAATAGAGGACAACACTGTTGTGCTGTCTTGGTCTGCACCGCGGACAATTTCTTCGACGGATTTGAAGGTAAAACGTTGTGCGTGTAATATTTTATCTGTACAGTGAAATACTGTTAGTAATAGTCCTTGAAAAAGCCATTACTACACACTAATTTTGTCTTTTATTTTTTGTTGTTGTTGTTATTGTCGTCATTGTCATCATTGTTGTTGTTGTTGTTGCGCCCCAAAAGACTACAATGAAGGACCACTTGATCCACGCTATATCAAACATGACATTTCTTGTAGCACCATACATGTATCTTGACTCACACCCTGTATTTTGCTGCCGTGTAAAGGTCATTAAGCCACTTTTTGTGAACAATATAAATATCAATCAATCGATCCAGATTGATCCAAATCGATCCAAATTGAACCAAATCGATCCAGATCGATCCAAATCAATCCAGATCCAAATCAATCCAGATCGATCCAGATCGATCCAAATCAAACCAGATCGATCCAAATCGATCCAGATCGATCCAGATCGATCCAAAGCGATCCAGATCGATCCATCGTCTACTCACAGTGCCTCTCTTCGCCCAGGAGTTATTTAAATGGGTACCAACCACTTGCTAGGCAAAGACATTCGAAAAATACACATTTGGTCGTCATTAACTACACCGTACTAATGTGTGTTCACACCCTCTTTCCCCCTCTCATTGTTGGTAACAGGCAAAATGCACTCATGTACCAGTTCTAAACGTGTTTTTGTCAACATTGAACAGTGGTGGGTATGGGCAAGATGTGTCAAAAACGAAGTGTTTGAACAATTATGACCAGAATTGTATGGGAGAGCATAACTTCCGCATAAGCAAAACTTCACCTTTATAACGTTCTGAAACTGAAAATCATAAAAGTACAGTAGAACCCCGCTAACTCAAACTTGGTTAACTCGAACTCCCCGCTATCTCGAACTCAAACCCATTCCCCTTGCCCTTTTCAGCAATTTATTATCGGCTAACTCAAACCCCCGCTATCTCGGACTATTTTTTGTTTCCCTTGGGAGTTTGAGTTAGCGGGGTTCTACTGTAGGTCACATGATCACTGTGATGTCACAAGGACATCATTGATTTTCAAAGAAATAAATTGTTAGGACCTGCTTCTTGTGTAAAATTAATCTTCTCTTTGAGCGCAATTCTCCCCGGGTGGGGTGGGAATACTTTACCTCCAAGTGGTGCTGTTTGTTTTTACAAGTTTGCAAAATGAATTTCAAGATTTTGAACTTAGCACTCTTGGGAGTGAAAGACTTAAATAATAATTCTTCTTCTCTCGCCGTCTCTCTCCAGCACTACAAAGTCTTTTCAACATGTCCTGGATGTTACAACAAGCTTACTCCACAGTTAACTGATAAAACGACTATAAAGTTTCCGAACTTGCAGCGAGGCCAAACATATACATTCTCCGTCCAAGCAGGAACCGCATATGGTGCTGGACAGAACTCCACCACGTCAGCCACAATAAATCTCTTCTTCGGCCAAGTTGGTAATTTGAGACAGTCAATTTTGAATAAGACGGTGACGCTTCAGTGGGATGCTCCAACTGATGTGGACGCCAAACATATTAAGGTACCTTCTGTCGTTCCTAAGGTAGAAAAAGTTATTTTCCTATAATTTAAACGTCACATTTCAGTTGTGTCGAATGTAATTCAAGTCCCAGAAAACTCCCTGAAATCGCTTTAAATCAGCGCAGTGGCAAAGTAGAACACGTTGCTTCCATGGTGTATCAGGACTGCAAATAACAGTGGGTCATTGGACAATGGCCAACCAAAATTTGTCAATAACCGATGAAATCCCAACTGTGGTCGGACAATGTCCAGACAATTTTGTTTTGCCTTCCAACGCTAACGCGTTATAAGTTATAACACGTTCTGTTCTAAACGCAAACTAGTTTACTCTGTCAAACTAGTTTATTCTGTCACTGACAGAATAATATATTTCTCATAGTTTACTCTGCATTGACAGTGCGTTAGATTAGCAGGTTCGCTTGTCAAGCTCGGGGGTACTGTAATATGATATAATATGATATAATATGCTGATAATATGTAATATTGTTTTGTCTGACCAAAATGGTGACTTAGTCGGACACGTCCTTTCAGAACAAAAAAATTTGCAGCCCTGTGTATTGCAACGTAGTCAAATCAAGTAATACCAGCGAGATTTCTATGGCTTGGATTACATTTGAATAACGGCAACGAGCACATCACTAAACAAAAGGTTTAATGAGCAGTACAATAGCTCTACACGTGCCTTATTGATTTTGGTACATTTCTTAGCCGTCCTCTGCAAAACAACAATGTGACATTACCAAATTCTGGGTTTTTGGAGAATGTGAACCGCAACATTTCCCTTTGGATTTGAACGCTGTCTTTACATAATTATTCAGCTGAGGATAGTTCTGACACCGATAGACAAACTGAATGGAACTAGAGATTTGCAAGATTCTGAAGTAAAAATATAAATTCATTTTTTTTCAATCAACGTTAAGCTCCTTCCACACGAGCAAGTTTTCCTTGACAAGTTTTCACTTGACAATTTTTCCTTGCTCGTGTGGAAAGGGAAATTTGGCAATTTTTTCCTTGACAAGTGTCCTTGCTTTTGAACAAGGACAACACTTGTCAAGGAAAAATTGCTAAATTGCGAAAACTTGTTCGTGTGGACGTGCAACAAGGAAAATATGACAAGGAATCCCTGGTGCCCAGCGGCCTTATCGTGTTGCTCGCAACCTGGGCCCTATTAAAGGTGATAATCCGCTGTACAATATTATTGTTGTCAAATTAAATTTGTTGTTCATCCACACGAGCAAATAAAAATTGTCAATGTCCCTTGTCAAGGAAAACTTACTCGTGTGGAAGGGGCTTTATCCTCAGCATTGCCATAGTGGTTGCTAACGACCTCGACAAACTAGATCAAATGTTATTTGATTACTATTTAGTTGTTGATCATAAAAAGTTGTCGATAACAAAAAGCCAGTTTGTGAAGGAAGTTATCGATAGCAAACTTGAGAAAAAGGTTTCCGACAACAAAACAATTTTCCTTTTCAAAAAGAAAACTACTGTAGTTGTCGATAACAAATGCGGCAGTATTATTGTCGACAACTCGTTTTCCTAGTCTGAGAAGTTGTTGACAACCATGCCGTTATCAATGTTTGTTGCCAGCTGTTTCTGGTTCTTTCACTCGCCCTGACATGCACAGAGAACGCTAGTTACCAAGCTCTCGCATAAAATATTAGTTATCGATAATTTTGGCCTCTAGTGTGTGGAAAAGCTCTATCGAGCCATTTTAGTTGTCGAATACACATAGTTATCAACAATATTATCTCTCTAGTCTTTCAAGGCCCTTAAACCCCTGTTGATTGTGGCCTGCGGAGCAGGTGCTGAGTGGAGAAAGAGCGCAAGTTTTTAAGGGCACGCGCAAGGAAGGCGCTCCCTCGCTCTTCTTGCCTTGCGAGTTTTCTTTCTCTGACGCGCACCCTTCCAACTTGTGCTTCATTTACTCCCGTACTTGCTATGCAGGCTATGTTGATTGCTGAGGGATGAGGTGGAAAAAGACTTTCTTTGATCTCTCTTGAACTGTGCCACTTGTTTGTTTGCAGGCCTATGTAGTTTCCTGGTGTAACCTCCAAATATCCACATACTGTTACATGTTGAATAGCACCAATATCACCGGAACTCAAACAAACTTCAAGATGAAGCTTTTGGCTGGTGATAGTTACAATTTTTATGTTCAAACTATAACAACTCATGCAAAGGGAAAACAGGCAAATATCAAGGTCACTGTACCACCCCTCGATCTAAAAGTGAGGTATGCCGGTGGATCCCCAGGTGGCAAGTATGGATTGACAGTAAACTTGTACTGGGCAAGGATTTACGACAGGAACGTGGTGAGTAAAAATAAAATGGTTAAACAACTTCATGTAAATGCCAGTAGAGCCTTATGCCGTCATTATTTTGGACTATTACTATCTGTTTTTGATGTAGATAAGACCTGTACCTGGTCAATCTCAAGGGACTGTCCCTGTCACAGGGATTAACATAATTTTTTTTTTTGTAATCATGAATTTGATTTAAATTATTCTCTTAATTCTCCACGGGGAGGTGCCTCGCATGGGTACTCGCGTCCGTTTGTGCCCCGCTGCTTGGGTAACTACTTTTTGTTTTGTATCTTCTATTTGTATTTTCTATTTGTAATTTTGTAGTTGAACCCAATAAAGTTGTTAAAAAAAATTATGCATGATGACATCAGTTGCTCCCCGGCCCCAGAGAGCTTGCTACGCAGGCTACATCCATCATAATCTTACCCATCTTTAACCATGTTTGGTTTCTTATTGCATCTTTTGTGCACCTCTACCTTGGTTAACTATTATTTTGAAGTTCCCTCCAATTTGAAAGTAATTCAATTTGTACATCACAAAAATTGCCTACATACTGGTTCATCTTGAAATTTTTTTCCAATTTTTCCATTTGCAATCCGTATTAATCTTCTCTATCCTTAACCATCCTTGTTCCTGTTTGGATTATTATTACCTCTTTGGTGTTTTTCTACCTTAGTAAACAATTATTTTGAAGCTTTCTGCAATTTGAAGGAGATTTTGCACTTCGCAAAAATGACTTAAAATGTCGTGACATAGCTCCTTTAAACATGTCATTTTGTTTGACAGCAATACGAAGTGAAATGGCATTGTATCAGAAGCCGTGGTTACTGTTATTGGTATGAAGGGTATTCCTGGAGCATGAAGACTGTGAACACAACGTCTGTAGCTCTGAACATGACACGTTATGGTGTAGCATACTTGTACGAAGTGCGAGTGGTGACATCCCAAGGCAGAGGAGAGCCCTATCAAGTGGTTGTCTATGTTCCTAAATTCAATGGAATACCTAAGAGGTTTACTTGCATCGCCGCATCATCTCACTCTCTTGTGTGTCACTGGCTCCCACCCACTGATTTTGATCCATCTGGATTTTATGTAAGTATCAAATGGCAGCCTATTTCTTATAGAGCGGTTTTCAATTTAGTGTCGAAAGTAATCCGGAATTACTTTGGTTTTGCTTTACTACGTTCTGTGATTGGTTAAAAAAAACTTGCGCCATCTACTGAACCAATCAGACACAAAACCAATCGCGACTTGGTCGCACACGTTTTCCCGTGCTTGTCGCCGGTCACGTGTATTTGCTTGACATTCTCATTGGTTGGTTCTGTTGTTTACGTGTGTTATGATTGGTCATTGTAATTACTTTGAATTTGGTTTAACGGCACTCAAATGAAAACTGCTGTATTGCGAGAGTTGGTGAAACTGAATGCATTTTAACCCTTTTCACTCCCAGAAGCAAGCATCAAGTCAATTATTGTGTTTCTAACTTTTATATATGCGAATAAAACCCTAGTGTGTGACCATTCAAATGAAAGCTAAAAAGCAGTTCTTTAGTGTGGTACTGTTTGTTTTTCCATATCTTGCAAAATTAAATTTGAGATTTTTTTAAATTTTGAGCTTTTGGCACTCTTGGGAGTGAAAGGGTTAAATGTTCAGGAAACGCTCCTCCTCTGGAGGCTCAAGACACGTTACTTTGGAGAAGTGTCCTCCATAGGGAGGTGTCCACCTACGGGAGGCATCTGCCCTGGATAAGTGTGTCAAGTGTCGATTTAGCATTTTAATAATTTCTCTTTTGCAGCACTACAGCCTGAAGTATAAGTGTGATGACTGCCTCGTTAGTCGCTTGTGGTACAAATCAGTATATGGGTTCAACCAAACCTCGGTAAACATATCTGTAAACAGTGGAGCGCGCTTCACGGTGTGGATCCAGGTGCATACAAGATATGGATTTGGAAAATGGGTTCAAACGACGACATCTACACAGTCTTCATTGGGAGCAGTTAGAGCGTTGGCTGCTGAATTGGACGGTACAGTCAAGACTCTTGTTCACTTGTCTTGGCAACCTCCATTGAGCAGTAGTGGTGTTGTGGTAAGCGACTTTGTCTAGTAAAATTAAAGGAGCTACGTCACGGCAATCCGTCTTAATCTTCTCCATCCTCAACCATCCTTGTTCCTGTTTGGTTTATTTTTACCTCTTTGGTGTTTTTCTACCTTAGTAAAACTATTATTTTGAGGCTTTCTTCAGTTTGAAGGTGATTGTGCACTTCGCAAAAATGGCTTAAAATATCATGACATAATCCTGGAGAGTCCTGGAGTTTTTTTGTTCTGGCATTTTCCAGGACTTTCCTGTCTTGGAGAATGTATATGAATAAATAAATTGTATAATTAATTTAAAAATGAGAAGCATTTGTTGGGGTTGTAAAGTTCCCAAAAGGGTACCGTGCCGAAAAGGGTACAGACGCGCATGGGAATTTTACAGGGTTCCAAGGTACTGATTTTAAAGATAACATTTGCGACTTGCAGACCGCAACAACTTGTCTAGTATGTGTGTGTGGAGGGGGAGGGGGGGGGGGGGGGGGGGGGACAGGGGTGGGAAGTCTACGGGAAACGGGATCGGCGGAAACCGGGATAAATGGGAGAAATTTGGCAACATTGAGTAATAGTGTGCAATTGCCCGTTCCGAAGTTCAAAAAGGGACTGGGCACTAGTTTACCTATTGTTCAAATTACGTCATATTAAAAAATTAATCCCATCACCAGAAAGATCGCATGAAAATGAGTAAGTTCACTAAGTTTGGTTATGTTACATTGCATAGTAACGAGGCTGTGAGCTGTCAAAGGTCGTCCAAATTCCATACAAACGTCCTCTAATTCAGAGATGGCGTCCCCCAAATCCATACAAAGTCTCTAATTTTTCTGATTTTTGAAAGCCTTCTACATGGTTGCAATCTAACGAAACAACCTCAAACTTGGCAAACTGACTAATTTTAATGTGATCTGTTTGTGGCGGGCTCCAATTTTTAATTGAATTTAAATTTAAAAACTCGTCCCCAGTCTCCATTTGAACTTCGGAACGGGCAATAGAAAAATTACAAAGAGGCGGAACCACAACGGAAGGGACGGGAACCGGAAGTACAAGGTACAGGAAGTGGGACGTTTAGACCCCTTGTCCCCAATCCCCCATCTGATGTCTATGAAGCTTACTTCGTGTTTGTTGAAGTAAGCTCTGCTACTTTGGCCTCTGCACACTTCTATTCCACGAAATACGCCCTTTATTTATTCCCACTAACAACCGTTTTTAATTCCTTATGTACATTGTTACTGTAATCTTGATAAAGTGTGAATAAAACAAAATTGAATTGACTGTTGATACAATTTATGAAATTCACTGATCATGTGAGACATACATGGGCCCAACTGGTCCGCACTGCCGGAGTTTATCTCGGTTTCCGTATGCTAGGCCATCGCAGGTTACCCCCCTACATTTTGTCGCCAGTACCCATTTATACTCCTGGGTAAAGAATGTCACCGTGAGAGTTAATCGTCGAGCCCAAGAACACAACGCAGTGACCCCAGCAGCGCTCGAACCCAGATCGCTCGATCCAGAGTCCAACGCGCCAGAGTCCAATGTCATTCATTGGGGCAAAAGGTTTAAAAAGTAACTTATTTTCTTTTTTTTCATACCTCCTTTTTCAGTATTACGTGGTTTCCATTGAATGCCCAGCTTGCAGTGATTTTCAAACAAATAATTCAAAAGTTTCCAACACGAGCTTCAGCCAGGAACTTCCATGCGGCAATGAATACATCTTCACTGTCAGAGCTTCGGACACGTTGCAAAATGGCGCTGAGAGTCACGTAGCCATCAGCCTAAATTCACCTGTCGGACCGGTTACACACCTGACTGTCCAGTTTATTCCTGGTAATGGCACGGCTGATCGGATTGTTCACGATAACTTTCTGTTGAAGTGGGATCCACCGAAGGATGCAGCTTCTTCTGGCTTCAAGGTATTGGGTACTTAGTAAAACGTTGGGTTTTTTTCCAGTGAAATGTGCGACGTTGGGAGTGAAATGAAATGTGCTTGGATTTTGTGGTGATGCTTGCGAACCTTTATCAGATGGTTGCATCTGTTTATAACGTTTCCTAAACCGTTTAAACGTGCTATGAAACTGTTTAACGCTTCTTTAAGATGCCTTTTACTATCCGTCCGTTTTTACTCGTTTAACAGATAAGACCCATTTCACCTCATAGCCTAAGGCGCCTTTTGATTCAATCAACGCAAAGTTGTGACCAGTTTGTCTTCTTTATCTCTTTGTGTGTGTGTGTGTTGTAGTTTACCTTTAATGCGAATCCCAAACATGTACATTTAAGAAATCAATCACATTTTTCCATGGAAAAGTGTTTGTTTTATCTATGTCCAATATCCTGGGGGGGAGGGGGGGGGGGGGGGGGGGGGGGTACTCAACAAAGTTTTATACGGCTCCGCCCCGAGGTCCAAACCCTTACCCTTTTATATACCATTTTTGACAGAAAAGGTAACCCTTTCGTGTACCTTCCATAGAAAAAGGTATCCTTTTCGCGTACCTACATTAGAAACACTGCATCCCTTCTCTATACCCTTCGAATGAACTTAATCTTTTCACTTGAGTAGCCCCTTAAAATTTTACATTTACCATTTATTTGCTTCCATCTATATGATGATTCTTGCAAATCGGTCAGCGGTCAAAGGAAAAATACAATAGAAAATAAAAAAAATTCGTGGATGAATCAACCGTTAGGTGCGTCTGTTCGAGATGTTTTGAAAGGCCCTTTTCAAAAACCTAAATGACAGTTTTCCTTACACTTTTCTATACTTCAACTCGTGAAATCCCTACCCTTTTATATACCTCCAGCCTGACAAAGCTACCCCTTTTGGGCGGAGCCTCAAGGTATACCGTAAAAAGCTCTATTAAGCCCCCGGGGGGCTTATTTAATTTCAGGCCTCAAGAAGGGGGGGGGGGGGGGCTTAATAGAGAGGGGGGGCTTATTTCAAATCATAAATTTTTGAGAAAATTCACATTCATTTTTCAAACTTTACTATTGCACCACAAAACTAAACAGAACAAGAAATGGGTTATATATCACCGTCTTACAAATTCATTTATACCCTAACTCAACGATAGTTTGGAAATTAAAGACCATGTTTCCATACAAAGTGACTGAAACAACAGAAAATATTTCTTTAAAGACATTATTACATCAGTCTGATGAAAGGGGGGCTTAATAGAGAGGGGGGGGGGGCTTATTGCAAAATCTGACTTCCAAAGGGGGGGGGGGGGGGCTAAATAAAGCTTTTACGGTAGTCCATTATAGGGAGTACCCCACCCCCCTCCCCTTGTTGAATGCGAAGGTTAGGATGATTTCCTAGAACTGAGAAGGTTGCCTATAAACTAATGTGTTTTTTTTTTCGGTTTTGTCTTTCAGTCTTATGATATCTCGGTATTTACTGCAGATAATAGCCAGCGTCTTTTACTCCAATACGACAAACGCGACTCAATTGGTAATTCCATGCGCTGACCTGGAGCCGGATACACATTACATTTTCCGAAGTCGCAGTACTGCATGGTGTGGTTTCGGTGGGATAATAATGTGCGTTGGATTCTATCCTGGCATTCATGGTGAGTGTAGTCACAGTTCGTCAATTGAAAGGCCGAAGGCATCACCCACCTATGTTAAAGATGATTTACAGTCCGTACTGCGCAATCTCTGGCTGTAATGTTTACATGAGAGGTTAAAAATGTAGTGTTTGTATATAGATGGGAACATGACCAAGTGTCCGCTTACAAGAGCTGTCCGCCTACGGGAGGTGTCCGTTAGCGGACTGTACAATCGAACCCGGTTACGGACTTACGGTTACGGATTTACCTTGACTTACGGGAAACTATTTTTTGGGCGAATGGATAGGAATTTCTTTACGAAATTTAGTAAGTACTCGAAGGACATGTTGAAGAACAAATTTGTGTTCGACTACGGTAAGGAGATGTTATACTGCCAAGATATTGATGTCAAAAGTGGATCAAATTACAAATTGGAAATAATTCATCTTACATTGTAGTTGAACACAATTTTATTCCTTTGTATGTCCTTTACAAAGTTCCATTTTTAACCAAGTTCTATTTTGGGGGGATTGAGTAAAAATTTTGAATTTTCTGTGTCATGTCACCCCCAGGGGGTATTTAAATTAACACCTTTGGAGGTAGTAGCTTCACTCTCACTTTTCGTTTTTGATTCCTCAGGACTCAAAGTACAATATCAATCATATATTTTAAAGATAACATTTTTTATTGGCTCACATTATGCCTACAAAAATGTGCAAAATTAGGCAGGGCAGATACCTTAAGCGGGCTGATATAAGAGAAAATATGTGTCGTCGGGAACAAACGAAACTGTCCGTAATAAGCGGGTGTCCGTATTAACGAGTGTCCATAAAGCGGGGTTCCACTGTACTTCAAAGATTTTGACCTTTGTTTGTTTGCTTCTTTTTTCCTTCTTTACCTTAGGAGGTACACTCCCTCCCTACCCCCCCACCGCTGGGAAACAAACTGGCAACAAGAAAGGTCTCAACGCGGCAGTATGGGCAGTGCCTGTAGCCATTGTTGGCTTGATCTTTATCATTATTCTGGCGTACTTCATCATAAATCTCGTCGACTGGAGCGCTCTATGTTCGCTATTATCAAACATGCGATCTAGTAGGGACGATGATGGAGGAGTCACGTTTCATTCAGGTTAGAATTGATTGAATAAAGGAATCCTCTACTGTTTAGCCTGCGAGCAGGCTCTCATACGCGCTCGAACGTCACGCAATACTAAGGATAACGATCGCGGCTCCGCGCTCATCGCGCGTATGAGAGCCTGCTCGCAGGCTATCTACTGTTGGAATAAATAATTTGCCATTAACCCTTTCACTCCCAAGAGTGCTAATGTTCAAAACTGAGGGAAAAAATCTTTAATTTCATTTTGCAAAATTGTCAAAAAACAAACAGTACCACATAAAAGTTACTGCTCAATAGCTTTCATTTGAATGGTCACACACTAGGGTTTCATCCACAGACTCAAAAGTTACAACCACATTTATTGACTCAAGGTGATTGCCAACCATTAAACAAAAGAAACTTTTTCAACAGCCAATAATTTCTCTGGTTGGCACATTAATAACAATAGCTGACGTAACGAGAAATATCGCTATTAAGCGGCCACCCTCGGGGAAAACGCAGGTGGCCGCTTAATAGGGGTTGGCCGGTTAATAGGGTTTCGTCATAAATTAGCATATGGCGTGGTAGAAAATCAAAAGATTAATGACAGAGGAATTACGTTTAAGAGGATAATAAACGTGTGTGTGTGGATGTTTTTATCGTTCGTCACCTATTTCGGACTCTTATCTGTCATTAGCTTTTTCAAAACAAGGCCAACCTACGTGTATTAAATTCTTGGTGGCCGTTTAGTAGAGGGAAAAAACAATAGGAGAACCCTCATCGCGGGACGGGTGGCGGGACGGCCAAAAGGTGGATAGGTGTTTTATTTACAGTACCTTAGGCCCAGTTCAGACGCCGTACTTCACATGAGCCGAATTGAATTCGATGAATTAAGTTCATGTGAGGTACGGCGTCTGAATCAATTCAGAACGGCTGATTGAATTTGGATCGGCTCAGCCGTTCTTCCCGCCTGGCTCAGCCGAGAATAACTGAATGGCAATTTTGGCGACTGCATCAGAGACAGTTTGCAGGAATTGCAAGGAAACGACGAATCAGAGCAGGAATGTGGAGATGGATAAATCACGGACAGAATTGTGACAATGTTTACCCTTTGTATTTTACCAAATTACAGTGTCAATTTTCTTTGTGTAATGGGGTATTAAAATTTCGCGCGTTTAATTTTCGCGGCACCTTTTTCGCGAGTATTTCATTTCGCGAATTTTTTTCAATCGCGAAAATTAGTAAGAATAAGGTATTATACTGATAATAAAATTAACAGGGATTCGACTGTATAGTGAAAATGAGTAGAAAACAAAGGAAAATTATTTCAGTGTTGATTAATGGTTTTATTGTTTCTTTTTTACTTTAGAGGAAGAAGTACCGTTTATCCAAGGCTTCTCAGACGACGAACCGCTTGGTAAACGGCGTAAACCTCTTGTTTCCGGCCTGGATCTTTCCCGTTTGTGCATAGTTTTATAGAGTTACATTTGTAAACAGTGGACTGCATCGTACCGTTTCCATTCTATAGATAGAATTGTCGAGTAGTTTTTGACGTGTTTATGTTGTTTTTCGTTATTATCAAAATCAAGTTTGTCTGGAAGACGGAGGGATCGATTGCACGTGCGATCCGTTGCACGTACGAGAAATTGCACGTGCGAGAAACTGCACGTTCGATCAATTGCACGTGCAGCTGTTGTCTTCCTTGAGTTGGGGAAAGGAACACAAACATGTCAATTTATAGTTGTCAAAATGAATCCGAAATTTCGGCGAGTGGCAATGGTACGACACGTTTCATTGTAGAAGAACAGTGTTAGTAATCTATAGATAAATTTTGTACGGCTGATAAAATGGCAGTTTCACTCGTCTTTTTCTTAGAAACGAGACAACAGCCTTTAATCGAAATCGTCTCCAAATTTCGTAGTCCACTGGGTTTGCTTTGCTTTCGGAGCGGTTTTATGAAACCCTCACAAAGCATTGCGCCCTTTCGTGATGTGGCCAATCAGAGTGAAGCGGTTTACTGTCTCAGCCAATCAGACGTAAAAGCATTGGTAGAAATCAGTCACGTGTCACATTCACAGACGACGCGGCGCGCGGTAATTTACACAGTCACGCGAATAATTCAACTTGTTGACTTTTTCGCGGCGAATTTTTTTTGTTCGTGTCGCGTCGCCAGTGATAGCAAAAATCCTCTTTGTAGCCCACGCAATCTTTAATTCGTAAATTCTCATAAGCCTTTAATTTCCAAGAGTGATCAATCTCTAACTTCCCTCAAACCCCACCATCACCCAAGGTCCATATTCTCTCAAGATGAATTGTAGAAAATTTACGAAAAAGAGTTGGGAGAATTTCCGTGGCCATCTTGGGACTTGAGGGTTGAGTTAACCAATAGGATAGGTCGCTGTTTTCCTCGCGTACCGTGAATTCATCGATGTAAAGTAGTCACTAGAGCTTTTATCGTACAGCGCAGGCGTTCTGTTAATATCGCGTGACGATTGCGTGACTATTGATTGCGTGACTATCCAAAAGAACGTCTGCTTAGAAGGCTGCTACAGAACGTTCATATCAAAGTACTTCAGTGACCGACTACCATGCAAATATCTTTTTTAAGCAAGAGAAGCTCGTTTAATGCTTTGTAAAATGGAAGCCTTACGTAAACTTGTAGATAAGAAATCGCACAAAGCTGGGAATACACTCGTACGATATAGTTTTGTAGATAACAAAAGGTTTAGTTAGGTTTTTTCTGCGCTTTTTAAATATAATGAAGCTGACGTTTTATATCTTAGAGCGCGTGTTGAGCTCCGGCTAAACAATCAAGTGTTTTCATCCAACATCATGTTGAATGGACCGGCGGAACGAGCAAACATTGTTTCTGTTGAGTGAAAATGTTTGGCTAAACGATCATACGTGTCCGTCCAACACGATTTTGGATGAAAATGTTTGATCGTTTAGCTGGGGCTGAACGGTATGGCAACTGTTCTCAGAACATGCTTTGGCCCGGCCTCTCTGCTCCGCGTAAAACGTGGGAGATTGGGAAGAGAGAAATACAAAGCGCGCGGAGGCTGGGGAGAGAGAAAAAGCAAGCGCGGGGTCTTCCCAGTCCCCCTGGCCGGTAAAACTGACGTCAGACCAGACACGCAATTGGAAAGAGTTATTCAAGGTAATTGTGTAGCGTATATAAAATAAAATAGACTGCCTTAGTGAAAATAATCCTCCAAGAGGAAAAACAATTGTGGGAGTTTTTGTCTGGTAAAGATGTAAAGGGAGTTATTATTGGGTAACCATGAACAACTAGAATTTATCGCTGCAACTTGAAGCAGATGCATAGGAGTCGACTCGGGCATCATTTTGGCTTACTGTTGGGGTCAATTCGATGTTAAGCTTGTTGGCTGATAGAGTTTGATTATGGACTACTCGGCCCTAAAGCCTGGTTTTCACTAGCGACACAAGCGCAAGCAACATACGCAGACGCAGTAACGTGTTGATTTGTCGTAAACAAAAGACACTGATGATCAACGCGTTACTGCGTATGTTGGCTTGTGCTTGCGTCGCTAGTGAAAACCAGGCTTAAGGCAACTCTGAAAACCGAGAGCGAGAAGTCAAATTGTTTTAACATAAACCAACAACTTAGCTATCGAGTATTATAATATACTCACCACAGGATATTGCAATTTTGGACAATCTGATTGGTTCCCTACTCAAGGCATATGAGGCAATGTACCATTACTACCTTATTTGGAAATGTTTTTTCAAAATAATAAATATCCCATTTTTCCTCTGTTTTTTCCTTCCATTCTTTCCCCAGTAATTTTTAATTGCAATATCCTGTGGTGAGTATATTATAAAACATTTATTCCACGAAATCGAGTCGTACATGAACTCATAGCCAACGAGGCGTAGCCGAGTTGGCTATGAGTTAATATACGACTCGATTTCGTGGAATAATTGTTAAATATCGAGAAGACCAGCGAAACGAGTTGGAGAGTAAGCTCGGTGATCCTTCAGTCTCTTGCGCTTGTTCGCGTCTTCAAATTAGATATCCGTTGATTGGTGACGTTGTTAAAAATACTTAGCCAGTCACATTGCGCGATGGTGCTGCGGTAAACGTAGTTGTTCAAGTTTCAATACGTTCGTTTAAAATTAAGGATTTTGTTTTAAAATCAATTAGTTATGTTAGTTGTTTTTATATTACTTTATTTGTACCTAAAATGTTTTCTTTAAGCCTTAATTCCGTTTTTAAACGGCAGCTATGGCAAAGCTTGCACTAGCCCTTGTCACGCAACACCATGGGTATTGCGTGAGTGACACTCACTGTGACGGGAAAGTAAGAGCAAGCCAGAGAACGAGGCTGGAACTTGTAATGAAAGTCTTCAGTTATTGCCTAGTTGTCTTTTTTTAAGTCTTTTTGTTCGTTTAATGAAATAAAAACAAATCAATTTATATATTTTTGTTCACGTTGTTGTAGCTGAAACTGGTTTTGGAGACCATTACGTTTCTTCCTCCTCCCCACCCTCCCAAGTTGCAGAATGAAAGGCGCGCCTTTTGAGAGTTGAGTTGTCACGGAAAGCGCCAAACGGACTGGGAACTAAAACAGAGATGACGATACGCCATTTCTTATGTATGATTATAAAAAACTTTTTTATTATGTTTAAGTTCCATAGGTTAAAAAATACAGTAGAATCATGATCCCGATTTCTCGAACCTCCAAAGGAAACGAAATCGGGCGTTCGAAATATCGGGCGTAAAATTACTGTGAAACAAATCCAAGGGAAACGACTTTTGGTTCGAGTATCGGGATGTTCGAGAAATCGGGATTCCACTGTATACACTTTAAAGGGACACTGTCCTGATTTTAGCATGATTTTGGGAAGCTCAGAAAACATATCTAGATCATAGGAAGTTCAACAATAATGGTTTGATTCTGTAGAATAACACTCGACAAATGACAGGAACCCATTAGGAAGTGAGGATGACGAACGACAGCGAGGATGGAAATGGATTGCAATATGGATTTTTTGAAAAAACGTCAGGATGTCAGTTTTTCAAAGTTTCAAATTTGAAATTTTGCAAAAATTTGGTTGCAGTATGGAATTTCTTGAAGAAATTGCTTTTCATCATTTTGTTAGAGTTTATTAAGGGGGGATTCTACCTGAATTTCAATGAAATTTTAAGAGGTTTAAAGAAGGGATAGAAGGGAAAAAAAAGAAGTTTGGAACACCAACAGACAGTTGATACCCACACGGGTGCTCTTGCGTGGTTATCAACTGTCGTCAATTGTCAATCTACTAATTTTTAACTTCAAATTCTAATTTTAAAACTACATTAAATCTTCAATATTTCTTATTTCCCTAAATTTTACAACTCCTTTGAGAAAAACTATTTCCTCCCCAAAATACCCAAAAATCACCCAAAAATTTACAAAACACCCCATAACATAGATTCATGGGATGAGTGGAGAGTTTTTGGATTGCTTGAAACGCGAACGAGATATTTCCATTAAACCCATGTTAAGTGGCGGAAAAATGGCATTCAGGTAGAATCCCGCCTTAAGTTCTTATTTCATAGATTTAGGGACCATTTCATGCATTTATAACAGTTTTGAGCAAATACGCCGGGACAGTGTCCCTTTAAAACATACATTATAGCGGTTTTCAATTGACTGTCGAAAGTAATCACTGAATTGCTTTGGTTTTGCTTTACTACGCTCTGTGATTGGTTTAAAAACTCGCGCCACCTTCTCAACCAATCAGACGCAAACCTAAAACCGTTTTCCCGCGTTTTTGCGCCGGTTACGTGTATTTGCTTTGCGTTCTCATTGGTTCATCGTGCTGTTTACGTTTGTTGTGATTGGCCATTGTAATTGCTTTGGTTTTGGTTTCACGACACTCAATTGAAAACCTCTCTATACTGCATGATTGGTTTTCCTTTTGAAAACAGCATACAGCCCAGCTGATGTCGAACAGCCATGTTACACCTTATTATGTAACTTTGAAACTTTTTCATCCACGATTGAAATAAGGCACATTTCTGAACAAATAATAAGACTGTACGTTTGGCCGGAAGTCATCGTTGAACTGGTACTAACATGAAACATGAACGATTTAGATGAGAAATTCTACTGACGTATGGCATTCTCGTCCCCACAGCCCTTTGGCATCTTTCGCATCTCTTACCAGGCCCCGTCGGCTAAGAGATGCGAAAGGGCTGTGGGACGAGAATGGACGTGTGGTAGACTGGATGTGGATAGCGCGCGGCCAGAAGAAACCGTAAGGAACTGGCGGGGTCACCGGCTTGTGGGTTTCATTTCGACACAGCGGCAAAATGAGTGCGCGTGCGCCAACCTGCTCGCTCATTTCCATACAAACATAATGGCGGCAATTCAAAATTCCCGGTATTTGTTTTCATTTCGCGTGGATAAGGCCGTCACGGAACAGATAAGGTTTTTACCTTGAAAACAATTCCGAGAGAGACTCTTCTTTCACATATCTTTTTTAGCAAACTAATTATCTTTTCCACAATAGTGAATTTATCGCTCGAAGTCGAGCGATCGCAAGTGAAACACGAAAACATAGCTCAAAGAGTTCATGTTTCACTTACGATCGCTCGACTTCGAGCGATAAATTCACTATTGTGGAAAAGATAATTAGTTTGCTAAAAAAGATATGTGAAAGAAGAGTCTCTCTCGGAATTGTTTTCAAGGTAAAAACCTTATCTGTTCCGTGACGGCCTTATCCACGTGAAATGAAAACAAATACCGGGAATTTTGAATTTCCGCCATTATGTTTGTATGGAAATGAGTGAGCAGGTTGGCGCACGCGCAGTCATTTTGCCGCTGTGTCAGCCCTTTCGGTTTCATCCGCAGAAAGACCGCTAGCTACAATCTCGTACTCTGAGTCAACAACAACAACAACAACAACTTTATTCAATTTTTTAAATATAAAATTTAGAAGAGTGCTTGCTCCAGCTGCTAGTTACAAAAACTAATCGAGGCGGGAGCAAGAGTCCACGGTCTCCTCGCAAGGAGACTGAATGAAACCCGGGAAACCGAGTCTCGATTTCGCTGCTATTATTAATTTTGCTATCGTGCCTTCTGCTAATGTATTTACTGTTTAGGGGAAGGCGATTACTAAATGTACTGTATGAAGGGGTGCGCCCCTTCAGGTCACTGCAGAGCAGACTGCAGAGCAACCTCGATTCCAGGCTCTCTCTCCTTTTCCAAAAGGAGAGAGAGCCTGGAATCGAGGTTGACTGCAGAGTTGTCTTGGATCCAGTCGGGGGAACAAGTATCAGTTGATGTCCGAGACGGGACCGAGCCCGCGGTGTTCGTCCCCGCAGTTGCTAAGCAACATGACGTGATTTCTTTCGGAGTGGTCGTGACTACTCGCGCTAGTTTCTGATTGGATAAAAAGATTCGGAAACTCTTCGAGTGCTTCCACGAAGATTTTCCAAAACCGACACTTTTTTCCCCGACTGAATAAGCTTGGGATATCTATGAGAAATGTTGGCGCATTGCTTCTCTCTTGCCCTCTCATCGCGAGAAGAAGTTTTTTATTGAGTTCATTGGTCCGTTTGCCTTCTTGTTCAATTGAAAAATTCGCAACTGCCTGACGACGTCATGAAAGACAATTTTCACGTTGATATCGTTGGCTGCCGACGTTTCGTAGAAGAAACATTCATATTCCGAAGCAAACTCGAACGCTTCTTGCTTGCAGACTGATCTTGAGTGACTCAGGTCCACTTTGTTACCAACCAGAACTATAGCGGTTTGCTGGCCTCGCTGTTTCTTTAGTTCCCGGATGAGCTTGATAAGTTGTTTTGCCGTTTCGAATGTCCGTGGCTCGTCTATAGCGTAAAACTATGATGAATCCCTCGTTTTGACTCAGATATACGGGTTCGTGCTGAAAAAATAGAAAGACAGAAATAAAGGGGGAAATTTCAATTTTTATTTATTTTCATAGTTCAAAAGTGAGGAAAAGATCTTGAATTTTATTTTGCAAAATTGTCAAAAACAAACAGCACCACATGAAAGTACTGCTCAATAGCTTTCATTTGAATGGTGGTGACACACTAGCCGGTTTCATCCACAGACTTGAAAGTTAGAACCACCTTGTACAGCATAATAAACAGCACCACATGGAAGTGCTGCTCAATAGCTTTCATTTGAATGGTCAAACACTAGGACTCAAGAGTTAGAACCACAATTATTGACTCAAGGTTTGACTCTGGGAGTGAAAGGGTTATTAAGCTGTACCGATGTTTCGTATCTTACCGTGCTTGCTGTGTCTGTGATGTGTAATATCGCGGGATCCTCGTCAATTTCAGCGCACATATCGTACGTCATTTCTGCGATAACGAAACGTATTCAATATACGGACCATAAAATATATAAAACATTAATGGCATCTCAGTGAAATGACTAATGGTTGCAGTTTACAGAACACGTCACAGGGTCAAGAACACCGAGTCATCTGCCTAGTTTTTAACTCATTTTTGTCCCTCTTTCCTTTACGTTGTTTCTCCCTTCTCCCTAATTTTTTCAGCCGTTCTCCCTCCTCCCTACGTAAGGCGTTGCTTTCCCTTCTTTACAAAATCTCACGATGAAAATTTGCAATTGGTTAATACAAGCTGAGACGCATATAAACCAGACACACTAGAAAAATCGTGTCCAAGTTCTTCCAGACGGATTATGTGTCTCTTTAATATATAACAGCCGCGTTTTGAATTGAGAAGTCGGACGCATATAGAGTGTTTTCACTTGACGTCATAGCCGCCATATTGGTGTCCCCGTACAAAATAATTTTTATTAACTTCTTTTGTTAGGGACACCAACATGGCTGCCACGGCCTTGTCAATTAATTCCCACAGGACTGAGTGAAAACGCTCTAAAGCCTTGAATTCTACATCTGTGGAACATGTTCCCTCGGCAAGCGTTTGAAATGGATATCTGTTCGTCTTCCAAAAATAGCGCGGGTTTGCATGACCTTGTGGTAATAATAGACACAAATTTGCTTACTAGCTACATCAGTACACCATCTTGAACAAATTACTTTTAGATCATAAGATTAGACACGCGATATGTCACTTCGCACCATTTATTGTCACGCATGCACGCACGCCGAAAACGGACGACTCAGGGACTTCACCGCCGCGCGCAGCACGCGAAATAAACTTAAAGGAGCTACGTCACGGATGGCGCATCTTGAAAAAATTGGCAATTTTTTTCAAGTTCGCCGTTCGCAATCTTCTCCATCCTCAACCATCCTTGTTCATGTTTTGGTACATTATTACCTATTTGGTGTTTTGCTACCTTAGTAAACTATTATTTTGAGGCTTTCCTTAATTTGAAGGTGATTTTGCACTTCGCCGAAAATAACTTAAATTATCGTGACATAGCTCCTTTAAATTCAGAAACTCAGAGAACGAAATGCTCTCATCCTGGTTCTGATAGCTTTTTCATTGCCACACATAGAGTAAGCAAAATAGATTTGCTTTAGTACAAATAAACAACAAGCAAACAAACAAACAAAAAGACTTACCAAGTGTCGGGTCGTACTCATGGATAAATCGCCCGGTTGAAAATCGAACCAACAAAGCTGTAGAAATCAGTCGAAAGAATGAAAAAAAAAAAAAAAAACATATGCTGTAAGTAAAAACATGCATTGTAATCAAAATATCGGAAAATATAATACTATTTATCTTGTAAAACAAAGCCAACAAAACAGTTAGCAATGATATCAGTGCGTCATAACCGAGGTTGTGATTTCCCATACAAATGTCTTACATTGTAAATTTGAATAAGCCATAACTTTGGAGCCGTTGAACTAAAAAAGCTCAAACTTCTCAAGACAATAATTATAATTTTCAGTGCCCTTTATAGTGATTAACTTTAATTTATTTGAAAACCTAGCCAAATCAAAAATGGTAGGGCAGCCATTTATGAATAAGGTGTATATCCTTTTTCATTTGTTGAAAAATGTGTACAATATACATTTTTATGAAATAAACAAGATACTACGCGCGCTTTGATTGGCTTAAAACCATTTTACCATAACTCCAGCTATGGAAACATAGAAAATTGCTTCGTGCTTTTATTTCATAAAAACAATAGAAAACGTTTTCCCTGTGTTTTCCATAAAGTTATGGTAACACTCGTGAAAGTTTGGGAGAACGAAAAATGCTGTGGAAACCGGCTCGTGATTTCTACAGCATTTCTCGTTCTCCCGAACCTCACTCGTGTTACCATAACTCTGTGAAAACACGGAAAACGTTTTCTATTTGGTATGTATTCAGTCTCATGTGATAGAAAAGCAAGAAATAGAAAGCGCCAGTGTTGTCCAATTGTTAATTAGAATATGGAACTTGAAAGTGAAATCGAGATCCATTGCTACAAGAATTATGCTTGACTGGGCACTCGTAACAAAGTATCAAAGTCAAGTTTTAGAATAATACCTAAACATTTTATATGGACAGGACAGAGGGCCACTGGTTCATCAGTGTAAACTGTGATGTGTCACCCTCTTAAAATAAAGTTGTTTACTTACTTACTTACTTACTTACTTACTTTAATACTTAAACAAACTACTTTTAATAATATAAACAAACAACAATATTACCTATCCGCTAAAATCTCAAGTTAATCGCGAAAAATATTTGCTAAGGCGATTAAAACAAGTTTTTTTTAATTGCCCTTTTCATTAAAAATCAGTACAATGATCTTCTTATGAAGTTCGCTTCTTTTTGCATCTATTAAAAACGTTTTCCATTTTGATATTATGCTATCACATGTGACAGATAATTGCACTTAATTGCAGTTTAATTTGTTTTCTCAACTTTTATCACAAGTTCACCCAAGGTATTCAAATAATTTGCTCTGAAATTGTATCTATAATAACTTGAATAAACACCGCAGGGTGAAGTGAAAACGGGGTGGCTTAACTAGACAAAACTATTATCACAAAAAAGTGCAATTTATAGCAAAAACAGCATGGGGTGCTTTCAGAAATGATATCAATTCGAAAGTCACGCGATTGAGATTTGAGATATGCATATGACTTGCCTTTGTAGTTAGTCTCCTACCAAGCTATCAGCATGTTATAGAATTTCCTATTTAGTAGCAAGGTGTTGACTCACCTGATTTTCCAACTCCTCCTTGCCCAAGAAGAACAATGTTATAATCCCGAAATGAACTGCTTCGCCTGTGTAGCGAACTGGAGGTAGCGTTGCGTGTATTCACCAATGACGCAGGGGCTTGAGATATGAAAGGCTCGCTATCTCTTCTTTTCGGACGATGTTTTATCGGTCTTTTGCTCTGAATTGGCGATCCAGGCGATGAAGGGCTCGGGCACTTAGGCGAAGGACTATCATAGTCCAGAGTTTGCTGCAGTTCGTTCGTCTTCCTGTCCGGCGATGACGGAATTAAGGGAGGTGGACTGTTACCTCGCTCGAAATCTTTCTTACCGCGTTTTGCTTTACACAGTTTCGGCGGTTCTGGCGGTGGAATTATGCGATCCGCTCTCAGGAGAATCCCTTTTGCTTCGGAGAAATGCTGTTGCAGTACAACTGCTGGTGCAGAGCCACGTCTTCGAAGCATTATTCTAGGAGAACCTCGAGCGTTGATCAATGCCGATTCTTTTGTAACTGTTTTGATCGTCAAATGCTCCGTCCGTTTTTGTCTGTCGAGAATTTGATCATGAACCATTGATCAGACAAATGTATGTTTGATTGCTTTGTTCCTTTTTTTAGCAACAAAAATAACGTGAAATAATTATTATCTCTTTGGCATGGTCGACTGCACGTTGCTTAGAACCGAACTGAACTTTTCAATTTCAAGCGAGTCAATTGAACACGCGAAAAGATAATTACTTGACATGTAAATCATTGGACTGAAAAAACCCTTTTGTTCGCTACGAGAGCGATTAAAGGTTACTGACCCTCCAGATTGAACACGAGCCGCCCTTAATCAATCAAGAAATAAGGAGAAATTGTAAAAATCCATTCACAGTATTTCTCCGAAATCTCGAAACACTTTTTTGCCGCTCCAGGGCACGAAAAAGTTCCTAAAACACACGATTTCAAGAACAGATTTATCCTGTGAGTTGCACGCGCGAGTGACGTGAAACAGAAAGCGGATTTTACATCCATGCCTATTTGTTTTTCGTGAAAGATTTGTAACTAATAGCCGATGAGAAAAATCTGTCACAGTTTTAATGCTGAAAATGTTCAGTTGAACCAAAGTAGAGTCAGAAAAGTCGTTTTAAACCGTTTTCTACACGTCTTTGGCGCAGAAAGATCTCATTTGCTACGACATCTTGTTGATAAAAATCAGTTATTCCTTTTGCGAATTGCTTGACAAGAGAGAATGCAACTGGCATCAGAATGTAATGGACAGAAGTATTTAAAGCTAAATAAATTAAGGGCGTGGAAGGCATCCGGAATCTATCAAAGAAGATAAGGCAAAATGAGTGAGACGCGATCCACGCAAAACCAACACCGAGAACGCAATCGTTTCCAGCTGTTCGGATTGCTGTTTAGTCTGCTTACGGTTTCGTTGCTTCTTCCGGCCATTTTACCGCTCACATGGATGTTTGCGAGTCGTCAGTTTCGCTTAATTAATCAGGACAGTAAAGACATCTGCAAAAACGCACAACAAAGACTTATCCTTTAAACTCTACTTGAACTCTTCAAGGTCAATGAACGCTTTTCGTTTGATCTGGTTTAATATGTGCCCTGCCCAATAATACCTTAACTTCTTTCTTCCATACACGACATAAGTAAAACACTCACACAAACCACGAGAGATCCCCCTGATTCTAATCTCGAACCCAGATCTGTTTAGAGTAGGGGGGGGGGGGGGGGGGGGAGGGTGATTTGGTATAGGCGCTAATTTTTTTTTAAACCTTTCATGCGCAATACATTTTTTTCTTGGGGCATGTGTGTGCATGATATATTTTTTTTTACGTTGCATGTGTCAGCCCATCAGGTAGTGTCTTGCAGGACATTTTTTTCGGCAGTGGTCGTGTGCACGAATTTTTTTCTTGTACTTCTTGCTTGCAGAATATTTTTTTCAAAATTACCCAACCCCCCCTCAGAAGTTAAATGGTCCATCCCTTATGGCTGATCACAAACAGTCAGTCTGTGGGGACTCCCTGGGGTGACCGTCGTACCTTTCTGTTCAAGGGTGTTTAAATATGAAATGCCACCGTAAGAGTTATCCCGGAACCTTTTAGGGTGTTAGGCCGGTAAAAATATGACAAGAACTACAATTTTGTCCGCGGAATTGATACCTCTTAGGGGTGAAAATGAATTCGAGCCAAACCATAAAACGAGATTCTGATATCTTTTTAAAGGGTTCCATTTAAAATTTCTGACGAATACCCCCGTCACTGGGCAACTTGTTATTCTGCAGTCACACATTTATCAGTCCTTTTTGACATGGACTTCCAGCAGGAAAACAGAAGAATTGGAATAAAGAATGATGGATAAAAGATATTAGACAACTTTGAAACAAAATAATTAAGTTTGAATTCCAGTCCATAGTAACCAACATACATTTTATTTCGTTTATTTACAACGCCATTTAATACAGATAGAACACACTTCCTTTTTTAACGAAACAAGAAGAAAAAGCTATTCACTAGCACTTAGGTTCGAAAAATGTATGTTGACTATGTCAGAGAGACGCACTCATTGAAATGAATACTTCATGTAACCATACCTAATAATGAACATGAGTCGAACCTAATGAACATCGCAGTCGAGCCAAAGCCTTGCGTGACGACTTGTCACGAGAGAGGCGTTGTGTGACGACCCTGGTAACGGCAGTGAAGCAGACTAAGGGCATAAGCATTATCTTTCCGCGGTAAAAGTACATGGCTCCAAAAATAACTTAACGTAAAAATATCTCGTGTCGTGCCGTGTCTCCTTCGCAGCCGTTATTTGGGTCGTCACGCAACTTCTCAGCAACGGGAAAGGAGAGAAGCGTTGCGTGACGACCCAAAGACTGGACTGTGTGTCACGGGGACGGGCCTATGGGCGAAAATTACATCTAGTCTGGCAAACTTTTTGACACGATCAATTGATAATGAATGCGCCATTTAGTAACTGTAGGAAATATGACAGGAATACATTGAACTGAATGAGATATTTCTTTTTGAAAACCGCGGTTTTAATTGTGCGGAACTTAGTCACAGTCAATAACCTAAAGAATTAATCGTTATACACAAACAATCTTTGACTAAACAACAACTTTGAACATGGGGTATTATATATACACAATATAAACGTTTTAGACCTTGTTGAAAATCCCACTCTCGTGCAGTGGGTCCCACTCTCCTGTAGGCTCGAGCTAGTTGGCCATTTGTCACGACTAGAATTAAGACTACGTTCTGCATCCTCAGCCTTTTTCTGAAATGGAATTAAAAAAAGATGATCAGTTTAATTAAAAATAATACAGGTGTTTGACGGCTACTATTAGACTGCAACACAGTACAGTCCCCCCCGGGGGGAGGGGGGACATCCATATAAAAGTGACGAGGATGCTCGTCGTCTCGTTTAGGGGTCTAAATTACGGATTTTGGTCTCACTTAGGGTGTGTTCAGAACGAAACGCCGATAATTTTAGCCATCAAGGTATCGTTTAGGGTTGCACGCGAAGAAATAATAAAAAAACACCGTCATACTGTGTTGGTGGCCTCATTGCCGGAGACGGATTGCAACTTACCTAATTAAAGTCACTATAACTCTTGTTTGTCTGTCTTTTTTTAGAATGATATTTTTTAGGGGTCAAATAAAGCTTGAGCCACGCCCAGATTGGTCTCCTTTAGGAGGTTTAATTCAAAATTTCCGACGAGCATCCCCGTCCCTTCATAAGGGAGTGCCCTCCTCCGCCCGAAAATAACCTGAAACGAGCGCGAAAATGAGGCTCTCGCGCGACCTGATAGGCGCTTCGCACTTCACGCATTCGCACGTCACGCACCGATATCTGGAGAAAAAAAAGAGATTGATTGATATGAAATGAAAATATATGAATTTGGTAGCGAGTGTTCAATATCCTCTCGCTAATTTTGAATGAACTGTGACGAGAATGCAGTGTCACACATCACAGTGACCCGGCCAGCGCTCAAACCCGGACCGCTCGATCTGGAATCCAACGCACTAACCATTCACATTGCACTTATGTCCAGAAATGCACGCAGATACGAATTTTACAAATTTAACGATTTTTCGGTACCGTGCTTTGCCAATTTCCAAAATAATCGAACCTCGTTTGCATTTCTCCATCGATTTTCGTCGACGGCCTTGCGAATGTTCGTGATTTTCACAAATCAACTAGCAAAGTTTCGTAAATTTTGTAAATTTCGTAGCTGCGTGCATTTCTAGAAATATCTTTCACAGTTGACCATTAACTCTTTCACTCTCAAGAGCGTCAAAGCTCAAAATTGACAAAAAAAATCCCAAATGCCATTTTGCAAGATATTGAAAAACAAACAGTACCACATTACAGCACTGCTCGATAGCTTTTATTTGAATCGTCACACACTAAGGCTTCATCCACAGACTGTAAAGTTAGAACCACCTTGTACAGCCATAACAAACAGTACCACATGAAAGTACTTGCTCAATAGCTTTCATTTGAATGGTCACACACTAGGGTTTCATCCACAGACTTAAAAAGATAGAACCAACTTGTACAGCATAATAAACAGTACCACATGAAAGTACTGCTCAATAGCTTTCATTTGAATGGTCACACACTAGGGTTTCATCCACAGACTTAAAAGATAGAACCACCTTGCTACGGCATAATAAACAGTACCACATGAAAGTACTGCTCAATAGCTTTCATTTGAATGGTCACACACTAGGGTTTCATCCACAGACTTAAAAGATAGAACCACATTGTACGGCATAATAAACAGTACCACATGAAAGTACTGCTCAATAGCTTTAATTTGAATGGTCACACACTAGGGTTTCATCCACAGACTTAAAAGTTAAAAATACAACAATTGACTCGATGCTTGATTCTGGGAGTGAAAGGGTTCGGTCATTGCGTCTCCCACATAAGCGCCGTAGCTATATAGTACCTGGTTCTTTATCGCGGAACGAGCTTCAGCCTGTTTGCTTTCCGGATTCTTGTCGTGGAACATCTCCCTGATCTCCCTGGACACGCCCATTGTTGGCTTGCCGGCTTTCGTTGGAACTCCACCGCGCTTTGAACTGCTGGACATGAGGCTGCAGCTTTCCATTCCATTCTCGTCCGTATGCACAGAGTCAGTGGCGGCCGCCTTGATGGCCTCCTCATCTAATCGCATTATTTCGTAACTTTCGTACGCTTCTCGCAGAGGCATTATCATAAACTGGTGCCACTTGAGGAAACAACTGTAAAGAGGCGAATAGCAGTTATTACAGATGTCAGCGGTTTGACATGCAAACGAGCGAAAGGGTCAATTTGGCATTGTATTGGCCCTTAGCCTCATTTGTAGGCTCATATTACCAGCCACTGTTCGCGAAAATGAGCCAGAACGAAGACCGGACTCGAGAGATCGGCGGAAATCGAGCCTAACTCGTTTGCATACTTTTTAAAAACAAAAGAATATTGACTGCGGGCTCAACTGTAATAACTGCTATTCACCGCCGTTAAGGATTTATAACGGAACTGGGAACAACTTTATTTTAAAACGCTAGCCACATACAACTTTACACCTGTTTCCACGTGGGGTGTTACAAGTATTGGGTTGTTAATCGGGGAGGTACCAAGGAGTCTGTTGTTCCATATAGGGCTTAGACTTTATTTCTTCATCAAGCACAGCATCTACATTCAGCGTCAACTACTGACACTCTGATTTCTTCTTCTAACTTACAAGTTGAAGTGCGCTTAGCTATATACCAAAATTAGAGGCATGTTTGGGTTTCGGACCGTGGGAACTTAGAGTTACTCAGGAAGTAACAAACCCAAGCATACCTCCACAGATAATACAAACCTAATAAATAATATTTTCAAGGAACGAATCAATAGAGGATAAAACAATAACTTTAGGCTTTCGCGGAGGTCTCGGTCAAGGTCAGTGATAACAGCCAATCATAAACTTCGTGGAGCTATTGTTAGACCATTGGCTGACAAAACAGCGAGATATAATTTGGAGCCAAAATATAAAAGATAAACGTAGGCTGACCTTGACAACTGGACAACCGCAGTTGATCACAAGATCGATATGAAACTAAGCCAAAATTCACGATTAGGTAACTAATAAATTTAGCTTCATAACACAAGTTAACAGATACACTAAATACAGGTTGAATAACTGATGGACAGTTAAAATTACGACAGTAAGATTACGGACAGTTTGGTTACAGGTACACTGAAGACAACCTCGTTCCCAGGGTCTCTCATCCACCGCCCCCTGGGGTGGAGATATGAGAGACCCTGGGAACGAGGTTGCACTGAAGACCGTCAGCGCAGCCATGCATCAGATAGATTGGTAATCTTCCTGCGAAACTTACCGAGAGAGACACGGACAAGGCACAGAGGAGGGCGGTGGCTAGGGAAGCGGCAGGATGGGTGAAATCTTGAAACGGATCACCGGAACTGAATGCGGATATGGCAGGATTGAGGAAGAGACCTGGAGAGGAATCTCTCTATAGCACTAACGGCAGTGGCGGATCAAGGGGAGGGGCCAGGGGATCCGGGGGGCCTCGCCCTCCCTCTTATTTGCGAAAATACTTGAGGCCCGAAGGGTCGAAAGTTTGTTTGGTCCCTACCTAAATTTATATTTAAGGTCCACAGGGGCCGTAACATTTTTCGGGACCCCACCTTAAATATACCGCTACTGTAAAAACGGAGATTCTCCGGCGTACGTTTTAGGCATTGAAAATTGTGTTTTGGTACCGCGTAGGACTGCTGATGGGGCAGGAAGGGATTTATGATAGTGAAAAAGAATTCAGTCGGAATTGTAATACATACCTTGTTTAACAGCTCAAACAGTGGAATCAACACAAACTTGATGAAGCCAATCTGCGCAGTAGGTTTACTGACTTTATCACGGTCCATGAAAGGAGCCACAGGCAGACCCTCAGATTTCTCACGATCGCTCTGGAAGTATAAAGGCAATGATATGTGTTACAGGGATCCCACCAAGGCTTACGATATGAGCACGCAGGAGTCGTATGGAATAATTATTAGACTCTCTAATTGGTTGAAAAAAAAAACTCGTGCAAAGTGCTGTAACTAATCACTTGCAAAGACGTTGTGTTTTGAGCCAATCAGCACAATACCAAAACACAGGAAAAAAATGTTATACTTCATTCTAACCTGCATGAAGTACTCTTCAAGAAGACAGTCGGCCCAGGGCTCTGATACCTCTATCGGTCGAACTTCATTTGAAATGTCACAGCACTTGATGAGAATCATCTTGAGCTGATCATGAAATGTATTAACAAATTAAATAAACTTAAAATAGAACCCAAATCAATACAGGGCTTTAAGGGAGCTATGTCACGTGGCATCACGCGCTACTTCTGGTGATTATGTGACGTACTGAAACTTGCCTAAAAATCAATCAAGTTAGGTATTATCGTGATTTGGCTTTACGCAAGATTTCCCGCGCTTAATTGGCAACGATTACATATTTTTGCTTACCGCCGGTTAGGTGCATGATTTCCAACGCTTGCTACCGGTTACTACATGTCGTATGGAATCGCGGTTACATATTTTCCCGCGCTTGACACCGGTTCATCTTTTCAGTTTTTCGCACTTGCCGGAGGTTACATGCTTTCCCGCGCTTTCTGTCATTTTAATCGACGTCAGTTCCCGCACTTGACACCGGTTACATGTTTTCTTGCACTTGGAACTGGTTACATATGTTCCCGCGCTTTTCGTTGTTTAACTCGATGTTTACATGTTTTATCTTTTTTGGCACTGGTTATATGCATGTTTTCTAGCGCTTGGCAACAGTTACATTAAAATTTTTTGTTTCGAGTCACCTGATTGGCTGGCTTATTGCCCGGCATTCTTTGTCGCCGTAGTGATCAGCTCTGTTAGGTCTTTTGTCACGAAACAGCTCTGACCTCGTTTTTAATCGCAATCATTTATTTCCACTTGGTCACGGTTGGATTCCTTGTCTTTAAAATCTCACCGCAACCGGCCCTCTCGGTATTCAAAATGACAGCGAGAGAAAGACCTGGGGACGAGGTTGTACTCACCGAGCTGACGTAATCATCGTTGTGGAAGTCAAATGTGTCCAGTTTGCTTTTAAAGCGCTCCACTATCTCACTGTGCCGAGCCATGTCCGTAGCCAATATCAGCATCACAATTTCCTACATATAAGAGTATTAGAGCCGTTATTTTCCTTCATTATAGTCCTGGCTCAACCGTCGCCCAACCTCGTTCCCAGAGTCTACTCCGCTTTCAAGATGGCGCCCAGCCGCCATCTTGAAAGCGGAGTAGACCCTGGGAACGAGGTTGGTCCTGGCCCCGAGGAAGACTACAATAGTTCTGCTAGTCGAAATATCGGCCAATAAATCTGTCCTTTTGTCGTAGTACCAGCCTTGCAATCAATTTGTTTCAGTTACATTTCAAGTGACTTCTGGCACGTACATTTCTAACACAAGAGATCCGACAAGAAACAACACGCTAGCCAAGCGTTTCATTTCTACGCTGTGTGGTCCTCTGTATTCAAAAGACTTTAATTTTTATGTAGTTAATATGATCGCCTAAGTTCAACTGCGAGGTCAGTACTGGCTGCAATGGCAAGACAAATCTCACCTAGTCCAGTCCTTGAGTTCTCTCTTTACCCCGCCCTATATAATATAGGGTCTGAATCCCGTTCCAGTCCCTATGGGCGGGGTAAGAGAGAGTTCAGGGACTGGACTAACTCTCACCTGGCGAATCTTTTTCTGATCTTCTTTGCTCATGTTAGCGAATATATTGCAGTCAGGCTGATAAGAAGAAAATGATTGCAACAATTATATACACATAATGCGGACCTATTTATTGATTATTAATTGTATTATCATTCAACAAATTGGGAGTATTTTATATATTTTGCAACTCGTTGGCATTTTGTTAAATAATAAAACAATTATCTTGCTCTTAATCTTGCGGAATCAGATATCGTCTGATTTTAGCCAACTCGGCCTAGGGTCTGATGAAAAATCCGCTTTCATCTTTCATATGAAAATGCATTTGATTTGCATGAAAATGAACTTGTGAGTAAAACTCGTTTTCCATATGACTGAAAGTTTTACACCAGAACTCGCTTTGAGACAAAGGCAAAAGGAACTCGGAAATGATATGATTCTCCACATGAAAAATCTTCTGCTCCTCTCCTATGCCATAAAAGTTGGACTGAATGTAAAACGGTTTTTAATTGACTGTTGAAAGTAATCGCTGAATTGCTTTGGTTTTACTTAATTACGCTCTATAATTGGTTTAAAAAACTCACGCCACCTATAAATTCTCAACCAATCAGATGCAAAACATAAACCAATGGCTACTTGGTCGCACGCGTTTTCCCGCGGTTACGTGTACTATTTGCTTTGAGTTCTCATTGGTTCTTTGTGCTGTTCACGTTTGTTGTGATTGGACATTGTAACAGCAGTTATTACAGACGGTCAGTGGTTTGACATGCAAACGAGGCGAAAGGGTCAATCTGGTATTGTTTGCCATTTGACATGCAAACGAGGCGAAAGGGTCAATCTGTGCATTGTATTGGCCCATTAGCCTCATTTGTAGGCTCGATTACCAGCCGCTGTTCGGGAAAATGAGCCAGAACGAAGAACGGACTCGAGAGAGCGGCGGAAATCGAGCCTAACTCGTTTGAATACTTTTTAAAAACAAAAGAATATTTGACTGCGGGCTCAACTGTAATAACTGCTATTCACCGCCGTTAAGGATTTATAACGGAACTGGGAACAACTTTATTTTAAAACGCTAGCCACATACAACTTACACCTGTTTCCACGTGGGGTGTTACAAGTATTGGGTTGTTAATCGGGAGGTACCAAGGAGTCTGTTGTTCCATAGGACTTAAACTTTATTGTTTTGGTTTTGGTTTCACGACACAGTAGGTATACAAACAAGCAAGAAGCAACCGAGTACCTGGCCGATGACTTCAAACGCGACGGCAGCGTGATGGTTTTCCAGAGGAGATATGTCATTGTAACGAATGGCAAGCTCTGTCTGTGCATTGATCTGGTAACTGCGGATGAAATTTATTACAGTAAGTAAAGTTCTGGTTCTTGTGAATCCGGAATCCAGATCACGGCTAGCCTTCCCAGGGGTACTCTGTTAGAGAGCCTCTATCAAGAAAATCGGAAAAGCTGATCGCGGCTGCTACGTACTCAGACATTTTTTCTTTTTTTCCGACGCCAAAAATCACACAGCGCCAAAAAGTTATTTTTTGTATTTTTTTCAGGAGGGTCCTGGTGGGGTGCTGGATTCTCGGCTATCAGTTAAAATTTTGGTCATTTGACCCTCTTTCAGCATAAATAAAAGGGATGTATCTTCTCAAATCCTGAATTATGACAACGCACACACGAGCGTTGACTATTAGCGAATAGTCAATGTTGGCACTGCTGGCCAATTAAATTTACGGATCTATAGAAACGGCACCAAGAATGAAAGCGCACATTTGATTATCCAATCAAGGAACTCACGTGTTGTTAAATCCCGGATGATCGAGGTCGTGGCAAATGCAGGCCGTCATTAGAACAAGTAGGTCCATTTGAGAAAGCAAATCCTTCAGGTTGCACAAATGGATGATGGAAAACATCTGATGCAGACAAAAAAAAAAAGAATGACTGAATCGAATACAATGAAAATTCAAAGGAAAAGTCTAGTCTTAGTCACAGTCGTTACAGTCGAAGCTCTCTGAGCGGACACTATCATAAGCGGAATGGCTGTATTTACACATTCCTGTAAGCGGCAAGCTCTAGTTGCGGACACTTTTTCTGCTTCCCGAGGGTGTCCACTTGTGGGAGCTTAGACTGTATTTGAGTTGTCGCGCAACTGAAAGCGAGAAGAAGTGTTGCGCTATACCATCAGCACAAGGGAATGGAAGGAAGTGGAGGGGAGAGGACTGGGAGGTTAAATGTTCTTTAATTCCATGAAATAACACGCATGTTCTCCTTTTTCCTCAAAGATTCCTGAAATTAAATGTTCTCCAAGCTCCGAAATAAGCCTTTTTCCCGTTTCCCGTAACCTTACTCTCGCAAACCCCTGGGATAAACTGTATCTGTCCTTCCGCACCCATTGCATTCAAAATCGCCCACGTTGTGTGACATATCCCTTCCCCCCAACCCAATCTCCCTCGCCGCCGTTATCAGCGAATTGTCACACAATGCTCATTTTCGACTAATGACGGGACAGAAACCCTATGTGACGATCTAAATAACGGCAGCAATGACCTTTGTCCTGCCCACGTTGCGTGACATATCCTTACGGGACATACCCCCTCCCCCCATGTTTACATGACCTCCCTTACCATCTGAGTGACACAGAAAGCAATGACGAAAGTTGTGGAAAGGATTGAGTCTGTAATTTTGTTGAATAGCCACCTATGAAATGTCAAACAAAGGCAATATTTAATGATTAATGCATTAACTCATAGTAATTAATATATGATTAAAAGTCGGAAAATCTAGCGTGAACCGTTTTTTTTCCTGTCGAATTTGAGACTTCCAATAATCGATTGAGCCAGCAAATTTTGTCTGAGACGTTGCTAAGCAACACGTATGAAGTAAACTAAGACCCAGGGTTATTCTGATGACGATTCACGGACGGCAAGCTCCTTTGAACATTTCCGACGAACATCACCCCCTACCCTTCTCCCCTGAATCTGCCGTTTGCTTACCAAGAACCGCCTTAACACAACAGAGTTGATTTCAAAGTCTTCAATTAGTCCCAGGTCTTGGTACATGTGTTCCACCAGAGACAACATCTGAAAATACAAAGAAGCAGAGCGGTCGCAAATTTTAAAACCAGAACTAAAGCAATCACAATAGTCAGGAGCATATCACCCTGGAGCCTCTATCTGTACTGATTAAGGCGGGATTCTAACTGAATGCCATTTTTCCGCCACTTAACATGGGTTTAATGGAAATATCTCGTTCGCGTTTCAAGCAATCCAAAAACTCTCCACTCATCCCATGAATCTATGTTATGGGGTGTTTTGTAAATTTTTGGGTGATTTTGGGTATTTTGGGGAGGAAATAGTTTTTCTCAAAGGAGTTGTAAAATTTAGGGAAATAAGAAATATTGAAGATTTAATGTAGTTTTAAAATTAGAATTTGAAGTTAAAAATTAGTAGATTGACAATTGACGACAGTTGATAACCATTCCTGATTTTATTTGTAATCTGAAACATGAATTACAACCTCGTCCTCGCAACGGATGATTTTCGCGGCAAAAGTAATTCTAAAAATAGCTCAAGGTGTAACTACGCTGTGTCGTAGGGCCAATAAGGGAAATGGAGGCTCCAGGGTGATATGCTCCTGCAATAGTCAATCGTAATTACAAGAAACGTGAACAACAAAACTAATCATCGAGCCAATCAGAACTCTCGAAGCAAATATACGTAACCGGTGCCAAGCGCGGGAAAATACGTGTGCCAAGTCGCGGTTGGTTTTTGTTTTTGCATCTGATTGTATTGGTTGACTTGAGTTGGTAGGTGGCGCGAGTTTTTTCTTTTTTAACCAATCATAGAGCAAAGCAAAGACTAAGGAATTCCAGATACTCAACTGAAAACCGTTCTACCTAATAGCCAATCTGATTACTCAGGGGCGTAAGCAGATTTTGTTAATATTATTTATTTATTTAATTATTCAATATATTGGGAAAAGTACAACCTCGTTCCCAGGGTCCAATCTCGTCCCCAGGACCATCTCCGCTTTCAAGATGGCGGGAAGACCTGGCGAAACAGCAGGTCACGAGTCTCCAAAAATATTGGAGATTTTGATTGTTTCAAAATGGCGGCGGGCTCGCGATTGGTTAATTTTGTGGTCACGTGACCTGCTGTTCGCCAGGGTCTTCTTCGCGCCACCATTTTGAACACCGAGAAAACTCTGGGGCCGAGGTTGCCCAGGGTCTTCTCGTTTTTCAAGATGGCGTCTGATAGAAGAAAGCCGCCATTTTGAAAAACGAGAAGAGCCTGGGAACGAGGTTAGGAATAGACTTCTATCAGCCGACATTTGCACAATATAATCAGTATACCTCATTAGGGTTCCCAATGCCAGATGTTGAATATTGGCTCCTTCAGCTGGTCTACAGTGGTTTGAGAAAGTGTGTACTGCAAATAAATTCAAACTGGTTCATAAAACTTCAGACGTACATAATTTACATAACTGAAACTCAGGAAGGAGATTACCGTAAAAGCTCTATTAAGCCCGGGGGGCTTATTTAATTTCAGGCCTCAAGAAGGGGGGGGGGGGGGCTTATTAGAGAGGGGGCTTAATAGAGAGGGGGGGGGCTTATTTCAAATCATAAATTTTCAAGAAAATTCACATTAATTTTTCAAACTTAACTATTACACCACTAACTAAAACAGAACAAGAAATGGGTTATGTATGACCGTCTTACAAAGGAAACGTCATTTATACCCTAACTCGACGATAGTTCTGGAAATGAAAGACCACGTTTCAATACAAAGTGACTAAAACGCCAGAAAATATTGCTGAAAAGTAATTTACATCAGCCTGACGGAAGGAGGGGGGGGGGGGGGGGGGCTTAATAGAGAGGGGAGGCTTATTACAAAATCTGACTTCCAAAGGGGGGCTTATTAGATAGGGGGGGGGGGCTTAATAGAGAGGGGGGGGGCTAAATAGAGCTTTTACGGTAATCTAAATCGGAGGCAGTCAAGAAAGATAAACACAACTCGTATAAAAAATAAACAAACAAACAAACAAACAAAACAACAAACAAAAACAACAAACAAAACAAGACAAAACAAAACAAAAAAATAAACAAAACAAAAATCGGAACCTAGCGGGACCAACGCTTCTGGTGATGACTTAATTAAAGGGGCTGTGTCACGCTATTTTCAGCAATTCTGTTACACGCAAACTAACTTAAAATATATTGAAACCACAAAATAATGGTTTCAACCCATAGAAAAACATAAAACAAATACAAGGAAGCCGCAATGAAGTGCGGATGGTCAAAATTGGACAAGATTGAAACGGATTGCGAAATGGTTAACTTGAAACAACGACGGCCAGTCTTTTTTTCAAGTTAAGTACATTTGTGTGAAACAAGTGGTAAATAATGCTTAGAAATCACCTGTGTTTGTTATGTAAGTGAGATTCCATCTTTGAATAAATATTTCATTGACATGTTTTGAGGTTATAGCTCGTAAAAAAAGAATACAAGGAAGAATAGGAAAAAGTGGCGTGACACAGCCCCTTCAAGTTGAACAAACGTTCGGTTTTTTTATTCTCTTTTTAAGTATTTTTAACATCCATTTTAGCCTTGTAAATAGTTTTATAATTAAGCCTGCGTAGCTGGCGGTCTTGTTGGCGCGCGAAAGCAAAATTCGTAAGCGGCATAGTCCAGTCCCTGAACTCTCTCTTAACCCCGCCCATACATGCAAGTGATACTGGACTCTCTCTTTTCCCGCTGGGTTATCCAGTCCCTATGGGCGGGGTTAAGAGAGAGTTCAGGGACTGGACTATAAGCGGCAAAGCTGCGACAGTGAGTGGCACAGCCGCGAGGGTCTGGGACGGGAGGGAGACACTTACTTACTTACTCTCAATCTTACCTTGACAAAGTTAGGCATTGGCCGCGAAATACTGATATTCCTCCTGTCATTCTTGTTCGTTTTGACATTATCTTTTATGGCTTGCCAAGTGATTCTAGGATTCAAAAATACATAAACAATAGCCTCCATTTGGCGCGAAAATATTTAACAATTATCTTGCGAAATCGCGCGGAATATCGCCGGCTGATACTTCCAAATATGGCAAACTATATATACCGCTGCTTATTCAAAGGAGGGTGTGCTTATTAGTAAGTTTTTCTTTCAACGAAATTTAACTTCATTTTGGTTAAATCTTCATACGGAAAAAATCTACAACATTATCCATTTAAACGTAATAGACATTAATGTTTTTCGTTTTTTAAACTTTCTGATGTGAATACCGTAGTATTTCGCAATATACCGTAGTGGTATTTCGCAATAACTCTCGTCCCAGTCTCCGGACACTTTCTTTTATCAGAAAAGCACGCATTTTATACGCAGAAAAATCATACAAATCTTTGTCGTGTAGAATTTTTAAGTTCGCAGTAGTCAGTTATATACATATTCAAAATTCCAAAGCGGCATAAAAAAAAAATTCGCTTCATGTACACGTTACGTAAGTTAATCTGTATATTTACAATATAATCCCCGAATATAAATAGTGTACCATGCAAGAGTGTCAAATGATTACCTGTCTTGACGTATCTGCTCCCGTATTTCTGTAAATCTCTGCACTCAAGTGCTGCATTTCAATGGCCTTCAGCGCCTCGGCTTTTTATCAGAAAATAACGAGAAAGTTAGAAACTAGTATCTCTTTGCCTTTCGTTCTAGCAAAACTGCTAATTAGCCTGGGTTAAAACAGACTGACGTCTCTCTGTCTCGAGCTCATTTGAAAATCCCCGTGAAGATATGACGTAGACCTACAGAGATCCATGTAGTGGCTCTGATTGGTTGTTACTTGCTTGCGAATTTTGGCACGTTTCTCGTCTCTCGCCTCGAACTCATTTCCATATCCCCCGCGAGATCGAGCCGAAAATTCCATATTGATGACGTATACCTACAGAGATCCTTGCAGTGTCTCCGATTGGTTGTTACTTAACTATGTATGTTTGGGCGTCTCTCGCCTCGAGCTCATTTCCATATCCCACGCGGATCGAGACGAAAAATTGTATACCGTTGACGTAGACTGAGTACAGAGATCCGGTAGTTGTAGTGTAATAGGGACCTTAAAGTGCACATAACCTTTTTTATTTTATTTCCTCATCTGAATCTAAACTTTACCCAAGGAATTTCTGCGAAAAATATTTGTGATTTGCAGAAAACGCGAATTTTTTATGAATGTTTCAAATCTTCAAAATCCTTGCGTATACCCGTCCCGCTGTAAGAAGGCCGACGGGCTCACATTTTCCTGAATCTACGTCACAATTCCTTTGTTTTGAAGCCACGTGTTCCTTAATCTACGTCACAGTTCCTTTGTCTGATGTCACGTGTTCCTTAATCTACGTCACAGATCCTTTGTGAACCGAGAAGGACCCAGGTGAGACTAAAGCAAATGGTGATCCAAAATGGCGGCAAATTTGAAAGTTTTATAAAATTCATAAACCATTCGCGTTTTCTGCAAATCGCAAATTTTTTCGCAGAATTTCCTTGAGTGATGATAGATTCACATGAACACGACGGCCGACGGCAACGAGAACGTCACGAAACAATAGGTTAGTACGTTGCACGTGCGTTTTGCATTTTGGTACATTTCTTTGCCGTCCTCTGCAAAACGACAACGTCAAATGACCAAATTCACGGTATTATGGAGAAAGTGAACACAAGACGGTGAATTTTCCTTTCTCTATCTATCTATCTATCTATCTATCTATCTATCTATCTATCTATCTATCTATCTATCTATCTATCTATCTATCTATCTAGGGGGGTTGGAAAATGGGCTTCATGTAGCCAAATATTAGGTAATACCCCTCCTCCTAAAGGAGTGAATTTAGTTATTGCCCCCCCCTCTAATCTGTCAGAAATTATGTACGCCCCCCCCCCCCCCCAGTCACAGTATACACACACCTTTATACAAGTACCCTACATTTTCTCTACACGCACCTGTGGATTAAAATCTTATAACAGAAAGAAGAGCTCCTGCTACATGTTTAATTGTTGGACAACGTCTGGAACAAACATCACCTCCGTAGCAATGTTCAACAGAGCCATAGCAGAAGGAAAAGAGCATGTGTGTTATTTTCAGGTCTTCCCGGAAAAATTTTCGGTTCCATCTTATAAATATGTATGGATTCATCAATGTAATATGTACTTGAAATAAAATGTTAAGGCCCCCCCTCTCTTGAGTGACTTATTTACCTTGAGCCCCCCCTATCCTTGCTTTGATTTTACTTTATGCCCCCCACTCTGGTTTTCCAACCCCCCCTCCTGGTAATTATTGCACAATCCCTTATTATCCAATCAAGAAACAGCGCGCACGAGCACTCACGAGTACTTCGAAAATTATCACGCCAGCATAACGCAATGAGGATACGTCATGTTGCTTAGCAACTTAATTGAAGTAACATATTTTCACCACAAATTCCTACCTTCCACTTTCCTTTCCAAGTGTGACAGCTGTTTGGCAAGTTCGGACTTCAGTTGAGATACAGTGAAAGTGGCTGTGAATGGAAAAGAGTTGTAAATAATAGGTTTCCACCCCCCCTCCCTCTCCCCTCCCTCCCCACCCACCCACCACAAACATACATCATTTGCAATCGAAATAAATATAAATAATATGAAACTGGTTTGACCTGATAAACTTGTCAGCAACTTGGCTAAGCACGTTTGCAAAGACCTCCTCGTCTCCTAGAATGTGGAATTAGTAAATACATTTAATTAATAAAATTAGTCTTGCAATGACCAATCACAACAAACATATACAACATAATGAACTTGAAAGCGTGTAACCGGCGCCAAGCGCGGAAAAACTCGTGACTAGACCACGTGATAGGTTTTAGTTTGACATCTGATTGGTTAAGAAAGTGGCGCGAATTTGAACACCAATCAGAGAGCGTAGTGAGACAAAACCAACGGGCAAACGCATCATTTACATTTACGTGCAGCAAAAGCAAAATTAGTGTAGGTCAAAGTAGTGTGATATATGTGTGTGTGTGTGTAGTGTACTCATTCTAATTATAAATGGAGCGATCATCCTTAGAACTACATGATGTAAAACGCACAAATCACATCTCAGACATCTGATAACCAATCACCACAAACGCAATAAAGCTCGGGCAAACGAGGATCAAAGTTGCTGAGAGTTGGCTCTCATGAGAGTTTTCTTCAACTCTCATCGACTCTCGTGAAGGTTGGGCCAAACGAGAGAAAACTCTCAACGACTCTCAAGAAAAATTTGAACAAGTTCTAATGGGATGAGAGCGTAAGAGAGTCGATAAGAGCACATGAGACTTTCAGGCCAAACGAGAGCGAGAGTTTCAACTCTCATCAACTCTCATCCTCGTTTGGCTCTGGCCTAACGCAATGAACCAATCAGAACGCGATACAAAGACATGCACCTGGTGCCAAGCGCGAGAAAACGCGCGTAAGCTTTCTGACGATTGGTTTTGGTTTCGCTTCCTGATTGGTCAAAGAAACAACGCGTTTTCTCTGATTGGTTACAACAGTTGTATGACTTTTTTTTATCCAAATATAAAGTTCACCAGTAAACGCATTTTATGGATAGTCTCTCTACAATAAATTAATTTTAACTTACCGTCTTTTTGATTCATCTCGCCGACGACGATCCGGTAAGGTGAACTAATAAAAATATGAGACGAAGACAGGTAAAGATGGATTTTAAACTTATTCGCGGACATATTTTCGCGCCAAATGGAAATTATGGAAACCAATATTCTCTTGAACAAACACGAGAGACAGTGTTTCATCCGATTTCCAAACACCGAGAAGAGAGTTGAAATTTCGAGGTATTTGGAAATCGGATGAAAACACTGTCTCAAGTGTTTGATATATATTCTCAATCGAAACAAAAACTAAGGAGTTAACGGAGAAATTATGTTTTCTTTATTTTAAGTTGAGTTTGAGAATGTTCATATCCCTCGACCTCACACTTACTCCAGTTAATATAAATGCTACAATTTCTATCAATTTGTTGCATTTTTACGTGATTTGCATCGAAATAATTATAGCTAATTATGATGATGAGGTCTGATGACATACATTATGCCGGAAAAACTGAATAGTCTGATTATATACATACCGTGCTGTATTTGAAGGCAAGTTTGGTTCGATGCATACTGTGCTTCCATCTTGGCTCTTTAGCATCATGTTAGACCACCTGAAATATATATTAAAATTATTAAAAGTTTCTCACTAAAAACTAAGGATTAGTTCATCCACGCGTGTTTTTCAGAAAATTGCAACTATTGAAATTGAAAACAAATCTGACAAATGATGTTATGAAAAGTGCGATTTCTTGTCATCGAAAAAAAAAACTCCTCGAGTAATCAAAATCAGTAATAACTTACCTACTTACACCGGCAGCCGAGGAAAGAAGGTCTTTGATATCTCGAGAACTACTGTGCTTTGAAATACGACCTGCATGTCCAATCAAAAACAAACAAACAAACAAACAAACAAATCAAAAATAAATAAGTAAATCAATCAATAATATAGAGTTAGAAATTGCCCATAAGGGGCAAAGAAAAAAAAAATTATTATTCCATCGATATTTATTTCTTTGTCTCTCAACTCGTTATGCAAGTCTAAATGTGCTGGCCACCGACTGTGATTGACAAGGTAGCACAATGAATCTGATTGGCTAGCCGGTCAGGCATCGTCCATCATCGATAGCAACTTGCAAGACTGGAGCGAGGACATCAGTTTGAAAAAAGTGGCTTATATTTCACCGCCGATTTTTTTCGATATTTTGGCGTTTGTGGGCCTGGGCGAGGGGGCAGAAAGTGCCATGAACTTACGGTATATTGTATGTGGTATGTAAAGTATCCAATAATGTTTTATTTTAGAGACAATCACGTGTCAATTGCGACGTCAAGTCAGGCCAAAATAACGTCATACTTTACGTCAGGTTAGCCTCCTCCGCAGGCAACTCAGTTACATAAAGGCACGAGTGAGAGACTGGTACGGCCCGCTCTTTTGCCCCTTTCTTGCCCCAGACCCCTGCGGAGGATTCTAACGTCAGGTATGCTCCTGTGTACGTACATTGCAAAAAATATCCGCCATATTTGCTTTCAAGATTTTTCAAAAATGTCTGAAATTCTGACGTGAAAAAATAAGGAGTAAAAATCTGTTAAGAGTTTGGAAGATAATTCAGCTAAAAAAAACCCCACCAAATTTGGGTAGAACACTCTGTCAAAATATGGTTGCCATGGAAAACGTGAGTAGACATGACACACCAAAAATGTTCCCCGATAATTTTTAGCAACACTGAGCCACGAAGTTTAGACATTATTACTGGATGCTTTTTGAGTTACATAAGTTTGAGATCCACGAGAACCGTTAGGCATCTTCTGTATTGCTTTGAATTAATCCCTGTTGATGAATATCGTGACGATGGAAGAATGATGATTCAGCATTTTCGAATTGTTTTAGAAAAATATTGAAGAGGTAGAACATTTTAGGTAGTACTTTCCGATATTTTCCCGATATTTTTGCGATATTTTACTTACAGCTAGCAACATTTTTTCCAAAACCATATATATTAGCGGTGTTTTGTCGTCCGTTTCAATAGCCGGAAAATTTTAGTTTATATGATCATTATAATTACTGCATGTAACGAAACATCTGGATTGGGCGAAAACTTTATTAGTTATTAACGCACTAATAATTTCCGAAAATTGGAAGCGACTGACGTTTAATAATTGACAAAAGAGGAATAGTATCAACCTTTTGGTTGAGTGACCCTGACTGCTCGTCGGAACTAAATTAGCTCTAAATCGGCGGCAAAATGAGTTAACTAAATCCACCTTCGGCTGAAAAAAAATTATGTCGTTTTTAAAATTTATAGATCGAGCTCGAAAAAAGGTAACTTAATTATGTCACTAAACTCGACGAATTATGAAGAATTTGACAGCCTAGCTAGTAATTCTCATTATTGGAAACGGAGGCGGTCGTTCGTTCTCGTTCGACTAACGAATTATTAGGAAAAAAAAACACATTACAACTGAGCTGTAGCTGCTTTTGGACAAATTTCTCATCTTCGCCCAAAAATCTTCACAGTATCTAAAAGAAGGGTAGTTAATTTAAGGGAAATTTAAAATCTACAGTTCAGAAACACTGAAGTATCACAAAACGGAAAAAAACCGACAGACGATCAAAATTTCCATCACCTTATGCTTGCGCCCTTCTACTTCAAGGTAAATCGTTTTGAGGTTCGCCGAAGCTTTTCCTGAAACACCATTCCCCATATTGCTCTTTTTCTTCGTTGAATTCACTAAGCAATTCTTTAATTTGCTTAAAGCAGCATCATTTGCCCGTCGACCCAAACACAGTGCAGTATTTGGACGTTTCTACTAGAAACGAAGAAAAACAGCTCTAATGCCGAAACGACGGAACTTGAATATATTATCAAATTACGTCCATAGCCATCTGTGACGTGTGCAAAAGAAACCGTATAAGAAAATGGAGGGATTAAAATGTAACCCACGCGCGTGTTCATTATTTGTTACATAGACAGGAGTGATCGTCAAATTATCCTTGTGTTAATTAAGTTTAGTCAGCAAAGTGATTAGTTTCTAATGAAACTGTTGTGCTACGTCGGCCGGCAAGTAAAACACTCAGTTGATTATCAACTTGAAGCTGATGTAAATTATTTGGGACGAATATTCAAAGAGGGTTTAGACGGGGTTTACCAAATTAAACCGTGGCCTAACTCGAGTTTTAAAAACTGGCCAACCTAAATGTGGTAACGTCATTTACAGCCAACACTGTTTAGAAGGTGTATAACACAGACTGAAAAAAGAATTAGCTACATGTACTTATACTGACCTGCTTATATGTAGATTTAGACCCATTAAATGGTGCATTAAATTATCTTAAACCACGGCCTAACTTAGACTTCGTTTAAATATCAGAAATATTCGGCCATTTGAGCCTGCTCCGACGAAGGGCTAACGCTCGGAAACGTCAGCTTTTCCAAATTCGCTACGGCGGTTAATTTACCTTTATCAACTTCAAGTTGATACTAAACTAAGTGTTTCAAATAGAAAACGTGTGGCATAATTTTTTTTGCGATTGGGAGAGACTGGCTGGTTTTTCTGGCGGGGAATTTATTTTTGCGATTTTCAGCAAGTCGTGTTCGTGATACAACGTAATACTGTTTGCTTTCGAAATACATGTAAAACAACGCAACAACGCAATGCAGTTATAAAACAGCACGTTAGTCAGGGTTTACTGAAATATTAGTTTATTACAGTAACATCTGCTTGGTTTTAAGCTATTGCTTAAATGTTATATTAAATAGCATTAATTTTCACCTATTAGAATTGCATTTAATACTTACAGGTACAAAAATAAATAATATTGTCATTTACATTTGCTACTCTTATTAATCAGGACATAAATACGGTAAATTTGTGATCTCCTAATTCTTTCTGTTCAATCTAAACATTTAGAGTGAATTGCTAATTCGATCCTAATGAATGTGTTAAAACTACAACCAAAGTTATCACAGAGCAACATGAAGATTGCTTTAAAAAAATATATACGCGAAAAGGATTTGTTTCACAAGTCTTATTAATTAAGCTAATTATATTGCTACTGTAAAGTCATTTTCAAGCAGCTATTCATTATTTCTGAATTGGACAGCTAATTAATCCTAATTAGGTAATACGACTACGTAATGTCCAATTATTTCTCAAAATTGGATAGCGCATAGATTGCAAAACAGTCAGTCTCTCTTTCTCGAGATATTGTGCACGACGCGAAGCGCCGATAATCCACGCGCGAACCTCGCGTAATATTCACGCTCGTTCCAGATCCTTTTCGGGCCGCATTCAGCCTGACACTCGCGCTAAAATACGGACTGTTTTGCAGCCTAGATAGCGTAGTCTTATTACATATACATGTACGAACGAGCGAAAACTGAAATTTAAATTCATTATAACCGACTAATGTTTATATTAAACGTGCATCACATATGAGAAAAATAAAAGTTCTAGTATATTTAACACGTTTGTTTAATTGGACACAAATCGTTTAATTCGATTCTAAAATTCGGTCTACCGCGAGCTGTGCATTATAAATACAATCATTCATGCTAACGCCATTGTACGACGCACCGATCAGAGAGAGCGGCAACTTGCGCTGCTCTATAAAGTCAAAAATGTTCCTAAGACGATCGGAATGTCCCAGGGTGTATTGCGGGATGCAGTCTCGCTGAATGGTGGTCAAGCAACTCGTTGGTTTAGTGCGAATGCCGAGCGTTTTTTTCTGCGGTTTCTATGGCAATGTCTTGAAGATGATCGGGGTCGACTGAGTCGGGATGTCCAAATAAGGAATTGAACCAGTGACCTCCCATCATGACCTGGAAAAAATGAGATGGAACAGTAATAAGGAAACAGTGGATACAGCTAGCGGAAATTGAAAATAATTAAAAACTGACAAAAAGAGATTTATCATGTTAATTACAGTCTAATAAGAAAGAGTTGGAATATAGGAGGCGGAAGGTGGGAAGTGAAGGAATGAAGCAGAAGGCGGAAGGTGAACAAAGGAGACAGAAGGCAGGAAGGACACAGACAGCAGATGGTGGAAGGACGCAGAAGGCGTGAGGCTGAGGGAAGAGAGCAGAAGGTAGATGGCAGGAGAAGGCAGAAGGCGTGAGAATGCAGAAGGTGGAAGGAGAAGAAAATAGAGCAGAAGGGAGAGGGTGGGATGCAGGTGGACGGTGGAGGGTAGAAAACAGAAGGCAAACAGTGGGAGGATGGAGAATGCGGAAGGAAGAAAGCACAAGGCAGGAGGCGGAAGGAGGTAATACAAAATACCAATTTTTGGCGGCTTAATTTTGAGGGTCGCCTGTATTTTGTGAGCCTTTATTCAACTGCCCATGACCCAATGAGGTAGTATTTTACAAAGGTAATAAAACAAAAACAAAAAACTGGAGAGAGAAATAAACTTAAAATCTCAGTAGGTACGCTTACAGTTATCCTTGTTGTTTTCTGTCCACGTCTGTCATTTTCAGGGAAAGCGCACGAGTCAAAGATAATCCCAAGAACCTGAAGTGGTTCAGATGATGGAACCAAATATCCAAATCCTTCCATGGGTACGACACTTCCCTCGTATTCCAGATTCACGACGCCCGCTGTTGTAGCCTGGATATTCCTCAACTCAGATGCTAGTTCAACACAGTCCTTTGGTAGAATGTTTGCTAGTGTCTGTGCTGGCAATCCACTTATCACCTGATCTACTGTTATCTGATCTTTTGGCCATGATACTGTCAGTTTGCCGTCAGGTTTGAAATTCACTGCGGTACAAGGCGTGTTCATAAGGAAATTAACTCCTCGCTGCTTAAGTACTTCATGTAGCTTGTCAGGAAGTGTCTGCATACCACCTTGGAGGGACCATATGGTCCAATGTTCGTTCTTGGCTCTCTCCACTAACGGACTTTGAACAGAGGTGTCAGGGGCTAAAAAACAACAACAAAGTTTTACAAAAGTGAACAACATCTTATTTATCCTAACAATATCAATACATTACTGACCAGAGAAGTAACAAGAATGAAGATATTCGTCAACTAGGGCCCTTCACATCACGTTATGAGAATGAATATGACTTTCTTCATACAAACCAATCTCATTCCCAGAACGCTTGCTCCGCCTTGTCACTGATGATGATTTTAATGCCGACAAGACTGTTTATTTTAATAATCAGGTCTCAAAAGACTTGTTTAATTAATACCGTTTTAAAGAAAATAATTATGCTCCAACTTGGTTCAACCATTCCAAATCATATTCATGGATTGGGTGGGTTGCAGTGAGATCATGCATGAACTGATACTGGCTGCCATAGGAGCCTTTCAGTACAAGCTGATGCCCGATCTCACCCCTGAGTTGAATAATTATTGTAAAGTGCACTTGAACATACAGCTGGAAAATGCAGGATATAACTACAATAATAACAAATATTTGTATTTATATAGTGCATTTTATAGCTGTAATTATTACCAATATTACAATTACCATTATTTTATAGGATGCAACTTACTAATGCGACATGTGACACGTACCTTCTTTTGTAAACAACACCCCTTTGACTATGGAGCCATGTTGATTCTCATATTGATACACAGGTGGAAAACATGACTTGAGGCTCAATAAACGAGTGTCGCCAGCAAAAATACCTCTGCATAATGGATCACTGATATACTCTGCTACCTAAAAAAGAAACAAACGCATTCCAAAATATTAAGAATTCCATTATTAATCAGCAACTAAATGACTATTTATCCTGAAAGCTAAGACCATGATTTTCTGTGGTTTACAGACTCAAGATCATGTGGGAGGCGCAGTGGTCTAATGGTTAGTGCGCTGGACTCTGGATTGAGTGGTCTGGGTTCAAGCCCTGGCTGGGGTCATTATGTTGTGTTCTTGCATTGGGCAAGAGATTGCCTCTCTCCAGCTAGGAGTAAATGGGTACCGGCGAATTTTCAGGGAAACCTGAACAAAAATGCTGGGGGTTACTTGCGATAGACTAGCATCCAATCCAGGGGAGTGGCGATACTCCCCTGGCACTTTATGCTATGGAAACAGGAGTTAAGGGCCTGACTAATAAGCCACTAGGCTTGTAGACTCAGTCTCCAGCCGTGGGTGTTTCGGTGCACCCATGATCCTCTCCATCGCGGGCGCAACGAAACACCCACGGCTGTACCTGTGCATGTATTATACCTGTAATCTAGTAGATATAAAACACAGAATTGTCAAGTCACTATGCATACATGTACCTCTTCACTCATTCTTCGTTTGAAAAAGTCATAAACAGTCTCGTCGGCATTATCTTGCTTTCCTCTCACAAATGGTTCTCTGAGTATTGTGGGTAATAATGACTTTGAAAATAATGATTGTTTCTTGATAATGGATAGAATTCCAACAGGGAGCTGATGAAGGCTTCCTTGTGAGTATATGAATCTGTTCCTGGCGGCAGGGTGACTCGAGGGAACTGAAAGAATGCTTCTCTCTAGTCCAAGATCATGAGCCTGTCCATAAAAACAACACACCAACAACAACATAATTACAAGGTGAATTTAATAATGATAATTTAGGGGTGATGCTGAGGGGACCATGGCGGGCCATGTGGCAGCTCTCATAAACTCCAACACTATTGGTACATACAATGAACAGTCAAAACCTGATAAATATTCATAGAATTCACGGCCACTTTGGTCCACCTCATTTACATTGTAGAATGAGGCAAAACAAAATAGACAATGAGATGAGATGCAATTAAGTGGCCCTGTATTCTACAGTTAGACAAATCCTACCTACCCCTAACCCCCTCCCCCCCCCCCCCCCCCCGGGGGACTGTCCATCATAAACTAACAGCAGTCTTGCATAGCACAAGACTCCCAGACATCTTCCCTTAAAATATTCTACGCACAATTTTAAGAGTTGCTTTCCCAGCTTTGCCAACAGCTCTGACACTTCGTGGACCCAACTCGAAAACTGCGCCGTTCTCCCCAGCGCAACTTTGCATCCATCCACCGACCCGATCGCTAGATTCAAGGACTGTTATGTTGCTTGGGTCTTTGACTTTATCCAAAAGGTGATAAGCGGCGGCTAGTCCTGAAATTCCTCCACCAAGGATGGCAAATTTGCCAGAGGAAAGAGATATGTGCCCTCCCCTTGCGACCGCCATGTTGGAAAAAAAAAATCGGAGAGAGGTCTGGGACTGCTTTGTATGTCCGCTGTTCGTATCAAAGGCGGGCTCACTCACCGGAGGAAGTCAGTCATGTGCTGGACGCTGTGCTGAATGAATGTCCCACATTCATATTAATTTTTCAGCGTATTCCTTCCAGTACAAAATGTGAAGGACTGCCCAATTAATTTGTGAAATGGTTAGCTTAAGTGGAGAGCAGGGGCAAGGGGTGAGTCGATCGTTTTGTTGTGTTTGAACGTATTGAAAAGTGAAACTCTCAAGCAGTTATTTCAGCAGGCATGATTTTCTTTTGTTTTCTTCGCTGAAATAATGTAAGCTTAATAAGTGGTCGATTTAGCTCTAAAAGTGTCATCAAAGCTGTTTGAAACTACTATCCTTTCGCTTTCAATGTATATTAAAACGTTGTTTTTTAAACGTTTCAACACATATCTTATGGTTTTCAAGAGAAAACCATGCTTTCTCCATGTTTATTAATTTTGTAAAAATACATGCAGTTGTTATCATGGTGTTTGAGCCCTTCCAGTAAACAGGATGTGGTAGTCTATTAATGCCTATATTTACCCTGGTACCAGTTACAAAAGCTGATTCAACGCTTACTCTTAAAACTGAATATATTTCAAAGTCGATACTTACCAACCAAAAAAGTCCAGGTGTATAAATGGGTTCTGAGGAAATGATGGGACAACCTGTGACAAAATTATTCAACCTGACATAAAATGCTGGGGCTACCTGCAATGGATTAACATCCCACCCAGGGGGTAGTGCTTCTCCTAGTCGCTTTGTGCTACATATGTTTAGAAACTGGAGTTGAGGGCCGGAGTGATAAGCCACCTGACTTCTAGACAGACTTAAACCTATAGAACTTTACAGCCAAGTCTTGTTATAGCGAACACCCTTGGGATGAGTCCTTAATAGCGAGAGTCCACAATAATGGGCTGTGAGAACTGCAATAGCTGGGTGGTGAGACAGAAAGAGCTGTAGAGTCTGGAAGGAAAAGGCGCAAGCAAAGTGAAAAAGCAAAGTCCTGACCAAGAAATCAAATGATTCAAAAATAAACAATCCAGAAGTCTTAGAAGTGTGGTTATACAAGTTGACAAATGACGAACAACAGACTGCAGTTAATACATAAATATGTTATACAACTGTATGAGAAGTTGAAGGACACCATGTCTGCTTTATCGAGAGTCAAAACAATAACATTTTTATAGTTGGTAAATAGTTGGTACCACGAAAGTGTCTGTAATTCCATAATAGCGCGAGTCCATAGTAGGGGAAGTCATTTTCAGTTAAACCTCTATTAGCTTTCACCAGGAGGCTGGATTTTGTCCATAATATTAATGGTGTCCGTCATAGCGGGGTGTCTGCAAGGAAAGAGTTGACTGTATTCATATGTGAACCGTTTAACAGGGTTATTTCTTCAACCGAGACGACAGTGCTCCTGGACTTCCTTCCCAAGCTCAAGAAGAAGCCTTGGCTAGTGACACCGCATCATTGGGTCTTGTACCAGAGACAAAGTTTCACCCAATGCATACCACATGGATTGCCATTTTACAACTGATCCTCTTTGTAAGTACACATTTTAAACAATAATATTACTCAGTGAGAAAAAAGGATCTGGAACAAGCGTGAGAATAGCAAGCGTGTGGATTGTCAGCGCTTTGTGCCTCTCGTATTGGGCTTTGATCCTCCAATTCGTGCGTCGCACAACAATATCTCAAGAAAGAGATAGACTGTTTTGCAGTCTAGTGACATTTAGGAAAAAAAATAATTTAAAGCAAACTGGTTTGAAAAATTTCAAACAAAAACCAATTTAAACCACAACATGGTACATATATTATAGCTCTGTAAAATTTGTCATTTCTTCATCAAAATTATTGGTACATATGTCAAGAAAATTAATTCCCTTTTATTAACTACATGTACATGTGTAGTTTTTAAAGAAAATCCCTGCTGTCTGACACTGTACAGTAAGTGTTTATAACAAGCTGTAATAATTTTATTGTATACATGTATATTTTTTCTTTTATGCAGATTGCCTACGAAACCCTCCAATTTATTTTTCCTAATAAAAACCTAATGAATGGCACTTCATTATCACTCGGAGGCACAGACCCTCCATTCAGCTTCCTGGCCATACTACATGTTGGATTATGGGCCATTATATTTATCTCGGACAGAGTTTTACAATATCAGCATCACCAGTGTCAATCAAGAGGCTACTTGGAATTCTTCAGGGAAACTAAGGAATTGAGGAGACTACCGTACGCCATTTTATCAATAGGTGTGATTTCTTCTTGAAATATTGCTTCTCATAATTACAGTCAATTTTCATTATAGCGGACACCCTCGGGACGTAGTTTGGAGTCCTTAATAGTGAGAGCCTACAATAGCGGGAGTAATTTTCAGTCAAATCTCTATAGCTTTCGCGGGAGGAGGGCTGAATTTTGTCTCGCTCAGAACTGCTGTGACAACATTTATTTAGTGCTTTTAAACTGGCTGTCAATCAGATTCAATTTAATAATGACTGCTGTTCTCTTTGTAATCAATGATAATTCCAGGGATCCATATTCGTTTTTTTCTAAAAGTCGTCAGCCGGGCAAGTATTCCAAAAAACATACTTGCCCTGGCAAAATTTTGGTTGCCCTTTCAAAAGTAGAGAATTATTGGTAAAAAAAAGGCGACAGAATGGCTACATGTTAAAAACGTTTGCGTTTTTTATTAACATCGTATAATGCATTGCGCTACAATGTACATGTAGGTTATATATTAACAACGACGTTTGGCGGCCACGACCGTTATAAGTGATTTGAAAGACGCTTTGTGGATCTTCATGGACTCCAGGCGAAGCGATGTCACAGTGCAGCCAGCATCTACAAAAACATTTTTTTTCTGGGCCAGTGATCTGTCTAACTGGGACGTTGACCGGCAAATTTTGCAAAACATATTGCCTCCAGCCGAAGCAGTTTACGATGTGGCAGATGATGATAGCAATGCAGGGCGGCACAAATTTCAGCCAGGGCCTGTTTTTCTGCTACGAAGGTAGGAAGGCAAGCTGCCGTTCCTCCTTTTCATATTTCGCTTGTTTTTCGCCAGCATCACTTTCACTTTTTCGCGTTTGAATGCTGCAGTACATCAGAGAAATAACAGCGGTTGACAACATGAAAATTGAGCCTGCGATCATGCGACTCATGAAAATACCGCATTATCAAACATGGCGCCAAAATTATGATTCGATCGCGAAAGAAAGCTGCAAATTTGTCTCTGTTTTCTGAAAGTTCCAGTTGGACGAGGAATCAATAGAAGGCAGGTACTCATATGCAAATTACGGACTCAGATTTTACTCGTCCAAAGGACGAGTATTCAAGTTATTTTGGTCGTCCGTACGATGTTTTGGTCGTCACGGACGACCAGACGACTGCGAATATGGATCCCTGATTATAAATTATTTTATTTATGATTGTATATCTTTTTACTAGTATTTTTATCTATCTGATTATCTATTTTCTTAATTAATTTATCTAGTTCAAATACATTAGCATAATATTTGCTATCTGTAATTCGAAATAATTTATAATGATTTTTTAACTCATTCATTCAAAAGACGTCTGTTGTTGCAGGCTACATGTACTCTGTATACTGTGGACAGAGGACTCAGAGCTGAATGTTTAAAGTACATAATGTAAGATGCTGTTTTTTTTCCTTTCAGGAAATGCTGTGCTGTTGGTTTTATTTGCAGTAATAGGTCATGATGACAAATCTAACAGAGGTGACCTGGCTCTGTACAATATTCTACAGATTACATTTACTATTGAGTTTGTCCTTTGTGTGCCTGGAATACTGTGGTACTTAGGTATGGAGTCTTTATTGAGAAATTGAGAATTTTATTTTTAAAATACATGCAAGCGAGTTGTACATGTGTATGTGTATGTCTGCCATATAGCCTGCAGGCGTATTTTGGACGAGCGAGCGCTGAATATTCCATTGAGTGTTTACAAGACGCCATCTTGGATTAGGAAAACATTGGAGGCTCGGGGGAGTGCAAAAGAATGACGAAGGGGAGTGGGAGTCAGGCAGAAAGGTGCCCCCTACCTCACCCCATTCCTTGCCCTCTTTCAACTCACTGGAATATTGTTACTCCCTTTGGATGGCATGCTAGTCCATCACAGGTTACCCTGAACATATCTTGTCAGGTTACCCTCAACCCTCACAGTTTCTGCTGGTACCCGTTTACCGTAAATCCTTGAATAAGTGCCCCCCCTCAAATAAGCACCCCCCTTGAGTAAGCGCCCCAAAATCCCCCTCTGTTTTTTTTTCTGGGTGAGAACTGGGACAACAAAGGTTGAGTATTGTGTTGGTCATGTTTATCACTCGTCATTTTGTGTAATCATTGGTAATTCAGAATCAAAGTTGAACTACCCTTGACTAACAGATTTGCACATTAATACACGTTTCAGTTTGTGAGTAAATTTGGCGAACTGAAAATAATATTAGAACTATTAGCTATTAGAACTACACATTCAGCTTTGTATATTAATATTCAGGTTATGTTGTTGTTTACGCGCAATTGTTATATTACAAAAATAAATGACCGTCTGGCCAAGATTTGGGAAAAATAAAATAAGCGCCCCCTTGAATAAGTACCCCTCTCAAATAAGCGCCCTCTGCCTTATCCTAAATTTGAAATAAGTGCCCTGCCCTGGTGCTTATTCAAGGATTTACGGTATAGTCTTTGGTGGAAGTGTTGTGCCCAAGAAAGAAGACCTAACTGTATACTGAGCTTATACCGTTCTGCTATAAAAACACTCGATGGAAGTGTTCAGAGGAAAAAAGAAGTGTAGAGAGAAATGAACACAGTTCATAAAATCTGTGAGAATCCAGTTTCAGTTTATAGCAGTAAAAGGGCATGGGTTGAAACGTTTTTAATAAGTTGAATGATTATAAGCCTGCTCACTTTAGGTTTGTGTTTTAATCCTGTATCTGCAGTAAAAGTTATAAAGTTCAACAGAAGAAGACCTCTTCCTGATGCTGAAGACTCTGATTTTTTGAACACCTATCTTAACAATGGTGTGTCAAGCTCGATGTCTGTGACAGGATACAGGTTAGCATGTGTATACTCTTTAATGTTTTTAACCCTTTCATTCCCAACAAGTTCAGAATCAGAGTCTACATTTATGAATGAAACCGTAGTGTGCGACCATTCAAATGAAAGCTATTGAGCAGTACTTTCATGTGGTACTGTTTATTATGCTATACACGTTGGTTCTAACTTGTAAGTCTGTGGATGAAACCCTAGTGTGTGTGACCATTCAAATGAAAGCTATTGAGCAGTACTTTCATATGGTACTGTTTATTATGCTATACACGTTGGTTCTAACTTGTAAGTCTGTGGATGAAACCTAGTGTGTGTCCATTCAAATGAAAGCTATTGAGCAGTACTTTCATATGGTACTGTTTATTATGCTGTACAAGGTGGTTCTAACTTGTAAATCTGTGGATGAAACCCTAGTGTGTGACGATTCAAATGAAAGCTATTGAGTCAGTACTTTCATATGGTACTGTTTATTATGCTATACACGTTGGTTCTAACTTGTAAGGTCTTGTGGATGAAACCCTAGTGTGTGTCCATTCAAATGAAAGCTATTGAGCAGTACTTTCATGTTGTACTGTTTATTATGCTATACACGTTGGTTCTAACTTGTAAGTCTTGTGGATGAAACCCTAGTGTGTGTCCATTCAAATGAAAGCTATTGAGCAGTACTTTCATATGGTACTGTTTATTATGCTGTACAAGGTGGTTCTAACTTGTAAAGTCTTGTGGATGAAACCCTAGTGTGTGTCCATTCAAATGAAAGCTATTGAGCAGTACTTTCATGTTGTACTGTTTTAACTTTTGAGTCTGTGGATGAAACCCTAGTGTGTGACCATTCAACTGAAAGCTAATTGAGCAGTGCTTTCATGTGGTACTGTTTATTATGCTGTACAAGGTGGTTCTATCTTTTGAGTCTGTGGATGATTGAAACCTTAGTGTGTGACCATTCAAATGAAAGCTATTGAGCAGCACTTTCATGTGGCGCTGTTTTCTTCTGCATGAGCTGTACAGGATAATAAACACTATTACATGAAAGTTATTCATTCATGTTATTGAATGGTGCAGCACCACACATTTTAAGTCTCAGGAACTCTTAGAGGGTCACCTCCGCCCTTGGCATGTCAATTGATTAATTCAAAGTACATTCTCTCTCTCTTTAGGGACAATGATTACTTGGACGAAGTCCTGGAGAAACAAGCGGACATGATTCGTTATCTACAGCAACACAATGCCAACCTGGGAAAACGACTCATGAAGCTCACTCAACAGCAAAGCCGGGCAGCCTGAATTCCAATTAATTGCCGGCACGGTGGAGGGGGCTTTAGCCTCAACCCCCCCCCCCCCCTTCTAAAACAGTTTATGTGTTTGAAGAACACTGTAACTTGTTAACAACTCATTATCCCCTCTCAGTCCCTCTACAGATGTAGAGCTTTTCGGCCCATCCCCCTCCCCCCCCACACACACTTAAAATTAGGCACCGCCCGTCCCTGAATTGTACAAAACATTTTTGATAGTCACGCGCGAGAATCACGCGCGAGTGGAATCACGCGCGAGTGGATTGGTTAATGTTTCCTTCCTTCCATGTTTCAAGAGTCACGCAGTTGCTAACGCTACATGCGTGCTGGTTAAAGAGCAATGTTGTGACATTTTATAAAGTCCTTTTTTGCGATGTACAAAATTACCCACAATCGAAGACAACCACAAAATAGTAGTTTTAGCAATGTAGAAAAACAGTAGAGAGGTAATAACAATCCAAAATGGGAGTGACGCTAGAGTTGACTTTGTTGTGATACAAACCTTACTTCTTTTCAAATGTAAATTATTCTGTTTTCTGATCTGTATCATCATGGTCAACCCAAACCTCGCTTGCTTCCATTTCACAGAACTATATAGTGGTCTATTTTTCTAGATGCACCATTACGTGACGTAGTTCCTTATATATATATTTAGTCTTTTTTTTTTCAGATGTACAAAATTACCTTCAAATTGAAGGAAATCATAAAATAACAGTTTACTAAGGTCGAAAAACACCAAAGAGGTGATAATAAACTTCAAAGGAACAATGCTTGGGGAAGATTGAGAGGGATTACGAACGACGAACTTGAAATTTTTAGGCTAAATTGTTCAAATTGTGCCATCCGTGACATTGTTTTTAAATTAAATTTATTATTATTATTATTTCTTTTATAAATGAAAGTAGTATATTCCTGAATCTTATTAATATAGCCTCATGTCAAATGGGCCTTATTCACGATAGCCTTTTTTTCATTTAATCTTCATGTGTACCTGCCTTACGCTTGCGATTTCAACTTGTTCAGCGGAGGGGAACAAGAAAAAAAGAATGGGGGAAAGGAATAAGACTTTACACCCCAACTCCTCTCCCGTTTTTCCTTTCTCGAACCCAGGTTTCCCTCAGCGAGATTCCTGGTTCCCAGACTCACATATGAGGCTAAGAGCTGTCTGCATTGGACTCTGCATTGTAGACCAGAGACTCTGGTGTGTCCTTCGGTTTCGATATTACAAAGTTCAACAGATTTTAAGCAAGAGCATCCTCTCTTTTCTAGCTACCACCGACGCACACGAATATTTATTTCAAAGTCGCGTTCGTCCAAACCGGCTGCAAGCGAACTTTTTCTCCCGTGCGACTAAGCAAATGGAGTGCCTAAAATTAGTTTTTATTCTAATTCTGAAGTAAATACAATTAATTGAACATTGTCATCTATTTTTAGTATAATTTCGGCTAGCTTTAGTGATTTTGTAGTTAAACGTCCTTTAAAAATGTATTAGGAAGAAAGGATGTTTACTGATATTAGCCTGAGTGTAGACATCTCCTGGGTTTCCTTGCTTCAGGAAATAGGAGACGTCTGCACACATGCTATTTACTGACGATGGAGGTATTGAACGTGAGCCCAGCGTTTTCAAGTTTGAAAATTTTGCCAAAATCGTGTTGCTAACTAAAAACTTGCATCCCCTTTAAAAAATGTTTGCTGTCTATGTTTAATAGCCGTTGGTCTTCTTTAAAGTGAAAATTATTTTCGATCGAATTTCAGATCCATACAAACTCTTACACAACGCTTTGGTTACCTGTGGCGCCCCTATACTGTACATCATTTCTTTGAACCTGCCGCTTCACTTTCAGTAACGGCTTATGTCAACAATGTTCGTTGAAGCAATTTAGTTCTATCCACGCTCAATGACACATCTTTGTCAATGTATGAATGTTCTCTCTTCTTTAAATAAAGAGCTATCCATTTCAGTTGTAATTGACAAAGACAAAAAAACTTTGGACAAGGAGTGACATTCTTCTCAATATTAGTTCGGAGAATTTGGAACATGAAACGTCAAGCCATGCACATCGTCATGCACATCTCTTACTGAAGTGAGGACGTTCTTTTATCCAAAATTACAACCTTGATTGTACTCGGAATCAGATTAGTCAGTTTGGAAACTGTTACTAACATTAACGAGTGACAAACTAATATAAATTATCGTGTTTCGATATAGAACCCATGCATCGCAGCCTGTTTAAACCATCCTAAACGATAAAAATTGATAAATTTATCCCTTTTCATCAGCAAACATATCGCGCTTTGAAAACTCGTGTTTCAATTGGAAGATTGAAAACGCCAAGAAATTTCAATTAAAAAATTTGCGTAATTTTTTAATAACTCGTAAAAAGCTTGCCAAACATTGAACTAGTCAAATTCATTAATTCGTTCATTTATTTCTGCAAATGCGAGCTGTTTGGTTGTTATTTAATGGCAAACAAGAACTCGTGCCAAACTAGAAGTAAACAAGGGATTCAATTTTGCATTTACTCGCTAAAAGCTCAGGAGAAGTTGTCTAGTTAAATTGATATCCGACGATATTGCTCCGGGCCGCCGGTTCATCAGCAGCCTTGAGTCTTATTCCGTGTAGTCTCCATACTTCTCAACCTCGATGCAGCCAGACTCAACCTGTATGTAAAAATTCACAATTGAATGATTTCGGAGAGGAATTCAGTTTAAAAACAGAACTGACATCAGAGTGTCGACGAAAACTACACGAAGCGATATTTTATGACAGAACTGTTTGCATACCGAGCAAGACACGTCGATAAAATCGAGTATTTCACGGCAACAGTTTCTGGAAAAAAAAGAAAAAGAAGTACAATACTACACTGCTTCAGTTGCACAAAAAACTGAGCACTTGTGAACTGCCATATACCTATACTTTTTCCAAGGTGGTCTTAAAACATGGCTGTAAACATTACCCTAAACGGTGCTCGAAACGAAAGCGGCTGTTACTCGGAAGACAAGACCTATATTCAAACTCGGGGTATCGTGCTGTTCTGTTTGGCCAACTCGTTTTCAAGCGTTGTGGCGATTTGTGGCAATCTTCTCATCATTTCAGCCGTTTATAAAACAACCGCGCTACAAACTCCAACAAATTTCTTCATCTCCTCCATGAGTTCGGCAGACTTCCTTGTTGGTTTGATCGCTGTACCCTTGTGGATCGCGCGCGCAGTGCTAAACATAACACAAAACACTCACGTTCTCTGCTTAATCAGCGATTACATCACCATACAAACTTTAATGGCGTCCACGTATGGTCTGTGCAGTGTGACAGTGGACAGATACGTCGCCATTACCTCGCCGTACAAGTACAACCATATTATCACGCAGAACAGATGTCTCACCGCCATTTTGACTGCCTGGGCGTTCACCATGGTCTTGGCGAGTTTTCGCTTCCTCGTTGACACACGATCAGAGCTGCCAAAGTTCTACGTTTCTGCTGCAATATTCGGCATCGTTCTCCCGATCATTGTCATTTATTTCTGCTACGCAAAGATTTTTAAAACCGCGAAAGAGCAAAGAAGAAAAATCGGTTCTTTAACATCGAACTGCCGTGCACATTCTGTCAAGCAGCGCAAAGCAGCGTACACCATTGCAATCATAATTGGCGTTTATCTGATATTTTGGACGCCAACTTTTATTGTATGCTTCCTTGATTTTACTCTCCACATTTGTTTTTACGATGCTTGGCTGGCTACCGTTTCAATATCGTTGGCCAACTCAGCCCTAAACCCATGGATTTACGCCGCTCGTAATAAGCAATTCTGGCGAGCTTTCAAACGTCTTTTGTGTCTGTTATAACGGCTTAAAACTCCATTGATTCCTTTCAGGTTATTCTTCAACGAAACGATAAATTCCTTTAAAATAATTATTTTATTCCTTTTATCGTATTATGTGTGGTAAGGGCTTCTTTCCTCAGTCTGCACAAGGTGCACGTGCAAACTCTTCCCCGGATCTTTCACATTCTATTATTGCTCAGTAGTAGCGCGGAATCTGGGAACGAAGATTAGAACATTGCGCGCAATCGGGGACGAAAAAAACTGATCGTTGTTGAGAGGTGCCGATGACTGAGTGGGAGGTTCGATGGTAATAAATACTGCTGTGATTGTAACAATTTTCTTTTATCTTTATTTACAACATTTCTGAATTTACTGTACAATGCTTGGGTAATGTACACAACAGCTACGTCTGCCAGTCTTACGAAGACCATTATTTTAATATTACGCGATTTATTTTTGATATCTGGCTCACGGATTTGATCAACCACTGAACTTGCCACTCAATATATTCTCGTGTCTATAAGAAACGGGAGCGAGCCTGGGAAACGAAAGGGAACGAAAATCTAATTGCCCGAATTTACAAGCTGTTGTTGTCTTGCCGCTTTTCGTACGGCCCAAAACGACATTTTTATCCCTCTCCGAAAGGAACAGACATTTCACTAAAGAAACTCTAGTTTTTCATCACACTTATAATCTGAAACGAGTATGAGCCTTCCGAACAGATATTCCATCGAAACGATCTGTTGGGTGCCCTTGATGAAAGGGCGCATAAATAAATAGTTTAAGCAACCTTGAGTGTGTTTGAATGAAGTGTCTTAGTTTTGTTTTTGTTTTTGGGAGAATTTTACTCATCTGATATTCAACAGAACTTGTTTATCGATCGCTATTTTGACCATGCTGTTCTCACACCATGTTGGGTTAAAAAAAGTTAACTTCTAAGAACTCGTTTCCAGGCCCCTTCTCGTTTCTAAACTGACGTTGCCAATGACATGAAAGTTTTTGACAATCGCACATATAAAATCACTGAATACAGCTTCAAGAGGATGAAAAAATTGCCGGTCCATTCTTTGATTGACAGAGCAATTATAACGATATTTCATTTATATAGAAAATAAGTTAGAATCGTGATTGCAGCTGCTTTCATGAAAGCCTACCGCCTACCCTGCTAAATATACATCGTATATGCAAAATATAAACCTCACGAATCGATTAATACGACTCAAAATTAATAGAAAAAAATGTTCGCTGATTTAATACATAAGCAACGCGAGTTTTATGAAAGTTCTCGAACTTATTTCTCTATACTTTGTTTCCTATGCTAGATTTCATTTTCTGTAAATATGCTTTTTAAGAAAGTAAAACGTTTTTTCTGGGCCTTAAACATGCTCATTAAAACGTTGACATGAATAATATAGCAGTATATTAATATGTGTTTTTCATTCCACTTCCTAATTAAGGTAGTCCGTGACGAACAATGTGTCGTCATAGCAACCTCGTCCTCAGGCGCTTTCCCTTCAAACCTGGAAGGGGCCGAATTGCGGCCTGGGGACGAGGTTGTCACCTTAGTCGCCGGCCTCGTCTCCTATATAATGGTCTCCTGTTACACCAAAATACATGCCTTCGCTCATTAAACTGAGAGGAGGAACACGTGCTTGCATAATTTGTATATCTGATGAAGCAACGGTCTAAAATGTTCTTGATGATACCCAATCTCGTTTCCAGAGGCCGCGATTCTTTTGGTCAGCACCAAGAAAACGCGCGTTGGATGATGCCATTACTTGTAAGCCCGGAATATTTTCGTCACCGTTGTCCCATTCTACTCTTCCAATGCTCCTGACTCTTCGTAATTGTTGTTTTGATTTCGCAAAAGCGAAAACATGGGATGATTTTATCTTTACAAACTGTAAATGCGCGGTTGAGATGGTCATGATATGAAATTCAATCAAAATTTTCTGAAACCTATGTGGTGAATCATTGTTGTCATCTCGGCGTTTGGCTTTCCATGGCGCTTATTGCTGCCTCTTTTTCTTGCTGAAGCTCTGCAAACACAAAGTGGAAACTGAGTTAAATGAATTAAGAAGAAAGAAGGAAGGAAGAGTGGGGGAACTTTTCTCCGAGTTTGAGTTGGATTAGCAGCCTAGTATAGTTTGCCAGCCTAGTTCCTGTACCGGCTTTCTCCCAGGCCTTCACGGTCAATTCATTTTGGTGACGTATCCGAGACGAACGGCCGGGTTTTTGCTTGGACCACGTGATCCAAAACAGATTGACCGTGGCGAAATATAGAGGCCTAGGAACTAGGCAAGAACCTTCCGGCGATAACTCCTGAGTTTCTTTACTAAAAGCGATGCTATTCCATCGCAGAGGTTACCCCCCTTCACCCAACATCCGGGTTCTGTGAAACTGATCATAGTAATGTCAGGTGCTTATGCCCAAAACTGGGACAATAGCTAGGTTCAAATTCTCGATCGACTTCTTGGTCTCAAGCCCAATGTCTAACCATTATGTCTCCGAAATGGAGTGGTATCCCGTACTATCAATAACTTACTTTGCGTTTGAAGTACAGTTTAGTAACTTACGTTCTAAAACAAGAAGTATACGCCAGCATCGAAGAATAACAATCATATGTAAATACTTGGGATACGGCTTATCGACTTGACTGAAAAACAAGAACATTATCTGATAAATTAAGTGTAATGGTCTAATCAACAAAAAACATACGAGAAACAAGCTCTAGGAACAGACATGAGTAATGTCCGCCGGCACATGCGTAGCTTATTGGCACGGATTCTTTGATTAGCTAAAGCAGGAAAATTGAATGTCAATACGTACCTGAAACCATTGCTTGAAATTAACTCTACCAAAAAGTAGAACCACACAAGGGCAACGTCAAATATCTGCATTCAAGAAAATGTAATCATATTCGTGTTCTTTGGCCAAGAACAGACACAACTACATGAAAACAATGACCTCATGATCCACGACCTACAGATCTAGAGCAACTAACTAACTATTCACCTAAATATTTGCAATCTTACCAAGTTTAAAAGCGTTTGGAAATAAAATAACCAAATGACAGCTTTTGAAATGTCGAAAAAATGAGACCACCAGCGGTAGCTACGCTCCTGGAGGCTCGTGTTAACTTTGTATGTATGTGGATGAACTTTGGCAAAGTTTTACAAGCCTACCATTTCGCCATCTTGCTTTGGTTTTGTTTTACTACGATCTGTGATTGGTTTAAAAAACTCATGCCAGCTCACCTACCCAACCAATCAGGAACAAAACCAAAACCAATCGCGACTTGGTCGCATTCGTTTTCCCGCGCTTGGCGTCGGTCACGTGTTTTTGGTTTGAGTTCAAATTGGTTCATTGTGTTGTTTGTTGTGATTGGTTATTGATTTGAAATTGCTTTGGTCAATTGGAAACCGCTCTATTACTGGAAATTACTGTGTTCACTAATCACTGATTATTTCTTAAGTTACCTCCATCTTGTCTTGAAACAGTTCTCTTTGAAGAACAATTATTCTTAGAAAACACTGGAAGAAGAACAAAAGTACGTCATCACTCTTGTAACACACTGGTTCGAAACCAAATCATATTGGGAAAAGGATTTTAAAACTAAACAAGTCTGTGTGCAGTACGAAAATTTATAATAAAATCTTACCTCAAGAACAAATGTGAACATGATCACCAAATTGATGTAAAGAAACCCAGTAAAAATGAACTCAATCCCTTTATCTGTAAAATACAAGAGTTTCGTTACGCCCAAGTATAATGATCGACCCAATTTTTCTGTCTATAACCTTGGGCCTCGCGTTCCAGATCAACTGGCGATTGTACAGCACACGTTGACGAAAAATACTACCCACGTGTTTCGTTTCTCTACACTGTGTGGTTCAATTCAAGGGTATAGTAGTAGTAGTAGTAGTAGTAGTAGTAAAAGAAGGGTGGTAGAGTATAAAAAGAAGTTAAGTATTTTAAAAAGCCCGTTGGCCCAAGAGTCTCAAGAAAGCAGCGCTTGCAGCATTGCTACATCCCTGGATTCCTCGATGAGATACCAATCCATTACAGGTAACTTCCATGGCCAGCATTTCATCAGATTGCCCCAACAATTTTCCAGTACTCATTTATACCCCTTGGTATAACCCTTTTCACACTGTGGAAAGGGTAAGGGTCAAGGGTCATCCACTCTTTGGGTTCATTTTATCACTTAGTTTGGGCAGTGTATCTTACCGTCAATCACATCAAAGTCTGCAAGAATATTAGCAATCACCAGAAAACAGTTCATCAGCGTTACCATGACAACTGTAAAGTTGGCGTGACGATGGGTGATAATCCCTCTAAGACTCTGCCGCCACATTCCATCCGTAAACCACTCCTGTTATTAAATTTGTTAAAGGTCCTTGAAAATTATGGATTTGGCACATGCATATATATAGGATAGCATAGTTAAATAAATTACTTTGACATAGTAGTTTGGATCCTGACGACCTTTCCTCTAGCCATAAATAGAAAGGTTGCTTTGTTTAACAAATATTGAGACATTATCCTGACTCGAAGCCCTGGGCATGCAACCGGCGCCAAGCGCGGGAAAACGCGTCTTGGTGTTGCTCCTGATTGGTTGAAAAAACCTCAGTATGTTTGCTCTGATTGGTTTAGAGAATGTTACGCGTGTTTTGAAACAAGTTTTAAATTGATTGAAATAGCCTAGTAACATTAAAAGCAAACATAACTACTTGAGACAGTCAATTAAAAAACGCTCTAAATAATTACATGAACTATGTTACGATATATCTAGTCATTTTGTATGTACGAAATTGCCTTCCAATCGAAGGAATCCTTAAGGTAGTACAACTGGCTAAAATGCTCCGAAAAAGGAACCTTTTTGTGAGAACTGTTTACAAATCCATTTCAAATTCCCTAGAAGAAGTTGTTAAGATCAATTTTATCAGAGAAAACAGATTCTGAAATCGACATTTTTTCAACTTTCGTAACGGGAATGTTGTGAAATTGATCATCCATCGCAAGCGGTGTAAAAATCCCGTTTTTTTTCTAATTTTTAGGTTTATGTTTTAATTAGTAGTCATAATTTTTTTTTTTATCAAACAGTTATGAAAGAAAATACATGAAGATATGGAGTTTAGCCGCCGTGAAACAGCAAATTCTGTGTTAATTATTAACAGGCATTTAAAAATCAAGAAACATGACTCCCTTAATTTTTATTCAAATTGAATGTTTTTTTGCGGCTAGAATGGCAGGAAGATTACTTATCCATTTGGACCAAAAATGTGCCAAATTTTGTCAGCATGTGAGTTTTCTACCTAGTGGCAATTTGTTAAATTTTGATCACTATGTAAGTCAAAAAGACGCAGAATTCGACGAATTCAAGCGCAGTTTTTTTCATCGCGATTTCTCTGCAAATTGATCGCTCCAATCTTGAGCCTTGTACTTACCAGCCGGATCAACATGAGCACAAACAACACGAAAAATAAATCTGGAATGTTGTGCGAGACTCCCGTGAACAAAATACCACAAGAAGGGGCGCATGTCCTTAAAGCTTCCACCGTTTCGATACTTACGTCTGCAAATCCAAGATGGCGTCTTAAAATGGCGCCCGTAAAGGAATGCCAGACAACGAAATTCAATCGCCGCTTTCTCGCAACACGCCACAAACGGTGGACTCATATCTTTTGGAATTGATCATAATACATGTTTTATCTACCGAGCTGGCTGAAAAACGAAGGCAACTTTATATTTTACGACTCAGCCAATTGTACTACTTAAACATGATAGTTTTTTTGACCAGGCATGTTTTGTAGGAGATAGTAAAACATTAGAAGAAGTAATGTCTTTACTGTACTGACCTTGTCCTTGCTCTGTAATTTTCTCTTTGCAAAGTGACCACAAAATCTTGCCTATAACCTAACAAAATAGACAGCATTTGATGGAGCTTAATTCAGAGTAAATTGACCAACGAGGTATCAGTCCTTGAACGGGGCCTTAGCAGCAAGCCGGCCATGGAATTTTGGCATAATTTTAAATTGCATGCACAACTTGCGTTTAAGTTTTATGCATAGGCATTAAGAAGGTTTTAGTTCGCAATAAAATTCTTACACTGGAATATAAAAACGATAAAGACGCACACACCACCAGGGTACTTTTGTGAGAGGACAACGTTTTTATCTGGTAAAGAAAAAGAGCAAAAATGCAGAAAATACGAGGACTTAAAAATAGGGGGAAAAACGTGGCGTGATGAAAGTAAAACTAAATAAAACACCAGAAGAATAAAACTTTACTTGTGAAAGAAAACGTTTATATACAGTCAAGACCTCCAATTAAGGGGACAACCCTCGTTACAAGAAGAAATGTCCCCTTAATAGAGGTGGCCACCTTTAATTGAGGTAAAAGCTGGAGATTACAAAGATTAATAATGGCGTTAATTTTGCCGGTCAAATGGTGTCCCCTTAATGGAGGTGTCCTCAACAGTAAAGGTTCTACTGTCAGTAACATAATGAAGAGTAAAATAATTAATCAATGGGTTCGAATGAAATCTACGGCGCCTCGGATTATTGAGTGAGAGAATCGAACGTAAGCATACTTACATACTATGCATTATTTTAACATCTTTACACTAAGACGACATACACAGAAGGTGGCTATATCAACAGTACATTTGTTTTCCTTTCAGTTGCTGACCTTATATGTAAATAAAAACAACATCATTGTCCAACTTAACTGCAGAGCACAAAACAATCACAAGGTTGAGTAAATAGTTTTCACTTTTGATGCAAAAGAATCTGGATCCCGCGACCCCACCATAAAACAACGAAACACAACAACGTGACAGAAAGAGCGATAATGTGGCCTACACCGCCGGAGCTTATCTCGGTTTCCAAAGCATGAAGTGACAAGGAGTGTAAATATCTTCGTGCTACTCCCCTTGGATCAGTGATGCTAGTCCATCACAGGATACCCCTTCCCCCAGCATTTTGTCAGATTTGGCCCTAACCGTTCGCTACAGAGTATCCCACTACACCTTTATGGAGAGAGGCCGCACTTGGTACCAAAGTAAAGTATCATTGCCCAAGAGACACAATAACTACCCCGGCCACGGCTCAGGAACCCAGACCTCTAGTAAAATAGCGTTTCATTCGATTTTTAACCATTGGTTTTGTCCTTCCTGCGTCAGTATCCTGTATTCTGCGCATTTGTCTTGCGTGTTAGTCTGCTCTGACCTGGCCCTGCGGACTTGGTTGGTGATGAGAAACAGCTGTTGCTTCGATCTTTTGATCCGACCTTGGACCAGAATCGAACGCGCACACCAACTTGCTTCGACGTAATGTCTCGTTGAAAACGAGTCAACTTTTCCACCTCTTGGGTAGTAGGTGCTCCGGGCGCCCCGTGTGAGAAGCAGGCAGTTTCTCGCACTTGAGGGTACCGCCACCGGGTATCGCTCTCGTGTTAACGTGAAATTGCCTTAGGGGATACGTCAGCATTCGCTAGGAGGATGTACCAGGGCATCGTTTTGTATCTCCCTGCGGGCAAACCAAGGGCGACTTCATTGTAGTTTCGATGTTTTTTCAGTCGACAACTTCCTGTTGAATTGTTAAACATACGAGGAGTTAACAGAGTTGATCATGAGAAAATTAAGATATAGGACAATATCGAATAAAGGAAACAAAGATAGTTTGGACTCTGATATGTCGTTTCAGGTTACAAACATAACTAATAGTCATAACAAGAGGACTGTGAGTGGATATTCAGTTCCTTGTGACATGATTTATTCCTCTATAGCGTCTATAAGTATCAATTCAGACTTACTGTTTGCACACGCTCTGCTCTTCGTCCTCGCAATCCCTTGGCTTACAAGCCATCGTACAAAAGATGTGTCGACTGGTAACCATTTCCATAATTCTTAGCGCACGAAACCCTAAAAACTCTCATAAAGACGCACAGGAAAAGTTCTAAAAACTTCAAACCTAGCATAGCATCAATGTTGTTAGTAACAGGGATCGTCAATTCACGATAGACATATGGCTTCTTCTATGTAACCTATTGGCTGCGTTTAGGTTCGCAAGGTATTTGGTAAAATATGTACGTATGGCGCGTACGTCGACTTTGGACTCGACCCCAGGCCCCTCGTACCTCTGCAGCCCTGGAGACGAGGTTGCATATATTTAATTGCTATAATCAGATTGTAGTGAACGCGAAATGCTTTGGTTGTTTGAAACTATATTTGACTAGATGCCTAATCGCAAAACTTTAGTCGTAATAATGGCCAGTCATTTTCTCGAGCTTCGCTGATTCAATGCGGTTATTTAAACGACCTTCTCCAGCGGGCTAAATAAATAGACCCAAATTTAAAAAATGTCTGATTATTTGTACATGCTATAGTTTCGCTGTTTTTTTGACGGGCGGATTCACATAATTTAAAGCGCGTGGATACAACTTACGAAATACACACCAGAGAGAAACGTCTGCTTAAAACCACTTCACTGAACTTACAGTTCGAGTGACTGAGGCAGTTTCCAGGATGGCCTCATCTAGCGGTATAATTTAATGCCTACATAAATAATTTGAATAGTCCCAAAATTGCTAAAGTCAAGTGGCTCAACTTTATACGCTTCTTCTTTGTCAGCTCGGCCGCAGCCTGGTAGGATCGGTATATGCTATCGTCGCTCGCCATCACTGATATCTTCAGTATCCGTGTTTATCAGCTCCGCTAATCCTTAAAAAAAAATCACAGCGCAATTTCTTTAGGGCTTCTTCTCATGCAAAGGGGGCGTGAAATCAGCAACAGTGCGTCCAAATTCTTACAGGTCCTAATTTTTTCTGGGAAATGATTACCTGTCATACTGGACCTGAGAGGTATAAGACAGTCTGTCGCTAATAGTCCTTCCATCCAGTTGGGTAATGAAATGCTGCTTAAACCAAAACCTCGAGGAGTCCCTTTCACGGCAGGCGAGCGCTCCAGACTAAAGTACTCGCGATCTCCGCGTTGCAATTTCCAGATTTTTGAAGTGCAATTTTCTAACACGCAGATGAAATTGTTTGTAGTGAGTTCGTGTCGCTGACCCGCTCGTAGCATACGAAAAACACACGGGTGCCCAATTTAGTAGGCAATTTTTAGCTTCGTGACAACATCGTATATGTGGATGGAAAAAGGTCCGAATAAGGGGGGGAAGATCGCAATGCCAAGAATTGCAATTAATCGTATTGGCGTTTTTTATCAAGAGTTTGAGTAGTAATATGGAATATTTCCTACATGGGATGCTCGAAGATATTATTTTTCATCCTTATTCTTCTACTTTTTTTTTTTTATGAATTAAACGAGTGGCCTTCTTGTAATTTTACCTGTTGTTAAAACTCAATCAAAGTAGTGGCTTATATATATAGTGTTCAGCAGTGTATTTCATATTTTTCCTTTATCTTCATTCATCGACAAGATATATTAAAACCTTGCCATAGATGTGATAATGCTTAAAATTGGAAAATTTCATACCAAATTGTTCTGCAACGACGCGAGCGAGAGTTCACTATAATTCGCTTTTATGATCAGTCACGGAGAAACGAGGGAGTAACTGGGGGCGTAAGTCAAATTGGTCCCTCGCGACGACACCGGAAATTAAAATCCTGTATATTTAGGACACTGAAAAGTACTGCGAATCCTGGGGGGGGGGGGGAAAGTGGCTTCTCCTCATCATTGACTGTTTTAACAATTAGTACTACGAGCTCGAGTTTTCTACGAGGCGAAATAGAAAACGAGAGCGAGTAGTCTAATATTATTGTATAGTTTAATTACCGTGATAGGCATGAGTTGTAGGCATGTGTAATAAGCCGCGAGTAATAAGTCCTTTGGAGCGAGTAATATTGTTCAAATAAATTGTTCAAAATATCACGAGCTCGCTTTTACGTTTTTGTAAATGTTTTAAGCAATGGAATGCATTTGTTTCGCTTTAGTTATACCACAAAAAGTTTTTTGGGGCTGTCTATATTCGGTATGGTTTTTGGACACTTTTGACAGATAATCTCGTTAGGGAATAAATGCCCACTTTAGGTCAACACACGCTAAACAATACATAGAAATGTCCGCCATTTCTTTGGGTATTTTTTTCCTAGATGTTAGTGAGCAATTGTCACCTTGCCACATATTTGGAAATATTTGGGATAACTGTAATTTCCTTCATGATGTTTATGTATTGTCAGTAGTTTTGGTAAATAAATTACACTCGTTCGAACCAATCACCGTTTCAGTAAATTCGCGCGCCTGTATTTAATAATAGTAAAAACTTTTACATTTGTATTCTATGAGCGTAAAAATTATATTTTAATGTAATTTTTCCAACTTGAAATCTAAAAGAGTTATGCCAATTTGTTGAATAGAAAACGATGGCACAGCCAAGTCAAAATTGAGCGGGTTTGCAACACGGACAAGTTCACACCCTACTAATTGCTTGATAGATGCATTATTTGTTGATTTTTGGTTGTGAAAATATACTTGCCTTAAAAATTGTAGGGTTTTTGTTACATCACGTGGTCTACCATTGTGTCTAAAGAATGAAACAATTAGTGTAACACTGTTATATTAACCTTGATATATTGTAAGTAGTGGTATAATCATTTGAACAAGAAATATTAATACTTCGGTATTTTTAATTGTTTAATAATTAATGTAAGTAAAAATTGTCATTATTTTTTTTTAAAGTTTTTCAAAACTGAGTAATGTTTGGTTAGGAGTCACATCCAGACTCGATGAAAATCGGGGAAGATGAGTCCCACGTTCTTCCTCGGGCGAGAAACCGAAGACCGGATCCTCGAGAGAGCGGGCGTAGGTACGGGCTTGCGGATATCATGTAGTCCTAGAGGCCCATCATTCACCAGTACATATATGTCCTATCCGTAATTTGAACTGACTGAAGCACTCGTGTGAAAGCTACGCTGATGTACGCTGTATGTGTTGTATCAAACTTATTTTCCTCCGCAATCAGAAGTAATCACTATGACACACAGTTTTCCATTCGTCAAGTCCTTCTTTTACGTGCAAGGAAGCTGCCAAACCCACTTGAAACGGCGCATTCCTCGTTAGGGCTCTCCGTTTATGTTGTGTTTCACATGATCACTCCAACCGCCTGAAAAGTCCAATTGTGATAAATGCTTTGTATTAGAACTCAGGGCCCGGTTGTATTGAAAGTATTTTTAAGATCAATCCAGGAATATTAGAGCGGTTTTCTAATCGACTGTTGAAAGTAATCGTTGAATTGGCTTTGGTTTTGGCTTTACTACGCATCTATGAATTTGGTTAAAAAACTCGTTGCCACCTAATCAACCAATCAGATTGCAGAAACCAAAACTAAATAAAAAATTATCGGGCGACTTGGTCTACATGGCGTTTTCCCGCGCTTGGCGCCAGTTACGTGTAGAATGTATTTGCTTTGAGTTCTCATTGGTTTTTTTTTTTTTTCGTTTGTGTTGTTTTACGTTTGTTGCGACGTTGGCCGTTCTAAATTGCTTTGGTTTTGGTTTCGCGACCACTTCATATTGATGGTGTTAAAGTCTCTGGTCCTAGAAACTGATTGGTACAGTTTTAGTCGTGATGTTATTATTGGCTGTTAGGGACCCCCCCACCCCCCCCCAACCCAACACACACCTCGTGTAAAGTTGCGTAAACAGTGTATTGGTCAGTTGTTGTCCATATTCTTCGGCGTCCCTATTGTAAATTAAAATTAGTGCCGGTCTCTTTATGGGTCTAGTATGGTGATGGGCATGAGTATCGGCTTCATATGCGATCGAGGGCCGGGTACTGACCCCAGCTACACTCTGACTCTTTAGTGTGTATTATACTCAGTTAGAGGAAGCAGTCGGAAGGCACGTGCACTGATAACCTGTCGTAGTTGTTGAAGGCACAGTGCCTGTAAAATGACCCCCTGGCTAATCAAATGGACCGTTTAACCGCTAAAGGGAAAATGGCCGTAGCCGAGGTGGCTTTGTCGCACTTCTCGAGTGTTCTTAAAAATTCCCAAGTGGTTATATATTCTCAACAATGAAACGAGGGGCAAGTTTACTATTTTCCTTTCTAAAATTTTCATGAAATTTCCGGCGCTCAAACTTGTGACGTCGGCAGTTGCTTATAAACTGCGATTAAAAGCTTACGCGTGTGATGTATGGTGCGTGCTTTATCGGGCCTTTCGCCGAGTCCGAGTGCTTGCGCACTTTCTCGTGTTCTAAAATTCCCAAGTGGTTTATATATTCTCACATTGCACGGGGGCACAGTTTACTATTTCCTTTATATTTCACATGAATATTTCGCCTTGCGCCTCAACTTGTGACGTTCTGCAGTTCTATAACTCGATGCACGCGTGTGTGTATGGTTGCGTGCTTTATCGGGCCTTTATAGTATCTGTAAGTATAATGCATTGCCACGAGAGTCCTACAAGTCAATACCGTTATTTGTCATATGTGATTGTTGACATATCCATTTATCGTATGTTGGAGAATTTGTATGTTGGACATCCAGGGTTTGGAAGGTTCATACAACAGTAAGGCCACTCCCCCTTGAGCCACCACACAAAAGCCATCGCAGTTTCTATTTGTACAGCTGTGAAGTGGGTGTCTTGTCCATGGTTATCTTGATTTTGTTAGTAGCGGATTTTTCAATATTGATGTTGAACGAATACCGCGTTTGCTTTGGTTTTTTGCTTTATTAAATTGCTTCTCTCGGATTGGTTCGAAAAAATCGCGCCACTTTTCTTAACCAATTCAGATGCTCAAAGACTAAAAATTTAACCATGATCTTTGGTCGCCGCGTGTTTCCCGTTTTCGCCACCCCCCGTTGTTTTGGCGGCAGTTACATGTATTTTCTTCGAGTTCCTAGAATTGGCAGTTTTCCTTAGTTTTCGTTTTCCTTTTCTTGAAAAAGTAAAATAATTGGCCGAAAGTGATTACTTTGGTTTTAGTTTTTATTAAACTCAGTTTTAAAATCGCTCTATTTAAAAGTCAAAGACGAAAATTACGAGCCGGTTATGGTCTTTGTTAGGTTGCTTTTACTGCCGCCATGTTATCAGACAGAGTGGGATCTGGGTACGAGATTAATAAACGTGCTCAGCGAAGGATGAAATGTCTCCTTTCTCTGTCATTGCGGGTTCTGCCAGCGGGTGGTTTTATTGAGTCCATCAAAAACCTCGCAAATAATGGCACACATGAAATTTGTAAACCTGTTGACCAACCTGTAAACATGTCAAAAATCAACTGCTAACACAATCAGTTTAACCCAAATAATCATTATGCTACGTCTGGTCGTCAAATGAAAAATAATGCGATTGTGAGACCGGCCGAACTCTGAACTACCGTCTTGAACCTCGGACAAGATACATCAACCTGTCGGCCTTTCGCGCCAATTTGGGATTCCTTCAAATCTCGCAGGGAAAAGAATTCACGTTAAATCATTAATGAAAGGAAGAAAGCTTTTGATCCGTTGAGATAATAAATGGTCAATCTGTCTTATTCTAGCAGAAAAATATATTTTCTAAAGACTGTTTTGACGACCGATTTCGGTTTTAGAACTTCACAGATAAACGAGTAATGTGAACGTACCTATGTGGTTTTACGATCCCGGCAGATAATAGTAAAATGTTTAAAAAGCTACAGGTGAAAGTTGTTTGGTACATCACACGGCAATTTTTTAGTGTTTGTAACACCTTAAGCCACAAATAGTCGTTATAGGCTAAGAAACGAAACAGTAGCATTTGCGCAATGTCGCACTTTTTCATTGAAACAATGCCGGCAGCCAAAAGTTTTAACTGATGGCTAAAGCTGTCTCATGGCGGTTTCAGTTGCGACTATCGTTAGCGGGTGGTAATCAATAAAAAAGATATTTGTTACCTTGCCTACCTTTTAACGGATCCTCAACAGTAACAAGTGTTATCCCTCCGTCACAACAAATCCTTCCAGCTTAACGGTAACCAGATGTAACTTGTGTTATTTAATAGAAGAATGTTTCTAAACATCACATTTTTATTTGCACGTTCAAGCTTGGCTTCACGCAGATGCACGTCGTTTTGTAACTGGGAAACTGGGAACCAGCGATGTGTAAACATGATCATGACAGACAAGTTGTTCCGCCCTCTTGTCAGTTGATTGGTACACCAGTATTTATACAATAACGGCATACGGCATCGACCTTAAACGTTTGAGTTTTGATTGGGAAAGATCACATGATGTCTTGCTTTCTTGCTTAGTAACCTGAAGACTACAATAGGGACTAAAAAAATAATTTTATATTTTACTCGTGTATCTCGCGATAATCAATATACAACAACAACAATAAGCTTTATTTGTATGACCATAAATCTCATTACAGTATTGGCAAAAAAGCGTAAAAATAATATAGATAGAAAAACGAACTGAAATTAAATAGAAATAGAAAAAAAAGAAAAGAAAAAAAAATACAATGGAAAAAGAGAATTACACGTAAATCTTAACTATCAAACTAGGCTGATATCAATTTGTTTCGCAGATCAATACAGGAGGAAATGAACTTTAGAACCAACTGTATGTTAATAAAATAATCAGAGGAGTTCAATAACTCTATAAATTAATTCTGTGAGTGGTAACTGATTGAAATATACAGATCCATTCAGTTTGCCTATGGGTGTCAGAGCTATCTTCTAGCTGAATGCGAAAAGACAGCGTTCAATTCTAAACAAGTCTTTGAAAAATTGGCCGTTGTGGTTCATACTCTCAATAAAATGTGAAATTTGGTCATTTTCACGTTGTTGTTTTTCCCAGAGGACGGCGAAGAAATGTACCAAAATGTATAACGCACGTGCAGGAGCCATTGTATTGCTCATTAAATCTTTTTGTTCAGCGACATTATCGTTGCCATTGCCGTTGTGGTTTGCTTAAGCCTGGTTTTCACTAGCGACGCAAGCACAAGCGCAAGCAACATACGCAGACGCAGTAACGTGTTGATTTGTCGTAAACAAAAGACACTGATGATCAACGCGTTTACTGCGTCTGCGTATGTTGCTTGCTCGTGTGCTTGCGTCGCTAGTGAAAACCAGGCTTAAAGCCTGGTTCACGTGCGACGCAAACATAAGCGCAAGCAACATACGCAAGACACAGTAACGTTTTGATCATCAGTTTCGTAATTATCAACACACACATTACTGCGTCTGCGTGATGATGTTGCTTGAACTTATGCTTGCGTCGTAAGTGTGAACCAGGCTTTACCGCAGCAAGTGCTGGTCAAAACATGATAGGCTTTCAAAAAGTCCTTTCCAATATTATTGTCCGCGACGTGCTCGGAGCTCGACTAAGCGTGGAAGGTCGACTTGTGGTACATTTAGTCAAGTTCACGGTTAATTTTTATCCACTGGACCGTGGCCGATTGAGATCGTCACTTGACGGGTGATGGAAATACAGTGAAACCTCCATTAAGGGAACCCTCGGGACAAGGAGCTCAAGAAGTGTTCCCGGTTTAAGAATTACAAATATTATATGAGCGTTGATTCTGCCTGGACAAAAGTTTGTGTCCCCTTGAAGGAGGTGTTCCCTTAAGGCGGGGGTCCACCTGAATGCCATTTTCCCGCCACTTAGAGCGGCCTTCTGTAATTTTCGCCTAAAGTGTTTTGGACCAGAAAAAATGAAATTGCTCAAACTTTCTCAGAAGAAAGGTCCAGATGAGTGATTCATATCGATATAACTTTTAGTTCAATTGGATTAATATTTTAGCTGTAGCGCGAACATTTCGGTTTCGAGGCTCTCGGGACGGGTTTCAGAGGCCATTTCACCACACATTTTGAACACCTCGCCTTGAAAATAAGAGTTACTAAAACTAAATACTAAGTCATTATTCGGAAACAAACAGATGTCAGTTATCAATTTAAGAGGCTGACTGTCGATTTTTATCAAAAGTTGAATATTTTACTGAATTTTGATTTTTTACTCCTTTGAGCCATTTCTGAAGCTCCGATAAAATGGCCAAATTTGAAGGATAATACCTCCAATGATACATGGATTCACTTCATAAAAGTGCACTCCAGTTAAAGAGCAATGTCTCAGCTTCAAATATATGCAATAAAATTTTGGGGCTGTTAAAAATACGACTTTTGGGGAGCGGAAGTGTAAAGGGTACTTTCGTTCACGAACGCCGTCTTCGCAAACAGCTCTACAACGGCAAAATAACCGGATGCGCAAAGAAAAATTTAATCCACTTACCTCCTGAAATATCCGGGCCTGGAGATAACAGAATACATCAATTGCATTATCTGCAGGCTACAAGCACATTTTAAAGGAATTAGTACACCCGGGAGTGGAGAATTTCACTTTCAACTCCGAGGCAGATTATCGAAAACCATTTGAACTTGCAACTAAACTGTTCGATTGTCACATCAGTCGCTGTTTGTAAGGAATCTTACACTTGTGTGTGGCAATCTAAACGGGGAATGATTCATTTGTATACCTTCAATAACGTACCTTAAAGCAGGGAAGCCGCTGGTTTTCGTTGAGAATCTGTTAACGGTCGCCAGCAACCCGCCATGATTACTGAGATTGCGTTACACAAACAACAAACACGGGAAAACTTGCCGATCTATGCAAATTTGTATGATTGAATTTCTAAGATTCTCAAAATGAGTTTCAACGTTTCCCGTATCCTGGGTTTATTTTTTATTTTTTGGTCACTGGGATCAGAAATCATAAATGCAGAGATATTGCATTATTTTTTTATTATCAGGAGCCACAACCTTCCCTGGCCTTCGCAAATTTATCGCAGACAAGTCACAGACCAGGGTATTGTCTCTACTCCACATAGCAGCTCATGGACTGGCAGCAACAGGGTGCACTGGTTGGCTATGCAAACATTTACTCATGGAATTACTTTTTTTTCAAATTTGCTTATGCAAGACCTGCTTATGAGTGGACAATTTGTGGGACCCATTAATCCAAACTCAGGTTTAAATAGGCCAATTTCAATAATATAAAAATTTGAGCTTAATAGGGGATTTAACAACATGATTCAATTATATTCTTCCTTCCACTTATTTTGACTTATTTTGTTTCATTCCCCTAAGCCTCTGAGCCATGTAAGAAAAAGTAGGCTTAATATTGACTTTGTGCCCTCAGTTAAAAACTAGTTTGAATTTATGGGACAGGTCATAGGGTCAAATGGACTAAAGTGTCTGGACTTGAAAATTTTGTGAAAAATTATTCAATCACAATGTTTACATATTTTTTAAATTATTTATTTTTCCGCAGTTAAAGGAGGGGAGTGTGACTCACTAAACCAAGTAAATTCTGAGTTGATGTGTTGAGTGCATCAACCAAAACAGAGATATGATTGTTGGAGTAAAAGTTCGCCTCTCGGCAAGTGCAGCAAATGATGGAGTCAATGAAAAGAAGCTTTCAGGTTGGTTTTTATAAGAAACTTTATTTTATGGTATGTGTAGAAATTCTTTTTGTCAGTAGTCTATTGGCTAGTGTATTTGACTCCAAATCGAGAGGTCTGGCTTCAGGCCTAACCAGGGTCCTTGGGAGTTGGAATGTTTATCTCCGCGTTTAATTTGAAGAGGTCATTATTGAGGTGCGACCCTTCATGTTTATCTTACTCCCAACTCCTGCCCTGCCCCTGTGCTTTTTCTATTGCAAAATATTACACTGCAAGAATGTTTCCTATCTCCCCATTCCCTCACCTTGGGAATCCTGCTTCGCATCCACCTTTTTCCCACCTCCCCTAGACTCCCCATCCCCTCCCCCCTCTGAAGGTGTTATGACATTGCTGCCGGCAAATCTGTTTATGCAAAAAATCGTTCTACCTTATTCTTACTAATTTTCGCGAGTACTACTGTAATTGACACTGTAATTTGGTAAAATACAAAGGGTAAAAATTGTCACAATTCTGTCTGTTAGTTATGCATCTCCACATACCTACTCTGATTCGTCGTTTTCTTGCAATTCCTGCAAAATGCCTCTGATGTAGTCGTCAAAATTGCAATTCACAGTACTGATTTTCCTTTAACTCCTCAACTGAACTCTTTACTGGCGATTATGAATGACGGATTTTTTAAATGATGATTAAAATTTGGTGACATTTTCGCGAAATTTAATACACTTTGAGTCCATTTTCCCCGTGAAATCGCGAAAATTAATACTCGCGAAATATGGCTCTGTCATTTTCGCGAAATTAAGTACACGCGAAATAGTTAGAATAAGGTATATTTTAAGATAATTGATTAGTTGCCATGGTTACTTTGTGTTATCAGGATTGCTCTGAATGTGTCAGCAGAAACCAATGTTTCCTCTTATGACGCATCACACATTTTCCACAATTCCTGTCCAACAAACAAGTGAGATTAATTTTATTTTTAGTTCGATTATTTAATACTTTATGGATACCCACTTAATACATAAACCTTGTTATCATGGACAGTGGTTCTGGTCCTTAGCTCATACATCTTAACCCTCTTCAGACCAGGCCTTTTTTGACGATTTATTTTTATTAGTAACCTCGCGAATATGTCCCATTCATTTTTGCGAAATTAAAGGAGCTATGTCACGATATTTTAAGCCTTCAGAATTGTGACAATTTTTACCCTTTGTATTTTACCAAATTACAGTGTCAATTACAGTAGTACTCGCGAAAATTAGTAAGAATAAGGTAGAACGATTTTTTGCATAAACAGATTTGCCGGCAGCAATGTCATAACACCTTCAGAGGGGGGAGGGGATGGGGAAGTCTAGGGGAGGTGGGAAAAAGGTGGATGCGAAGCAGGATTCCCAAGGTGAGGGAATGGGGAGATAGAAACATTCTTGCAGTGTAATATTTTGCAATAGAAAAAGCACAGGGGCAGGGCAGGAGTTGGGAGTAAGATAAACATGAAGGGTCGCACCTCAATAATGACCTCTTCAAATTAAAAACGCGGAGATAAACATTCCAACTCCCAAGGACCCTGGTTAGGCCTGAAGCCAGACCTCTCGATTTGGAGTCAAATACACTAGCCAATAGACTACTGACAAAAAGAATTTCTACACATACCATAAAATAAAGTTTCTTATAAAAACCAACCTGAAAGCTTCTTTTTCATTGACTCCATCATTTGCTGCACTTGCCGAGAGGCGAACTTTTACTCCAACAATCATATCTCTGTTTTGGTTGATGCACTCAACACATAACTCAGAATTTACTTGGTTTAGTGAGTCACACTCCCCTCCTTTAACTGCGAAAAAATAAATAATTTAAAAAATATGTAACATTGTGATTGAATAATTTTTCACAAAATTTTCAAGTCCAGACACTTTAGTCCATTTGACCCTATGACCTGTCCATAAATTCAAACTAGTTTTAACTGAGGGCACAAGTCAATATTAAGCCTACTTTCTTACATGGCTCAGAGGCTTAGGGGAATGAAACAAAATAAGTCAAAATAAGTGGAAGGAAGAATATAATTGAATCATGTTGTTAAATCCCCTATTAAGCTCAAATTTTTATATTATTGAAATTGGCCTATTTAAACCTGAGTTTGGATTAATGGGTCCCACAAATTGTCCACTCATAAGCAGGTCTTGCATAAGCAAATTTGAAAAAAAAGTATTCCATTGAGTAAATGTTGCATAGCCAACCAGTGCACCCTGTTGCTGCCAGTCCATGAGCTGCTATGTGGAGTAGAGACAATACCCTGGTCTGTGACTTGTCTGCGATAAATTTGCGAAGGCCAGGGAAGGTTGTGGCTCCTGATAATAAAAAAATAATGCAATATCTCTGCATTTATGATTTCTGATCCCAGTGACCAAAAAATAAAAAATAAACCCAGGATACGGGAAACGTTGAAACTCATTTGAGAATCTTAGAAATTCAATCATACAAAATTTGCATAGATCGGCAAGTTTCCCGTGTTTGTTGTTTGTGTAACGCAATCTCAGTAATCATGGCGGGTTGCTGGCGACCGTTAACAGATTCTCAACGAAAACCAGCGGCTTTCCTGCTTTAAGGTACGTTATTGAAAGTATACAAATGAATCATTCCCCGTTTAGATTGCCACACAAGTGTAAGATTCCTTACAAACAGCGACTGATATGACAATCGAACATTTTAGTTGCAAGTTTCAATGGTTTTCGGTAATCTGCCTCGGAGTTGAAAGTGAAATTCTCCACTCCCGGGTGTACTAATTCCTTTAAAATGTGCTTGTAGCCTGCAGATAATGCAATTGATGTATTCTGTTATCTCCAGGCCCGGATATTTCAGGAGGTAAGTGGATTAAATTTTTTCTTTTGCGCATCCGGTTATTTTGCCGTTGTAGAGCTGTTTGCGAAGACGGCGTTTTCGTGGACGAAAGTACCCTTTACACTTCCGCTCCCCAAAAGTCGTATTTTTAACAGCCCCAAAATTTTATTGCATATATTTGAAGCTGAGACATTGCTCTTTAAACTGGAGTGCACTTTTATGAAGTGAATCCATGTATCATTGGAGGTATTTATCCTTCAAATTTGGCCATTTTATCGGAGCTTCAGAAATGGCTCAAAGGAGTAAAAAATCAAAATTCAGTAAAATATTCAACTTTTGATAAAAATCGACAGTCAGCCTCTTAAATTGATAACTGACATCTGTTTTGTTCCGAATAATGAGTTAGCATTTAGTTTTAGTAACTCTTATTTTCAGGCGAGGTGTTCAAAATGTGTGGTGAAATGGCCTCTGAAACCCGTCCGAGAGCCTCGAAAACCGAAATGTTCCGCGCTACAGCTAAAATATTAATCCAATTGAACTAAAAGTTTATATCGATATGATTACTCATCTGGACCTTTCTTCTGAGAAAGTTTGAGCAATTTCATTTTTCTGGTCCAAAACACTTAGGCGAAAATTACAGAAGGCCGCTCTTAAGTGCCCATAACCTTTTTTTTTTTTTCTCATCTGAATTCTAAACATTACCCAAGGAATTTCTGCGAAAAAATTTTGCGATTTGCAGAAAACGCGAATTTTTTATGAATGTTTCAAATCTTCAAAATCCTATTTTTGTTGGTATACCCGTCCGCTGTAAGAAGGCCGACGGGCTCACATTTTCCTGAATGTACGTCACAATTCCTTTGTTTTTGAAGCCACGTGTTCCTTAATCTACGTCACAGTTCCTTGTCTGATGTCACGTGTTCCTTAATCTACGTCACAGATCCTTTGTGAACCGAGAAGGACCCAGGGGAGACTAAAGCAAATGGTGATCCAAAATGGCGGCAAATTGAAAGTTTTATAACATTCATAAACAATTCGCGTTTTCTGAAAATGGGAAAATTTTTTCGCAGAGTTTCCTTGGGTGATGTTTAGATTCAGATGAGAAATAAAAAAAAAGGTTATAGGCACTTTAACATGGGTTTAATGGAAATATCTCGTTCGCATTTCAAGCAATCCAAAAACTCTTAGCTCATCTCATGAATCTATGTTATGGGGTGTTTTTGTAAATTTTGGGTGATTTTTGGGTATTTTGGGGAGGAAATAGTTTTTCTCAAAGGAGTTGTAAAATTTAGGGAAATAAGAAATATTGAAGATTTAATGTAGTTTTAAAATTAGAATTTGAAGTTAAAATTAGTAGATTGACATTGACGACAGTTGATAACCACGCAAGAGCACCCGCGTTTGGTATCAACTGTCTGTTGGTGTTCCAAATTTTTTTTTTCCTTCTATCCCTTCTTATATGTGACAAACATCCCGTATACTGCTGGGACTAGTTTTGTCATTCGATTTGATAGCGTAGCTATAGCTAACAATAGCAGCTATTACAGACGGTCAACGGTTTGACATGTAAACGAGGCGAAAGGGTCAATCTGGTATTGTATTGGGCCCATTAGCCTCATTTGTAGACTCAATTACCAGCCGCTTTTCGGGAAAATGAGCCAGAACGGATACCGGACTCGAGAGAGCAGCGGAAATCGAGCCTAACTCGTTTGCATACTTTTTAAAAACAAAAGAATATTTGACTGCAATGCGGACTCAACTGTAATAACTGCTATTCAACTGACCCAAACTGCCGGAGCTTATCCCGCTTTCCGTAGCATGAAACCGACTAGGAGTATTGCTACTCCCTAGGATGGGATGCTTGACCATCAACAACCCCCTCCCCGGCATTATATATGTCGCCGGTATACTCCTGGGTGGAGAGGGCCACTGTGAGAGTTTCTTGCCCAAGAACACAATACAATGACCCCGGCCAGCGCTCGAACCCAGACCGATCGATCCGGAGTGCAACGCTGACCATTAGGCCACCGCGTTTCCCCTTATAGTAGGGGAGGTAATCCTTTTTCGATCAAGAATAAAACTTGAGAGTTAGCAGGCACGGGCAGTTAAATTATCCTTCTGACTGGTTGGCATAGCGTAGCTAACGATTCAAACCAGTGGTAACGAGCTGGAAGAGATGAGTCTTATGTGGGGAGAAGCTCAGAACGCGGCAAAAGATCGGATCAAGTGGCGCAGCATTGTTTTGGTCTTATATTATGCCCCACCGAGCTAAAACCATTTTTAACTCAGGTTGGGTTTCCATAGAAAAATATACATATATAAGATGGTATGTGAGATGTGGATCAAACTACAAGAGTCAAAAGTATAAAGGAGCACAATATTTTTTGTTAAAATTTATTATTATTAAAAATATCCTAGGTATTATTAATTGATGTTTTTTATATCATCTATCTCTTTCTTTTATTTCTTATTTTCCAGTTCCGTTGTATTTGCTTCAGTCTCAGAACTCTTCATGTCATCAAGTTCCGCCTCTTCCCCAGTCTCTCTCTCTATTTTTCTGAGCCGCTTCATCAACACTCCTTCAAGAGATTTTAAGATTTTTTTCTTCCACGGAATGTTTTCCATCTCAAATCTCTGCCGAGTCTCGATGATCTTCTTGGCAAGCTGTTGAAGGGACGTGTATTGTTTTCTTCGGCGGAAGTGACGTCAGAAAACTACACTGTTTATCGCTTGTTCTTTCAGATTTGATGGTAATTGAGGCTTCAGTTTTCTTGGAACTTTCTTTTTGGCAGGAAGAATTTGTCTCTATCTTAGGCACTACTTTTATTTTAGAGGTTTGTGAATTGTTGATTCTAGCCTTATTCGATTGTTGGCTCGGCTGTGCATTTCGTGAAATTTTGAAGCTGGTAGTTGATTGTTGGGCATCCCGTGCAGCACGTGGAAGTTTGAAGCTTGTATTTGATTGTTGGTTCACCTGCGCATTACGGGAGTTATCGAGACTGGCATTAGGTTGTTGGTTTGCCTGGGCGTTACACGAAGTTTTTTAGAGTGGTATTTGATTGTTGTTTCACCTGTGCGCTAGGGGAAATGTCCAAGCTAGCAGTACGTTGTTGGATTACTTGTACTCGTTGGTTTGTCTGTGGTTTAGACGAAACGTGGCTTTCCTTTGCATTTCCTGAAGCAGGGAGGGCGGCATTTGATTGTTGGTGTGTCTGTGCGTTATATGAAACATTGAGGTTGGAAATACATTGCTGGGTGTTCTGTGCGTTGCGTGGCACAGGTGGGAAGCTGGGATTGGCGTGATGGTGTGTCTGTGAATTAGGCAGAACGTGGAAGTTCGCATTGGAATGTTGGCTTTCCTTTGCATTCCTTGAAACATGGAGGACTGCATTTGATCGTTGGTGGGTCTGTGCGTTACGAGAAGCATCCAGGCTGGAATTATATTGTTGGTTGTCCTGTGCGTTGCGTGAAACATGGAAGCTGTTTTTAGATTGGCTTGTCTGTCCAGTAGAAGAAACCTGTAAGCTTGTACTGGACTGTTGGTTTGCCTGTGCATTTGCATTTGTATTACATTGCTGGTTTGCCCGTGGGTTACGCGATACATAGAAGATTGTGTTAGATTGTTGGCTTGCCTGTGCAGTAGCTGAAACTTGGAGGTTCGCATTGGATTGCTGGGTTTCCTGTGCATTACGTGTGTTATTAATAGTGGCATTAGATTGTTCATCTCCCTGTGACACACGTGCACTACTTGAAGCATAGAAACTGCATTGGATTGTTGAGTTGTCTGCGCAGCAGATGAAACGTGGAGGTTCACATTGGATTGTTGGGTGGCCTGTGCATTACGTGTGATATTAGATTGTTGATCCCCTGTGACACACGTGCGTTACTCGAAGCATAGAAACTGGAATTAGATTGTTGACTTGTCTGTGCAGCAGATGAAACGTGGAGGTTCACATTGGATTGTTGGGTGGCCTGTGCATTACGTGTGATATTAGATTGTTGATCCTCCTGTGACACACGTGCGTTACTTGAAGCATAGAAACTGGCATTAGACTGTTGTCTTGTCTGTGCAGCAGATGAAACGTGGAGGTTCACGTTGGATTGTTGGGTATCCTGTGCATTGCGTGTGATATTAATAGTGGCATTAGATTGTTGCTCTTCCTGTGGCACACGTGCGTTACTTGAAGCATAGAAACTGGCATTAGATTGTTGACTTGTCTGTGCAGCAGATGAAACGTGGAGATTCGCATTGGATTGCTGGGTGGCCTGTGCATTACGTGTGATATTAGATTGTTGATCCTCCTGTGACACACGTGCGTTACTTGAAGCATAGAAACTGGCATTAGACTGTTGACTAGTCGGTCCAATAGGTGAAACACTGGCGATTGCATTAAATTGTTGGTTTGCCTGTGCATTAAGTGAAATCCTGACGCTGTTAGATTGCTGGTATACCTGTGCACTATAAGTGTTAGAAACACTGCTGCCTGTTTGTATTTTAATGTTTGGACTTTGAGTCTGTTTTGCCAAGCTGTTATGTTCTCTAACTGGTGAATTTGTTCTGTTAATCATCTGCTGTATGCCCTGAATAGGATCATTTGATTTTTGTGCGCATGCGCTCTGTGGACAGCTCTTGGGTTCCAAAATGCAGTAACACCGCTGACCGGAAGCTGCGGCTCCACATACTTTCTTGTGATCGGCCGCTGAAATAACATGCCGACCTGTTAGACTCTTGCAACTCTGATCATTTGGAGACAGTGACATCGAGGCTGATACTTTGTGGTAAGACTGCTGACAGGAAGTATGGACTTCACGTTTTGCCTCCATGGATACCTTTACTTCGGTGCTCTTCCGCTGACCGGAAATTAGGCCAGTTAGCTCGATTTCAGTGACCGGTTCTCCTATGTTGATGCTTGGCATGTTATCGCTGATCAACTTTCCTCCTTTGAAACGCCCACAGATAACTAGCCTTCGTTTCTTGACCACGTACGGCGTCCTTGCTTCGCGCGGCTTGTTCTAACGGATGCCGCTGACCTTGAACAGATTCACCGTAGGAATTGACTGGAGTACTTTTACGAAAAACTGTGCTTGAAGATGACGCCTTTGAATTGAAGAAAGACGACGACTGGTTTTGAGTTGGTTTTGAGGTTGTTTGTGGAAAATGCCGAAGAATAGCGGCGGGTGAAATGCTAGCACCGTCCATTCTTTCTTGTTCAAGAACGTTCCTTTGCGAACTGCGTCCAAAAGTTTCGCATTGACTTCTGAGAACATTCCCTTGAGACGGACGAATGTCATTGGTTTTCACTTGATCACTTGGCATGTGCGTGATATTAGTGTGCCCTCCACGCATGTCAGACCTCAACGTCAATGTTGCTTGGTTACCGTTGAAAGCAGCAAGCTGATTGGTTGATGACTGTGGAAGGATGCTACCCTGTGGTGAATTGATGTTGTGCTGGTTATGGAAAACAGCCGATGCAGGGGTGCGGTCGGGATTAATTGTCCCATGTGCTGAATTTTGCGAACGATTGTACATCTTTTCTTGAATATGCATGCCGGGAAGGTTCTTGTTTGATGGGCTTCTTGTGGCTCCTTCAAAGACACCACCGTAAACTCGTTGTGAGTTTGAAGGAAGGCGAGATGCCCCATTTGCAAGCGTCTGCGGAATTGCTTGGTTCAAGTTTGAAACATTTTTGGGAGCATAGTTTCCTTGAAGACGAGATGCTGCCTTTGGATATTGAGAATTTGGGGAACTTTGAGAGTTACGAAAACACATCTGTTGGTGTGGATAGTGTGTATTAGAAGCTGTTTTTACACGATTCGGCTCGGAATTCTGAGTATTTGAAATCGTTTGTGAAGACGTACGTTGAGCCTCGTTCGTTCTTTTACTTCTTTGTAACTGGCGCCAGATGTCATAGAATTTACGCAGCTCATAAAAGTTCACTCCCTCAAACGTCTGTTGCCTGGGATCAACACTTCCATGAGAATAGGCCAGCCACTCTTGAAGCAAGTTCTGCTTTAGAACACGTTTGACTTGTTCGACGTTTCCTTGGAACTTGGAAAGCAGATGATAAAGCACATAACGCTCAAATGAAACTTCTTCCGAAGTGCTCTTTCTTCCACTATTAGCAAACATAGATTGATTTGTTTCCGGCTTCTGACGACGAGGGTCTTGAGCGGAACTTCTTTGATTTTGCACTGACACAGTGGATTGCCAATGGGTCCTTTCAGGTATTTGCTGTTCTCGTTGCTCTTCAAGCACTGCAGTGTGAAAAGAATTATTCTGATTGGCTTTGGCCTTGGAAATGAAAGCTTTGTTTCTCTCCCATTCGTCGTCGTCCTTTGAGCCCCTTGACACGGAATGCACTGCAACGATTTTCGGCATTGCCGTGTGATCAAACGCGTAACCTCCGCACGAAGCTTTGTCATCACCTTCTATTTGTCTCGGTAAAGGCTCTGCGACAAACAACTTTCGATTTCCATTCGATGAAGGCGACGAAAGTTTAGGTTTAAACGATCCTGTTTGTTGAAAATGTTGACGAGGTGTCGTTGTATTTCTTGTCACGTTATCCATAGAAGTTGCATTATTTTTACATCCGCCGTTACTTGTTGTTGTTGTCCATTCAACAGCTGGATCGCGAGATACTTCTTTTGCATAGTGAACTTGTGGACTTTGTCTCTGGGTGAATTCCTGTTCATTTTTGTCGACTTGTGGCTGTTTTAACAGCGGTGGTGGCGGACCTATCGGCGTCTTTGATGGATTTCCAAACGATCGAGTTTTTTCAAACATTTCTTCCCTGGCATCATGACTCGTTTCGTTTGATATTCGCACGTGATTCTGTTCAGCATAAGCGCAATAATTCTCTAGTCGGGAGCGCTTCGGATCTGGTGACGTAATAGTCACGTGACTTTGCTCCAAGGATCGCTTGATAGGTCGATGAAGAAGCGGAGGAGGAGGAGCCTGAGAATTCACGTGTTCTTGGGTTTCCTCTATGACGTCACTATCGTTTACTTGCGAGTTGTTTCTGTCGAGTAAGACTTGTTTCAATGATGACAATGAACTGGTTTCGGTGAGGTATTGCTCCAACAAGCTTTGTAAGGTTTTTGAACAAGTAGCCCACGAATTAGGAGCATTCTGTTGACTGTCCATGTTGTTGTAAGAGGTTTTCATATAGGAGGCATTGCTGTGGGTAACATCAACGCCATTTGCGTCAGGAGAGGATGCGTGCAACACTTTGGCGTCTGGAGAAAGGAAACAATACAAATATTACATTTTGCTAAGGTGGTTTGCATCAATGTTACAAAAACTGTTTGCTTGCATCAACAGCATCAGAAAATTAACAGGTTATAGAGCAGGCAGAAAGAAACTCTTGTTTCAAATTATAGCTTTGTAGCGTTTTTCATAACCGAGTTGTTACGAAAATAATTTTCAGCAAATTACAGTATTGAGTATGCAGCCCTTGATGCCCTTCTTTGGGACACCAATATGGCGGCCATAAAATTGTACAAGAAGTAGAATAGATTTCTACCATCAATATCATTAGCTTTCACTTCAAAAACAATTTAGATATCACTTTTAAATTATTATCACGTATGGAAATTTAAAAATGACATAAAAATATCCGTTTTTGGTCATTTTTGTGACAGAATAAAGCATTTTGAAATCTGCGATGTCCCGGATGAACGTGTTTTTGGCATTTTTTCAAAATGCTTTATTTTCGATCAGAATCGATTTGCATAGAGATTAATGACTTGTATGTCTAAAATATGTGAAAAATAGCTTTGTAGAATTAACAGTTTAGATTTTAAAATTTGATGACGTCAGATGCAAACCAAGAATTGACAACTTACCACATTTATCTTATTAAAAATTGCTCTTAATACAACTGAGCCTGCAGGTAAACGGTCCTTTGTGTTGAAACAATTGCGTTGTGGTTCACATTCTCTATAAAACGTAGAATTTGGTCATTTTACGTTGTTGTTTTGCAGAGGACGGTTAAGAAATGTACCAAAATTATAACGCACGTGCAGAGCAATTGTACTACTCTTTCAACTTTTTGTTTGGCGATGTTCTCGTTGCCGTTTCCGTTGTGATTTGCTTAAACTCCCTATTAACAAACAACAACAACAACAACAACACAACTCCAGGATAGAAAAGTAATTATTATAATAATAACAAAAAATACCAAATATTGGTAGCTAGGCACCCTAAGTAACTATATTGACAGACTGAAGTGTATGTATCAGCGACACAAGTACAATAACTTCAATTCCATGTCTCGTAATTACGTAATCCGTAATGGGTTGTTTCGATGATTCTTGAAAACGTTTATGCATTATGAAACCTTAAGCCCTTTATTGTCTATTCGATCAGAAGATAGGAAAAACAACAACAACAAATAAATGCGCTGTTCTCAATCTGCCGATTCTGACCTGCTTATTAGAAATTACAAAACAACAGGCCATTTCCGAGTTGCCTTTTGCCTCTGTTTCAAAACGAGTACTGGTGCACAGCCTTTCATATGGAAATGAGTTTTACCTGCACGTTTATTGTCATGCAAATCACACTCATTCCCATAACAATGGTTGTGCAGCAGGACTCGTTTTGAAACAGAGGCAAAAGGCAACTCGGAAATGGCCTATTCTGTAGCTTTCAGCTAAAGTCGTAAAAGAACAGGCGCTAAATGAATATTGTGTAAAGTTCTTACTCTCATTTCCCATTCTCATTTGGTCACCAGGCTCCCTGTAGCCACCATTTGTTTGTAAGCGGTCACCTGTCTGATCTTTCAACAGGGGACTGGTACCTAAAAGCTCTTTCGCTTCTCTTGAGTAGTTTAAGAACTCAGTGAAGGCTTTGTAACTCATTCTTTCAAATTTCCAAGTGCGCCTTGCAACTTTGGCACTGAAAAAGGAACAGAGTAAAGTAAGTAATTAAATTGTCTCTAACAACGTTTAAACCCTTCTAGATTCAAACAATGAGTTTAAAATGCATTTATCCCATCGTCACACCCGCCTTTCAATTCCTCTTGTTCTGTGGAAGTGCAACATAGCTGGCACCTTCCCACGCTGTAAAACTGACAGTTTTGTCACGAGCTAGCGAGACAAACGTACGTTCTCGTCCGTCATAAGGCCTGAAGGCACTGATTCAAACGTCCGACTAAGCTTTTCACTTGTACCAAATCTAAACAATGACCCGGCCAAACAATAGCTTTGCTACCTACCATGTACCAATCTAATTCAATTAGATGAGCTGACTATAATAAAGAATGGACCCCATTCTACACGTGCCAAATATGCAACTACTCCGGAGTTACAAGAAGAATCATGACATAATACTGTGTATATATAGCTATTTACACGATGCTCTTGAGAAATGAAATTTCGTTCACAATATTTACACGCCGGCTGAGGCTTTCTTTCTGAGCTTAACAGGTGTTGCAGGTTACTGGTTTAAATTAAGTCAAAAAGATACATTACGACTTAAGCGAAAATTGATTCATAACAAAAAGTGTTAGAGCATTTATAAACACATTTAATTTAATAGCATTTTTATTCGAGTATATAGCTGAGGAATAAAACGACACAAGCTTGTAACGTTTTAGGTGCACATACTATATATATATACAGCTCAATTCGATAATATATACACAGCGCGTTTGAAGTAATAAACAATGCAACGTAAAATTAAGAGACCTTAGAACCCTGTTTGAAATCCCCATCATTATATTAAATGTGATTTCATGGATTATAATAAAAACAGATATTCATAGTCCTTGCTTCAAGATAGACTGGACTGGAATTGCTGAACTTATTAAATGATTATCATCACGTTAAAAGACGTTGGTAATAGAATCTTGACTATTCATGTTAACAAATCAAGACACTATATTTAAGACACCCCAATAATTTATCAATGTTTCTCCACTTACAAAATAGAAATAAAGTTGGTTTAAAATTCCTGCGTTTCATTTTACCTTTGAAGCTCAATTTAAGGAACCTGGGTATACATTTCGGAACCCAAACTTGTTATATATGTAGAAGCAAGTCTCTTACCTTAAAAGTTGTTAGGGCGGGCAGTTCTGATCAGTTGATCATATTCAGTGTAAACAAATTGTTTACTGATGCTGTCAATATTGGTTAAAACGGCTGCTCTAGTTAAAACCACACCTGTGGAGGAAATTATAACAGCGACGATTCACAAAACGATTCACCACATTTTATGAAGTCCGACTGACTATCATTAGTGCCTTTCATAAACAAATTTGTAAGGCGTGAGCTTTTTTAACTGGTTAAATGACGTAATCAATTCGCGAACACGTGCACTGCTGGTATTAGCAAATCAGAATTGCACACGAGTGAGCAATGCACTGTGTTGGCTTCCTGAGCGCGCGCCACGTGTGCCACTGACCTGCTGATGATGTCACTCTACCATCTTCAAACTTGGCAGCTGATTGGATCAGTGTATCAACCATAAAATAACCTGCTATATGTGTCAAGGAACCACAAATTTCTTAAAACGGGGATTTGCCGCGAGCGAACAAAAGTAAATAGCTGATACAATAGATATTCGAAAAGCATGAGATATGCTAAGCGCTTTCTTCTAAAAATAGTAATTAAAAATAATGTTTAACACGACCGCTATTAGATTTAGACATGTTTCATTCATTCCCGATCCATTTAAAGCGACATTATTTACTTTGGTTAGCGTGGTAATTAAGCTGATTTTAATGTTGTTCTGCTCTTTGACTTAAAATCCCTGACGCACTGATGGTCTATTCATTCATTTTTTCAAGAAAATATAAAATAAAAATAAAATATGAAAATGCAACGATTGAAATTCCTATTTATTTCTTTAAGCTTTGAAACTTAAAAGATAATATTAGAAATTAACTTTAGTATTACCGAATGGATTAAATCGACGTTTTTCACGTTAGTCTTCGTTTTCTAGTTTCAAGTCTTAGCAAATTTACTTGAAGTTCAAGGCTGATATCAACTGCAAGTTTTCATAAACAAATTTTCATTCACCGTGTAGATGTTTGAAAGAAGAAAGCTTTGAAGATCTGTAGACTGCAGGCGATGAATTAGATATTCGTATGGTAAACATACCTGTCCTGATGTTGCAGTACCTATTGCATCGAGTATTCTGAGATTTGTCGATGAGTGCTCGGTTTTAAGCTCCTATCCTTGACACAGAATGTGATCAGTGTTTTTAACACGGTGGTAACGATAGTCATCCGGCATTTATAGTGTTGACAAAAACTGTGACTTCGCGAGATAACCAAAACTTATGAATTAAATATACATCACCCGTTTACCGACTGGTGTGAAATGAAAGGAAAACTCAAGAACCGGCAAATGTTTGATCACCTGGTTGTCAAAGACTAACGTTACATATTTATTCAGTGAACCCGCGTGCGGTTTTAGCCCGGGGGGGTACTCCCTTATATAAGCTATATAGTTATGTGCGGCGCCGAAGGGTATGTTTTTTTTTAGCCGTTTTGGTCTGAAATATGGTATAGATTTTGAACATTTTCGTCTGAAATAGGGTATGTTTTGTATACTCTGGCCAGGAATCAGTGGTTTAACTTTTAGACGAAACTATTTTTTGCCATTAACATAAGGGAATTTGAAGCCCTTCTCAAATGTTTACGTTTGTACTACCCATTCCTGGGTAGTACATGTGTCTAATACATGACTTCAGCTAATTTTATAGGTCTGAAATAGGGTATCAATTTTTGGGTCAGGTCTGAAATAGGGTATGGAAAATCACATATTTTGGTTGAAATAGGGTACCCCCACCAAAAAATTCAGGGAGTGCCCCCGGGAGTCTTAGTGACACATTGCTTACAGTGCTCGTCCACTGACTTGATCAGGTCGAAATTCAATCATGACTTTTGTGTATTGTTGAATGGAGCTTCAGTCGGTAATGTTTTTGCAGGAGATGTGACAGTTTTATATTAAAATCTGCAATTAATCCCAAATGAGAATACTATGTTCAGTCTTAAAATAACAATGCCAGGAAATTGAACAATTTTAAAAATTGTCTGGTATTAAAATGAATTCCAATTTTGTATTCTTGCATGGCCACAACTTATCCGAGATGGACAATAACTCGTCCTAGAGTGAAAACAGGACGGTTACAATTTTAGACGCCGCAAATAGCTCGTCTGAATTTATCCGAGTTATTCGTCTAAAATTATATTCGTCCCTTTTTCGCACAGACCGTGGTAAGCCATCTGAGATGGAGAATTTGTCCGAGACGAATTGTGAATTGTCCATCAAGTTTAATTTATTTTCAAGGAACATTTAACGTGAAAATCGCGAGTCAGGCAAACAATGGGTTTTCAGCTTTTTGACCTAGAATCACACAATATTTACCTCCAGGAGCCCATTAAATGGGCTCCTGTTACGACATAAAAATGCTCCTGTTACGACATAAAAATGTAATCTAATTTCCTCCGTGGATAAATTGCTATGTATAGCAATAACGTGCTAAATAGCTCGCTACGTTATCCAATCAGAATGCGACTTTGATTTGCTTTTAATTATAGAGCGCTTTCCTAATCAGTCCATAACTTTTAAAAGCGTCACAACAAATACAAAGACGCGGCAATGAACCAATCAGACGTCAGTATTAACTGGTGGCGGCAGGCGCGGGAAAACGCGTGTAAGACAAGTCACGATTGGTTTCGGTTTACCTTCTGATTGGTTGAAAAAATAGCGAGCGAACTGCGAACGGCGAAAAAACCCCAACAAACAACATTTTGCTCTGATGGGTTAGGGCAAACCACACGAGGTTTCTAGCCTTGGGTAGCCATAGTTACCCAAGGTATTGAACCATTGAAAACATGTCAAATTAATGAGGCTGGACCAGAAATAAAACCATTTAACGAACAACTACTCTCGACAAAAAGACCCAGCCGAACGAAACCGAGAGTTGAGGGACGGTAGTTTTTTTTTCCCCACTATCATCAAGTGTGGGCCAAAGTCTCGACGATTCTAAAAAAAAAAATTGAGCGATGAGAACACACGAGAGTCGCCGAGAGCGCATTAGATTTTTCTGGCCAAACAAGAGCGAGAGCAACCTCGTTCCCAGGGTCTCCTGGGAACGAGGTTGGAGCGAGAGCTGCAGGGGTTGAACTCTTTTCAAAACTCGTTCTCGTTTGGCCCGGACTTTAAAATCTGACAATCATCAGTGTCTGCATGACTGCACGTTTGACCATTTCGTTATCGCTTGCAAATCGTAACACAACCAGCATTCTATACTTAGTTTGTCTTTTCAACAAATAGACTACCCGCTTTAATGACAATCGCCACCAGGCACATGCCATACATTCACGATTACAGTGTTCCTTTGTTGACCGACACTGCTCTGACGCTAGCGCTCTCGTTGGTCGGAGAAAGGGGGGGGAGGGGGGGGGGGGGGGGGGGGGGAAATCCCATACTTAAGTGACGAGGGTGATCGTCGTACCTTTTTAAGGGTTGAAATTCGTGGTTTGGTACCGCTTAGTACGGTGAAATTAATCTAAAATGACCACCGTTGGAGTTATTTCGGTAACTTTTAGGGAATTGACGCCTGCTATAAAAAAACATATGACAGAATTTAGAATTGGTACCTCTTAAGGGTAAAAATGAATTCGAGCCACTACCACAAAAAGAGATTCTAGTACCTTTTAGGGGACCTTTTCAAAATTTCCGACGATCACCCCCGTCACCTTTATTTGGGAGTTCCTCCCCCCCCCCCCCCCCGGCCACCAACTCTCGTGCATTCTTATCGAACTAGAACCTGCTCAAATTTTCATGAGAGTCGCCAGCTCGTTTGGCTGCAAACTGATGGATGGTAGTTGATGAGACTTGAACGGAAAACGCTCGTGACCATCTCGTCGAACTCGACTCTCGTTTTCCGGCCTTTTAGACCTTTCTTATCACTTCGTTTAAAGCATTTTTACTGTGAAGGCATTAAAAACTGAAATTTTGACTCTTTATGCAACCTTAAAGATTCCCAGTTAACCCAAATCGGCAGAAAAAAAATCCAATACCAGTTTCAGTTTCATTGAGGTGTGTGATTAAAAAAGGGTGGGTTGCACGCATGCGTAGTTGCGATCTGTTAAAATACTTTAGAGTAGTTCTTTCAGTTTTTACAATAAAAATATGGTATCCTTAGATGCCCTGAGCATTTTGAAATAGATTAAAAAGCAGATCCTGTTCTAACTTTGGCCAGATGTAAAAGCTAATCTATCTTATCTCCCTGTGCACTATAGTTAGAAAAAAATAACAATTATTATAACTTATAAGCCGTAGTTATTGTCCTTTATAATATACTAACCATAGGATAATGCATGTATTTTCAAGCAATTTGATTGGTTACCTACTCATGGTCTCAGAGGCAATATATCCTCTCTACCTTATTTGGAAATACCGCGAAGTTCAATTTTTTTTGTCTCGGGCAAAACATGGCGAAATATTTTCGTCGTTTTCTATTCTCCTCGGAAAAATTAGACATCTTCTCTGTGATTTGTATATTATAAAACAATTATTCACCTCAGGATCGTGTATATTCACTTCGCTTTCGGCGAATAATTGTTAACTAATCACTCAGTTGACTAGTACTTCAAGATCATTTTGTGTAAGGCGATGCTGAAAAATAGGATTACCGTACTTATAGGTCTCTCTCGTTGATAAATTGCTTGATTCCTGCATAGTTCATAAAATAACAAGGCATTCAGTTGTTGTCGAGAAATTATCTGAAGTAAACTAAATTAAATAAGGTATTGGTTCCTGAAATCGCTTTAAAACCGGCTTGATCACCTTTTTGAACAATGAGAAAACCAGCTGAAAGACGTCCACCACCAGCTATGTGTCAATCATGTGTCATTCATTAGCCATTTCGTTCTAATTTTAATAGTACGGTTTGGATCGATCTTTTTAAGAGAATTATATAAACTCAAAATTAAAACAATACATTGTATTAGAAGGTTCCACCGGGATTATGGCTAGTACCGTGAGGTACAGTATTCTGATCTTGCACAGGATTCTTTATTCTCCGACAAGTACTTCGACGTCTGCGTTTACAACTTCAATCTCTACCGCTGTTTTTCCGCGACTTAACATGGGTTAAATGGAAATATCTCGTTCACGTTTCAAGCAATCCAAAAACTCTATGCTCATCCCCTGAACGGCTATGTTATGGGGTGTTTTGTAAATTTTTGGGTAATTTTTGGATATGTTTGGAAGGAAATAGTTTTTTCTCAAAGGAGTTGTAAAATTTAGGGAAATGAGAAATATTGAAGATTTAATGTAGTTTTAAAATTAGAATTTGAAGTTAAAAATTAGTAGATTTACATCAACAGACAGTTGATAACCACGCAAGAGCACCCGCGTGAATATCAACTGTCTGTTGGTGTTCCAAAAATAATTAACAGTTATTCTTCGAGGACGCGCCGGATATGAGCTGATATATATAACCAACGAGGCGCTTCGCCGAGTTGGTTATAATCAGCTCATATCCGGCAAGTCCGAGAAGAATAACTGTTTTAGTAAATTTTCAAAACACTCAAATAACCGGAAGATGCAAAACAAAATTTATTTCCGCTCCAAGAAAAATACATGCCTACAAATGTGCAACAAATGCAACTGAACGAGCACTGAAGGAAGCCTGAAACAACTTTGTTTACGGGAAGTCCCGAACTGAAACCAATACAAATCTGCACACATTTAAACTGAATGAAAACCTGTTTACACTACAATTTTAAGCTTAACCTATTCTGTATTGTTACCTTGTATTTCGAAGAGGCTTGTCAATTCCAGCTGGAGTAAGCTTTCAAAATCAGCACAATAAATATCGGGAACGAGAAAGCATAAGCTTAAATATCGCAGTCGATCGTCAAGCGTTGGTGATGGTACAATCGAGGACGACTTCACAGTGAAATTATCTTCGAAGATCACTCTTTTTCTCTCCATCCATGTAGATATTGACGCTTTCCTTTGCTTTTTACTTCAGTGAACGTGATTTTAACTGGCTCGGTTTCGCTGGTTTCAACACAATTAATTCTGTAGCCGATCGTGCACGATTTGCTCTCCGTAAACAAACCCGTCCAGCCGTTCATTCAACTTGTAAAATGAATATAATGTTCAGCTCCACAATTATTTCTGATCTTCCCATTTTAAGCTAAACCATTTGCACAATTTTCCAGAATATACGGAAACTTTAGAAGACACAGAACGAAGATTAAAATTCTGTTTTGACTGAACTGGCAGACCGCGCCAGCAGTTTTTTGCCGCCGTTTTTCATACAAACCATGCTTCATTTAGATTGAACTGAAAAATCACTCAGTCGATTTATACATTTTTTAAAAAGTAATACCGAAGTTTAACATAAAGCTAGTGACGTTTTTAATCAAACAATTAATCCATTCGCCCTTGTTGGATATACAAGTACAAGAAATTCATCATTTTTCCATATTTGGTCAACTTAAGGATAATGGCTCAGATCCATAGAGGAGGGAACCAATCAGAAAGCTAGAAAATCATTATTCAGAGGTACAAATTTACTAATTTCTTATATCCCTTTTTAAACCTCTTAAAATTTCATTGAAATTTAGGTTAAGTCCCGCCTTAACATACTACGTACTCATGTTTCTACTGATTTACAAGTCTTATAACATAGAGGGCAAAATTACTGAATGCTGATTGGCTGAGACAGAGGGCATTTTTCATTAATTTTGGTTTGCCCGGGGCAAAATTACTTGATCCTGATTGGTCGAGCGGAAAAATTCCTCGCTCCTAATTGGCTGAGCGCGCTGCACTCAGTTGGCTTCTTGACGGCGGGATTTTGAGCAGAATTTTCAAACACAGCGCTCGCTTGTAACATCGCTTCGGAGTTTGACTTCAGTTTCCCGAGTTATTTGATGAAAAAGGAACGGAAACCGTGTGATAGCTTGAAACGAAATTCCGAAAGCTGAATCTCAGTGTTTCACTCGAAGCAACAGAAGTTTATTTCAGTTGAAAACTAGAAAACTTGCATCAGCTAGACACTTGGCGAGTTTGCGACGAAATTCATTCATGGCTGCCAACTGACTTCTTCGCTTCACCTCTGTTAAATACGGACTTCATCACGTGCAACCCAGAGTATAAAAGATCACAGAGTTTGTTCAAAGAAAGAAGAAGGTCAAATTAAACCGGATAAATTACCTCTACAAGTTTGTTTGGACTCGTCGTTTGCTCACGGTTTTATCGATGTAGGATAATTTGACATGTCAAGCAGCTCGCAGCGGAAAGCCGGCTTCAAAACATGCAAAACAGGTGAATAAAATTACGTTTTACTTGGCTTGATTGCAAGCTTGTTTATTTTTTTTATTTCAAGACTTACAATTTTCTCTTAAGATTTACATAACAGTCAACGTTACCCTGTTCTGAACGTAAGGGTTTGCTTGATCTTCCTGTGATTCTGTGTGATTTTTTGGAAGGAATATCAGTTCGTTCCGCCGCGGCTGAATAGCTTAGCGGCGCTTTGAAGGTTTTCCGAAAATTTTGCCCTCTATGTCATAAACAAGTAATCGCATGTTTCCTCGTAAAATTAAGGATTAATATCACTTGTGTTTTCAGAAGTTGCAGAAATTGCCCTTGTCGCTGCGCGACTCGGGCAATTTCTGCAACTTCTGAAAACACGCGTGATATTAATCCTTAATTTTACTCGGCCCCATGCGATTACCTATACTTAGTGCACTCAGCTATGATACCAAAATTAGAGACATGTTTGGGTTTCGAGCCGTGAGAACTTAAATAGCGTAACTCAGGAAGTGACGAGCCATACAAGCCAAAACATGATACCTACAAATAAAATACGAACATAATAAACAAAATATTTCAAGGAACAATTCTAAAAGAGGATAAAACCTATAACCTTAGGTTTTCGCGGATTTCTTAGCCAAGGTCTGCAGTCATAACAGTCAATCATAAACTCCGTCAGTACCCATTCATAATATAATACGAATAGAGGATGATCTAAGAGAATCATTCTCCCATACATGGGTCTCTTGCAATGATAATTTTTTTGAAATCTATTTTTAATTTTCACTCCATAGCTGAGCCATTTTAAGAGCGCTACTTGATTGGTCAGTTCGAGTAACGTGATGTCGGAGCTTCGTTCAAAAGGAAATAAAAATAAATTTCACAGAATGGCGCGACACTATAAGTTATCATGGGGCACGGGAAAATCATCTTTTAGATCATCCTCTCTTGATAATAGGCCATTTCCGAGTTGCCTTTGTCTCTGTTTCAAAACGAGTCCTGGTGCACAACCTTTGTTATGGAAATGAGTTTTACCTGCACATTGATTGTCATGCAAATCAAATTAATTTCCATAACAAAGGTTGTGCACCAGGACTCGTTTTGAGACCGAGGCAAAAGGCAACTCGGATATGGCCCAATATATCAGCTGTGGAGGCAAAATGTGTTTCCCAAAAAACACATTTTAACCCATTTTAACCCTTTCGCTCCCAGAGTCAAACCTTGAGTCAATAAATGTGGTTTTAACTTTTGAGTCTGTGGATGAAAACCCTAGTGTGTGACCATTCAAATGAAAGCTATTGAGCAGTACATTCAAGTGGTGCTGTTTGTTTTTGACAAATGAATGAATGAAATTCAATATTTTTTTCCACAGTTTTAAACTTAGCACTCTTTGGTCGGGAGTGCCCAGCTTAATACACCTCAGATCCGTAGTGAAACACTCTCGGCTAACCATTTGGTCCCTACTAAAGGGCTCATTAATGACCTGCTATAACCCGTAGCCTGTCGGCCAATCAGCATTCGAGTAGTGCTTGCTATGCTGTTTTGTTTATCTTTCGAATTTAATATTGATTACCGGCCGGCTTTCTCCCTTGAAAGTCGAAAAGGATCGAAACTAAATTAAATTGTAGTTATCTGGTAGCCGAAATAATCCATATTGATAGGATGCCATGATGTGGTTGCGTCTTCAGTCATTGTATAGTTATAAATATTTCCAGGAGTTCTTTTACGTTATTAATTTGAAATAGAAAACAAGTAGCGTAAAACGCCAAAGCAAGAAAACAACTGAAAATAGTTTATGACACAAAAATCCACCAGATGCACGCATGGAATCCCGTTAATACGGCCACCAACAGGACACCAAAAATCTGGTCGTATCGACTGGGTGACCGTATTATAATGGTTGGTTTTAATCAGTTATGAAATTGAACAAAGACGCCTCAAATTTAAAAGCACAACGTTTATATAACCAGATCTTGCTACATTGTACTCTAACTACTGTACGGTTAGCGCGTTGGACTCGGGATTGAACCATCCAGGTTACGTTCAAGCTCTGGCCGGGGTCACTGTGTTGTGTTTCTTGGGCAAGACACTTGACTCTCACAATGCATCTCTCTCCACCCAGGAGTATAAATGAGTACTGGCGAACTGTTAGCTAACAAACTGCCGGGGGGTAACCTGTCGTTGGACTAGCATCCCATTCAGGGGGAGTATAGCAATCCTCCTAGTCGGCTTCATGCTACGGGAACCGGGAATAAGCTCCGGCAGGGTGGGCCAGTTTGGACCCAAACGGCTTTACCTTATTGTACGGCAGTACCCCAAACGGATACATACCAGATTTGGTCCTTGCGCTGATATTCCTTGCTGCACACGTTGTTTAGTGTACTAAGGCCGGGATATATGTATCAAGTTTTATATTGCTGTAACTAAAAAAACCTGTCATTTTACCGGCTTGATTGAGAACGATTGTTTGACGAAATCATATCGTGGAGCAGTGCTTAAAATAGCATTTCTGAGCCTCTGGATTTCAAAATTTTCGGGGGTGGGTGGGGGTGGGGGGCTACCCCAGACCCCCCCCCCCCCTAGAGGCTCGTGCCTACGGCGCACGCTTCATAGCCCCATATCATGATGACATCGGATTAAAGGAAACAAATGGCTGGCTACGCCCCTGTGTGGTGTGTGACCATTCTTGAAAATGAAAGCTATTGAGCACTACCAGTTCAAGTGATGCTGTTTGTTTTTTGACAATTTTGCAAACTTAAATTCACGATTTTTTCTCAGTTTTGAACTAACTCTTGGGAGTGAAAGGGTTAACGATTGCTACTCGCCCTGGATGTGGTTCATTCTAGGTTATGCTTTCTCAATCTAACCACTATTTCAGTCAACGTCTATTTCTTCACAAGTCGTCTACGAAATGACTTCACTAGTACTGGGACCTTATTTTTGTTCCATGAGGCGATTCTCTCTTTTAAACTAATAATTGGGTCGGTAAACCGATAGTACATATCACTTTTTTAAATGTAGATTGATATGTTTTTCAGTAACTGGGTAAAGGAATTTTTCCGACTGAAGAGGCGAAGAGGCTGGCGAAAACTAGTTAATTTATTTGTTGAACTCTTGTACAAAACCTTCTTATTTTTATATTTTCTACTTTGCCGGTGGCAAGTTGGTACCAGTAAAGCTTTTATTTTCTCAGCGTGTCTTCTTCAATTAACCCAATAAGTATGGCGCGATTAGGTGGAAGGTGTAACCCCGGGCAAAACTAGGATATGACTTGACAAGAGTTCAAACTCTCGCTTGGCCTGAAACTCTTGCGCGCGCTTGGCGACAGGCTCGTGCACTCTCATCGTATTTGAACCTGAGAGTCGTCAAGAGTTTTCTCTCGTTTTGGCTCGAGGTGATGGGTACAAAAACGGTCAGCTAGGATTTTCGGAAAGGACAAATCAGCAAGGAAGAGCTGAGGTTTTCGGGAAATGACTAAAAAAGCCCTAATAAATTCGTGAAGTCTTAAGTTCCCCTAGAAACGACCGAACAGATATAAATTTTATAGCGCAGCTTATAATTCATTTATAGATCTTTAAAAGCACACCAGACAGCCTAAAATAGTGTTTTAAAACATTTGGGAGAAAACCGTCGTTGGGTGCCCCTGATTCATGGGTTTGGGTAGTTGGGGTGAGATCATGAATGAACTGATAGCGGCTGCCATAGGCGCCTTTCCTGACGTCCAATCTCATCCCTGAGTTGAATTGTAAAGCACATTTGAATATATACCGTATAGAAAATGCGCTTCAAATGCATTAACATTCCCACTACGATATTTGTACTCAGGAAACCGTGAGGGAGGCAGGGAGTAAAATGTCTTGCCCAATGACCCCGACCAGAGTCCGGAGTCCGACAACGCAGTAGCCATTAAGCCACCGCGCTTCCTACGTGTACAATGGAAATAAATAACAATTCTCCCTGTCTTGTTTTTGTTTCCGTTCTCTAATTGTGTCCATCGTCACCTCTGTGAGGATGGGTAATTGATGTAATGATGTCACTGTAGTAATATTAGCCTCATGGCTGTCACGCGTTAGTCAGTCATTCGCTCGTTGCTATCGCAGGTCAAGCTCAATTTTGTTACCCTAATTCCCTCCCACCCTTATGGTGTTGGAGTGTTATTGTCAATCCAGTTTTGTATCGTCTTCGCAGCTTGTGACAATAAACTCCTTGTTTCCAAACACTTGTGGTCTGAGGTTAAATGTAAAACAATTACCATCGCTATCAACTACAATAGGCCATTTCCGAGTTTCTTTGGCCTCTGTTTCAAAACGAGTCCTGGTGCACAGCCTTTCATATGGAAATGAGTTTTACCTGCACGTGTATTGTCATGCAAATCGCACTCATTTCCATAACAAAGGTTGTGCACCAGGACTCGTTTTTGAAACAGAGGCAAAAGGCAACTCGGAAATGGCCTATTGGCCTATTCTAATGACGTCAGTCATCATCTATAACAGTAACGTCAATCACGCCAGGAATTTTGGCCAGTTTCTTCATAAGCACTACTTTTAGCCTGTGGAGATATTTCTTTTTCCAGTCAATTGTTTCTTGTTCTATCCTCTCGCGAGTGTTTTGAATTTTCTTCACTAGCTCAGCCCGCAATGCATTGTTCCGAATCTCTGTTTCGTCTTCTACCTTTGAACTTAAGTTGTCTTCTTTTTCGACATTTTCGTGATCAACGGAATCTCGTTTCAGAGATGGATTAGTTATTTCGACGACATCGTCTGATTCATCAGTTTTGTCAGGTCTGTCAGCATGGTATGTCTTGGAAAGTTCTGCAGTGCTTTTTGCTGCTGGTGCGCATGTTTCATCGATGCAACTCTGCTGACCACTTATGAGCGGCATGTCTTTGTCCTTTTTTTCAGAATCACGCGTCGTGTTAGGTATAGAGCTTCGTTTAGGAGGCGGATCTATAATTTCAACAATATCGTCTGTTTCAGTGTTGTCATGGTCGCATAGCTTAGTAGCCACCTGTGGCTTAGCAACCTCACATGGCTTGACAGCCTCGCATAGCCTAGCCACTTCGTATGGCTTAGAAACCTCGCATGGCCTAGCCAACCCATGTGACGTAGCAACTTCGCATGGCTTAGCAACCACGCATGGCTTAGGAACCTCGCATGGCTTAGCAATCTCCGCAATGCTACGTACTGGTGCCTCAACAATGCAACTCTGCTGACCACTGATGAACGTGGGTCACGGAACTCCTTTTAAGTGGTAGATGATTTGTATAAACGGGGAGGGTATTATTGGCAACGCATCGTTTGTCAATTTTTGGAGCAGTTTTTTCTCGGTGGCATTTCAGTGCTGTACAATCGTGGTTGCGACGTCTGATTCGCCAAACTAAGATAACCGGCTGAAAATGTTGAGGGGCTCTGCTGTGATACACTGCTGCATTGAATATGCTGTTGCTGACCGGAAGTCAAGTTACTGTTCACTGGTCGCTCAGTCTCCTGCAACCAACCACGGACCGCAGCGCCCGAAGAGACTGGGCACGACACTGCAACACTTCCTGGTTGATTTGTATGGGGAAACTTGTTTCCGCCATTCGAAAACTGCTGACCAGTAGTGCCCGGGCTGCGCTCTTCGTCTATGACTGAATCAGTCGCATCGACGTAAATGGAACGCTGCTGATCGATCACGAGTGCAGTCGCAGTTCTCTTGGGACTGACGTTTTCACCATGAGTCGACCTTCTGATTACGCCATAGGATATTTGTGAAATTACTGGAGTCGCACTTGCGACAGTTGGTGAAGCTTGCACTGGCGAATTTCTTCTCATCGTTGTTTCTCTTGGCGACGATTCTACCAACCTCGTTCCCAGGGTCTCTTTTTGGCGGGAAGAAGAGAGACCCTGCGAACGAGGTTGCGATTCTACCCCACCAGTGTTTTGGGCGGAATTGGATGAAGAAGGGTCAGCTCTGGCTAAAAGCCGTCTTAGTTGCTGAGATGTTTCTCTTGGCAACGATTCTACCCCATCAGTGTTTTGGGCGGAATTGGATGACTGAGAAGGGCCAGCTCTGGCTAAAAGCTGTCTTAGTTGCTGAGAGACATTGTTTGCGGGAATTGTTTGTTGACGCCGTTTCCATAATTCGATTATTTGCAATACCGTATCATTGCGTTCAGTTTTCTCCATTTGACTGCAAACCGCCTTGCAAAGGATTAACATTGCGATGCATCGCGTCATAACGAGGTTGTGAGTGTACGTTGTCTTGCCTTACTCTTTGATTTGAATGATAACGCTGACCAACATCGCGGGCGCCTAAATTGTTACCTACACTGAAAACATTTCTGCTAGAAGTGCACTGCCCTTCCGCATAGGCCCCGGTATCTTGACGTTGCCGACGTCCCGCCATCTCTTGGCATCTACTGGTTTGATGCGGTCCTATTGAGCCACTCATTTGCGGCAGCATTCTCGTTGTAAGCCTGTCCAGGCCTCCCGGGTTCATGTCTTCTGCTAGCCGAGTTCATAAAATCTGAAGAGTTGGTCGCTGATGGGGCCGGTCCTTCCCTTGACGCCAACTGATTAGCAATGTACTTCATCAACTCGCTTCTCTGTGCAATTCTATTCTCATGTGTTGCGGCGGATACGCTGCTACTTTCAGCGAGACCCCTCCGCCTGTCTACGTCGATGGTTTCTTTATTGAGGTAACGTTGCCGATCAGAACTGACTGTATTGTGTTTCATTTGTATGCGCCCTGTACTGCCGTGTTTGTATATCGCTGTTGACTGTGGTATATTCATTGCATCATTGTTCGTTTGATTTCTAGCCGCTAAATCTTGATTCACGATTAACTGTTGATTGCTCCAGCTTCTCGACAAGGTATTTGGAGCTCTGGGAGGAGAATGTACATTGTGTACATTGATGGGAACAGCAGTTGAGTTTTGGAGTTGAGCAGTTGGGTCGTTAGCAATATCTTGGTGTCTATTGGCGCGTGCTTGAGAAGGAAAACGCTGCTGACCTTGTGCCCTTTGTGGCCAAGACGTAAACTGTGGTCTTTGGCGGAATGTACCGGGATGATTCTGCTCTTGGTCCGGCATTCGTTTGGTTTGACAGCTGCCTTCTTGGCATCCGCATGCCGCCGTATGCAGTTTGCCGCTGATCGTAAGTTGTAGGCGCATTCTCTCGAGCGTTTACATGCAGTGGTGTGCTGCTGATGTGTGGCTCGGTTTGGTATTGCGCATGCGAGGCACCTCTTTGATAAGACACGTGCCTTGATTGTTCCGAAGTGTTCGACAAAACATTTGTGGTTTCACCTCGCGTATTTGAAACCTTCTGACCACTCGCCGCGCATGTGCTGCCGCCATTGTCTTGAGATCCTGAATCTTCCTCACTGGGAGCTTTGGCTAAAACCGAAGTCTTCCCTTGATTGTCGGTGTGAATCAGATACGACTCTCCTTTATAGTCGAAACGCCTCACCGCAAAAACCTCATCTTTTATCACGAGAAACATGTCACCTTGGCCATCCTCCTTCGTGAATGTAAATAAGAGATCATACTGTTTTTTGCGATTGGAAATTAGTAGGAGAGTGAATAACAGGAGAGTTCCTCGTAATCCGATTCGTAGGCGACGAAGCAGTCGCATCTATTTCATAAACATCGACAGCTTCCTCCATAGAGTCGCTAATGTTTTGATCTTGGCCAAGTTTCTCGAGTGGGGCCGACGCCGGTGACGATCTATTTATCTGTTGGAAATCAAGATGTGATTCTACTTCTGTCGAACTATTTGATGTCGGTGATGAAATCGAGTGCACTCCGACAAGTTTAGGGAAGAAGTTATGATCAAACGCAAATCCTTCGCTAGTTCCGGATTGTAGGCTCTTTAATGTTCGTAGAATTGGCCTTGTTGTTTGAGCCTGAACTTGATCCGCAAATGAGCCGAGCACTGTTCTTTTCTCTTTGTGACTGTCGACGAAGCGCGCCGATGCCTCAATATTTTCATGGCCACCAGTTTTAACTTCATTCGCATCTGCATGCAAATTGAGGGGAGCTGTTTAATTGCCTCTCTTTGCGTTCGATAACGATGGCGTCTTTTTGAACTGAAAGAGGAGTGTCATTTGTGCTGTTAAAACCTGAGTTATCTGTCCTCTGAGACGAAAGAATGTTCTCGTAATTGTTATCGTTTTCAAAAGAGCGTACCACTTCATTGACGATACTCTGTAGGCTTGTTATACTTGATGAAATTCCTTCTTTATTCTCCGAGAAAGATGGTTCCCAGTCTCTTTCTTGTTTGATGCGTTTTGTATAGGGCGTGGTCATCGCAGGTCCCGCGCTGTCAATCAAAGGGCGTTTGACAGGAAAATCAAACGTGGGTGATCCAAGTTGACAAGTGCCCTCAGATGAAACATCTTCTTGTTTCACGGCGCACAAGGAAATGGTTGCTTCACTTTTAACAATGTTACTTAGAGGACTCGCTTTGTTTTGCTGTGTTTGCATCTTGTCGTGGGGGACGTCACCAGTCCTCTCTCAACTCTTCGCCCAACACTCATGAATGGCTGCAATGCCCGTGTCAATGGAAGGCGAAGAACGAAACTGAGAGTCGTATTACCGCGCAGTCACCTTTAAAAGAGGCATCGACCCTGTTAGTAATATGGAGGACTCATTAGAGCATCCTCGTTCCCAGAGCTCCTCGTTTTTTTTTTTTTGCGCCGGAAACGAGTAGCCCTGGTCGCAAGGAAAATTTTTTTCATTGGCTGATAAAAAAAATGAATGCGCAACACGAATTAATGAATGGATGTCCGGAATTTTCGGGCATCCGGTAAACGGCTGAGACCAGAGCCTCCGTTTCGCCAACCACGTGACCAAAAGAAAACAGGATCTGGGAATTGAACGAGAATGAATGATCTCGTGGAACATCGTGAATGCGCATGGCAATGTGATTCAATAACGTCTTAGTGCGCAGTCATGGCGGGGAATGTTATTTAGGCAAATCGGAGTAACATAGCTATACTACGTGGTATAACTTGTCATCAGGTATCTTCCTATAAACTGAACACGGAAAAGCACTCCCGGCGCACATCTCGTTCACGTTTCAAGCAATCCAAAAACTCTATGCTCATCCCATGAATCTATGTTATGGAGTGTTTTGTAAATTTTTGGGTGATTTTGGGGTATATTTGGGAGGAAATAGTTTTTCTCAAAGGAGTTGTAAAATTTAGGAAAATGAGAAATATTGAAGATTTGATGTAGTTTTAAAATTAGAATTTGAAGTTAAAAATTAGTAGATTGACAATTAAGACGCAGATATTTTTCAAAAAAGGCTTATAAAAAAGGCGAATATAAAAATAAATTAAAAAAAAAAAACAAGAAAAAAAATCGTCCTTCCCACACCGGGAATCGAACCCGGGCCACGGCGGTGAGAGCGCCGGATCCTAACCACTAGACCATATGGGATTTGACGATAAAATGTGGAACAGGTTCAATATTTAAACTATTTATTAATATTGTCAAGGGTAATTATCATATTGGCTTGCGCACTAGTTTCGTTTGTAACCTAATACCACATGTCACAAACCACTCAGCTTGCCTGCCCGAAATCAACTTGTCTTTTTGTTTTATTATCTATTTGGCTGGATTTTGAGTTTAAATTATTAAAATTGTACGGTCGCTTTGAGCGGTGTTACTAACACGATGTACTTACCACGGAGTTTCGTTGTCGAATTTTAGTATTCCTTTGTGACGGTTCCGTTCCAACTTTTCCGCTTAAGTGTTGTGTTTTCAACCTCAAAGCCCGGCGCAAAGATCAATGCAAAGTGTTAGACAAAGCTCTCGTGCTTGAGCGCTTAATTATAAAGTCGATTCCTCGAGCTGAACACGAAGCAAGTGCAACTACCAAATGGAATTAATTGTGCCCTCAGTAAACAAGGGTATCAGATGGACTGTGTAGAACTTATAAACTTCAGCGCTTAGCAGCACAGGCCATAGGCGATTCTTGCCTTACACTGGCGGCAAGAGACTCAAAGGGAATTTATAATGATGGCGGTCATCCGAAAAAACGCATGTAATAAGAATTGTTTACCTTGAAAAAGTCTTTGTCCAAACAAATGTGCTTAGAAAACAATCATTCATTAAGAAATGCAGCTGCCTTATTTGCTTTCGTTTTTCTAAACACGTGCTGTTCACGTGATTTGTTTCGGCTTATATATAAAAGGGCTTCGTTTGCGGTGAGTTTGATTTCGGCTTTGTATAGGTTCCCTTCGGCATACAAACAGCACTCTTCGAAAAATGCACGAATCAACTAAACATAGAACAGAACGGTCGAAATACGAAACTTTGATTCTGAGACAAAAACCTTCTCTCAGTCTGATCAATGAAAGCTAATGAATCTGATGAATTTTGACATGAGCTTTTTCTTAGTAAATACAGCTGTTTTCATCTTTTCATACACCGCGTGTTTTCGCGCATGAGTTTCACTATGACCGAAGTAACCATTGTATCGGCAGAGACTATATAAATACGATTGTTCGCGGTTGGCGACCGAAAAAAACACTATTCTGACAGCTATTCAATATGAAATATAGTTTACTTAGGATGAGCCAGTCAGTGCCCATGACATTATTTACTGATCGACCTTGAAAGAAATGGACAAACTCTTGCTGAAGATTAACATGTACGGGCGACGAGGTCTTGAAATAACTGAGTCCTCGTATGTAACTAAGGTCTTGTAATAGTTTGAACCAAGGAAATACACCATTTTTGTACTGATATAACCTTTATAAGAACGTTACTGGCTGAGATTGGCGAAAATTTTAAGAACATGCTAAGAACATAACCACATGTAACCAGGCTGAGATTTAGTTAAGAAAGTCTTTATTTTGTCCACTTTATTTTACCATATAACAATTTAATTTGGTCTGAGTAAATGTTCAGATTGTTTATTATTTCTGCAATGTAACTGACTTCCACGCCATCGAAGTCAATGTGAAACTTGTATAAAAGAAAAAGAGCGTACAGTTAAACCGAAACTCAAAGGGATTTGAACTTTCTGCAATTCAGTGATAAACGTAACGGTTGGTCAAGTTGATTATGCATATTACTGGTATTACAAGTTTTTTTTTAACCGAAAAAAACTATTTTATTAGTGATCACAATCAATGACCAATCTACAATTCAAGTCAAGTGCTTCATTGAAAAGTCCAGCTGTCACTCCGGACATAGAGTATTGTTCCACGAGCAGGTATAAATTTTAAAGGTTCAGCGCCTTCAGCCGAGTGATCGATCAGTCGAAGAAGGAAAGACTGGACCTTGTCAAAACTGTCAAAAACTTTCATCGCTTTTCATACAGAAAATATAACGCTTTAGTGGTCAAAGCAATTTTAAAAACTTCGGCTTTCTTAAATGCGCTTTATGCTAATTCACTTTCGACCACACCGGTGACACGGCTCGGTTCAAGTTGCTGGGAGTCACTCTCCGCCCCAGCTCTATACCGCTCGTTTTCGCGGCTTCACCGCTCGCGAATTTTGCCATCGCGCGCTAACAAAAACAGCACAATGCTTTTAAAATAATTATTTTTCCCTTGATAAATAACATAATAAAAGATTATTTTGGTAACCAATTTTTATGTTAAACAATAAAATAATATTTCTGCAATCAACTGAATTTTAAAATGTTTCCTGGACAACGTGAGCGATTTAATTTTTAAAGTTGTTAAAAATTAATGTATTTCGCACGATGAATATAGAGATGCATATTTTAAAATACAGTACCTCATAGCTTCTCTACTCAAGCCTGGTTTCCATATGATCGCAACGATCGCAACGATCGCAAGAGTGGTTTCCATATGATCGCAACGATCGCAAACGATCGCAGCGATCGTTGCGACTGCGATCGTTGTGGATACCAGGCTTCAGTGACTGTTAATTTAAATTGACAGACGGTCTTTAGTTATACAAATTATCTAGGATTTTTAATTTCCGGCAGTTAAATTGCTCTTCCGCGGTTTTCTGAAACATACAAGACGAAGCAGATGGTGCGAAGGCTTATCAGTTCTGATATATCATAGATATGTGTTGTCGAACGGCCGAGGATAAAAGATAGAAAAGGATCACACCGTTCAGTTGGTTTATATACAATAACTTTAGTACATGTTATACTGGCTCAGTTTTTCATTTCATCCGTACTACTTGAAAAGCCGGTGTTCGAAAAACTTCTGCTATACTTTGTACAATGTCAAAAAACATTGCATTGAAGTTGATGCGCGCCGAGCCTGAACCAATGAGGAAATTTAAGCAAAAAAACTTGGAATTTCTGTATCTCAAATCGTATCGTTAGTGCAACAGCAGTTAGATCTGTTCGGATTCCAGTTCGCTGTTACATACAAAGTGGCAGGAATTTTGGGGGATTAAACCTTATATTATTATCCAATGTACGAGCTAACATGACATTTTTATTTCTTCGAAAACAACAGGCGTTATTGATTTTTCTCTGATCCTCATTTATATTATTTAATATTTCTCTATTTTATATAAAATTATTTTCTATTCATCGTTATCATTGATTGTACTTCATTATTATTGACGTTCGCTGGTCCATGCATGACATAAAATTTCGAGTTAATTTGTGAATATGATGCGCAAAAGTACTCAAAATCGTCTGGTAGGGTCCGGTAGTTTATAACGTCGCCAGTGGTAGATTCAGAGTAATCTCGTACCCAGATCCCACTCTGTCTGAGTGGTGTCTGAGTTCGCGCAAGAGACCATGATTAGTTCGCGTGGCAGAGGGTGATCTGGGTGATTCAGAGCTGACCACTAGCAAAATTGAGCTGATACCGATCAGCAGTGTCACTAAATCAACGCCATCTTTGAAAGCGGAGTAGATTCCTGGGAACGAGGTTGTCACTAAATATAATCCGTATTTTGATCACAAATTTGCATATACTTATGAACCATAAACAGGGTAAAGTTGCGTCTGGATCGTGAATAAAACAGTAAAACGAATAAAAAGCTTCCATACAGTTAGAGAAAGTGCTTGACAAGTTGAATTGGCTCGACTGGACAATTTCTCCGCGTTGTCACGATCACGCACGCAGCACGCGCGCGCGCACGCGATCATCTGTCGCTCAAATCGGCTCGCGCGCGACTTCTATAATTTCGAGAATCAGCGATTTTGAAATTCATTTTGCTTTAATTTAACCCCATTTATAGTGAACTGCTTTCAGAAATATCACTTACTCTGTAAAGTCGAGCACAAGTTAAGTAGATGTTCAGTTGCCTTTCCGAGCCGGAGAAAAGTTGTTGAAAATGTACCCGAGCCTGAGCTCCGATCGACTCGTCCGTTGAAATTCAAGTTTATACTGGTATGGAATATCCAAACACGCCTTTGAATCTGTGGAGACCTAATGGCAAGCACTTTAGAAGTTTCTAATGCACTAAATTTGCTTTAGAAAGTAATCCTTCGTTTAAATTTTAAACATAATAGAGATTTGTCAAAAATTACTCAAAAGCCTTCTAGCAATTTTTTTTTTTATCAATGAAAGAAAGAACAATATTAGTTATTATTTTTAACCTGTCTAAAAAAAAAAGGAAAAAAAATAAAAGGAAAAAAAAAAATTGTTCTCGGCAGGGATCGATCCTGCGACCTTCCGCGTGTTAGGCGGACGTGATAACCACTACACTACGAGAACCACCGTAACGTTTCCAGTGAAAAATATCAATGTCATTTTCAACATAATTGTGCAATGATGTTTGACAATTCTGGAAAGAGTTTGTGCTAAACATTTGGGGAAATTATGCTCAGGAAAGTGCTCAATAATGGAGTTGACTATTTTTAAAATCAGTTCATGTCTGATGCTTCTCTGATCGGTTAGTAAGCGCGGTTGGGGAACTGGGGCGAGCTCTCAAAGCGATTCTCTTTATATATTTATTTATTTATTTAAATTTTTGCAATAGAATACGAGAGTGTGCTAAAATATATGATTCAGCCATACCCTATTTCTGGCATATCTGATAGTGGAGTCCCCCCCCCCCCCCCCCCTCCCCCCCTCCCCCCTCCCCCCCGCATGTGCTGTGTACGTGTACTAATTGGAACGCGGAACCTCAAAGTCAATCGAGTCTAGTCGCACATGACGGCCATTCGTAAACAGGAAGATATTTAACAATTTGATTATTCGCTCTCAATTTCTATGATGTGATAGTTGATTCAGCCGTACATCTTAACTAATACAGGTACTTACAGTCGAAACCTCTTCCGTCTTCTCATGTATGGGCGCTGTTTGATCATGTAACTATAAATCCCTTGGCTTCAAAACTTTGCACAAATCATGATTACTAGCTGGCAGCTTCATTGGCGTGCGATGGCAAAATACAGTTTACACACGGAAGCTGAATTATTCAGTTCTTATTGTTTGTTAGTCCTTGATGACATAAACAAGGAAGTAACGAATACCGGCATTTACATTGGTGTGCGCCGTACCGTTGCATTTGATTTATTTCTGACATATTTTTGACAACTCTTTGACAGATTCTGTTTGGTTGGACCAATCCAAATCTATAACGTGTGGAGCGGGGTGTCTTGCGGATGACAACTGATTAACGTAAACTCCGCCCCTGCACTTATATTAGATTTTGATTGGTATAATCAAACGTCGAACTTTGAACCAGTGTCAGCGACAGCGGTTGAGTTCATGCAGCGAAGCGCAGAGTTTGAATGAGGCACTAATACCGAGTCGGTGAGCAGTTTTGATTGATTCAAAATAAGCTGTCGATCGTATACATGGTCAGAGTAGGATTGTGTTATCAATCAGTGCAAATTCCGCCGAGTTTAATCAAATAAGGTAAGCCACTTTTAAGTATATCGGCTGGTATTTATTGGTTACGCGAACATTTTGATGTTGATAAAGACTGGTTTACATATAATCGCAACGATCGCTGCGACTCGTTGCGATCATATGGACTGACCTCTTGCGATCGCAAGGATCGCAATATTACATGGAAACCAGGCTTAAGTGATACGATCGATGCTGCGACGTATTGAATTGTGAAAACTTTCATTAATTCATTTTGCTTTGCGATTTTCTGCAATCCGCCATGAGGCGGAGGTTTCCAAGTGTGACAAGTGTTATTTACTAAGTCTCAGTCATCCATATCCGTAACTTATTCAGTACAAGTCTGGCATGAATCATTTTCTTTCTTCTATCCCTTCTTTAAACCTCTTAAAATTTCATTGAAATTCAGGTAGAATCCCCCCTTAAAGGGTTTCAGTATAGTGTTTCAGTATAGCAGGGCATTAAATTTCGCGTCGCTAATTTTCGAGATAACTTTTTTCGCGGGTCTTTAATTTCGCGATTATTTTGCAATCGCGAAAATTAAGTCCCGCGAAAATAAGTAACAATAAGGTACCTTACAACCAAACTGATGCCATCTCCTCTCCCTCAAGTTTGATGCGTGCACTACACCCGACACAACAGGTTTCATTTTAGTACTGAGATTTGAAAATTATTATTTTTAATTTTTAATTTTATATTTTTATTTTCTTTAGTTCGCTTGCGAGCTCGATTCCCGGTGCAAGTATAGACAGTATACACAGTGAAATCAGGATTCCACTGGTGTAATTAGGAGTGATGAAAATTTAAAAGACAAACCTAAGTTCATTGTGCATTCAGTTGTTACGCCTGGTTCCTGCAGAGTGCATTTATTGTACAATTATGCTTACTAGGGCGGATAATTCATTTGCAGCACTATACGCGTTTAGCAGAAAGCGAGACAACCTATTCTTTTCCGTCGCATTCCTGGTTACGCGTCTGGTGTCCATATAATCGCAACGATCGCAGAAAAAAGTGTTCTGCGATCCTTGCGATCATATCATATGGAAACCATAAAACGTTGCGATCGTCGCGATCCTTGCGATCGTGCAGTTTTTATATGGAAACCACTCTTGCGATCCTTGCGATCGTTGCGATCATGCATATGGAAACCTGGGGTCTCAACGATCGCAAGGATCGCTGCGATCGTTGCGATTATATGGAAACCAGGCTGAATCAAAGCAAAATGCGGTGAATTTGGACCTCATGCAGTTGACTGTCACAAACATCTTGCTCCGTAATTATTGCTTCTTTGTTCGTTCATCCTTACTTGCCCCATTATATTTTTTTTCGAAATCTGTTAATAGTTTCGCGCCATGCTGTGAAACTGAGTTAGTTTTGTTTCCTTCTGATCGAGGCTCCGACATCACGTTACTCGAACTGACGAATCGCGCGCCAAGACTTCGCCGCTAAAAATTTACTTCGCGCGCCAAGACCGCCAGCTACGCAGGCTACAGACACGTGCACCCTCGGAACCGTGTTATAACGGACACACTCGGGCGAAGGGCTGGCCGATTTTGTCCATAATAGTGGGCGGTGTCCGTAATAACGGGGTGTCTGCAATGCGAGAGTTGACTGTAATAGGCAAAATATATTAACAACAAAATCATTGGCAAAGATTTCATTGGAAAAATATTTTGAAAACTCGTTTATTGCAATAAAAGTTACAGTTGAGAACGAATGCAATTAGGAATGGAAACAATTCAAAAAGGTGCCATGCCTGGGGATATTGCAATTGTCTGGAGCTGAAAAGCTTCTTAAAAATTCAGTCAAGCTTGATAAACAACTTCCATGCACATGCTGAGCCGTGTTAAGAAAGTTATAAAAACTTTATCCGATATTGATCGAAAGATCAGTATTACTTGTTGTATTCCACGGATTAGCGTGCGATAAATTGCGTATTTTGAGTCTCCTGTGCTGGGCCTAGATTATAGCGTGTATCATGCGTGACACATTATCCACAGTGGCCGCAACCGCGGATGCGCCCATACATCGCACCAAATATATGCAAAGTGCATTTGTGAAACATATAAAGAAGCTAAAAGACGACCACCCTGCCACAGGTATATTTAGCCTGACAAAATTGTGTTTCCAGTTTGCTTAGTTCAAGTCATTGCTGCATTGCTCGTCAGTTAAAGCCTGGTTTTCACTAGCGACGCAAGAAAAAGCGCAGGCAACATACGCAGAAGCAGTAACGTGTTGATTTGTCCTAAACAAAAGGCACTGATGATCAACGCGTTACTGCGTCTGCGTATGTTGCTTGCGCTTGTGCTTGCGTCGCTAGTGAAAACCAGGATTGCAAAGGATTGCAAACTGATGCAAAGTTTTGTAGTGCGTGCGATATTCAGGCACATTTGAAATTTAAGCTGATCGAAGTGGCTTTCATAATGCCGCAGAAAGTACAGCAATTGAACTAGAAGCTATATTGTTATGAATATAATTGAAATTATTCTTCTACTAGGCGCCGAAGATGATTCGGAACAAGATCAACCCATCATTTCCACAATCGGAGTGTGATTGTGGTACATGTCATTCTCGCTGTGCAAGTGATGCCTCTTGGAGTTCCACTCGTTCCAGCATATCACGTGAAAACTTTGCACTTACATCTAATGGGCATGGAGAGATCGTGCACGAACCTTCAGTTGCAGTACAGAAACCAAGTCGTCATTGTAAGTAGTTTGTTTTTTACTTGCACGTATAGTACATGTTTTCATTCTGCACCAGGCTATCGGAGACACTTATCTTAAACTTATAAAGGCTGGTTTTCACTAGCGACATAAGCATAAACTTTGACAAGCTTCTGTTTATGCTTAAATCGCTAGTGAAAACCAGCCTTAAAAACAGACGAGTTGTGTTGATGCAGCACAGTTTATACAACTAAGCTTGCAATCTTGATCAACAACGGCGCTTCGGCAACATATCAGGCGAGTCAAGTTCAGTCGAGCCAATTAAGCTCGTATTTTGAGAGACGCTATCTATATAGATTGTTTATGGTCTTATAAATTAATATACTGCAGATTCCGATTCATTTCCTATCATCTTACCCCCTGGGGTGAATATAGCAAAAAGACCGTCGAATTGTATCGGTTTTGAATTGATTTGAAGACGATTTGCTGAGACAACGTACCGCGGGTACGAGACATGATACGTGACTGTGGCAACCGCATTTTTGGCGCGAAAATTGGCCTACTTTTTATTCGTAAAAGCCACACGTATTACGCATCATTTTACATATTTTCCTGTTTTTAATATAACTGTAATTTTGCAACACTTCTTTAAAAAAGTACAACAATAGTATTCACATTCCGTTATTTCAGTCTCCAACTGTTAAATCAGTTATATTGCAAGGTCTCGTGAGTTACTTACTATTAAAATGAGTGACTCTAGCGAAATCAATTATCAGATGCACGAGTGCTAGTGCCGTGTTGAATCAATTATAATAGCATGATGAAAACATCCTGTTATTAGTGTGACGTGTATGTAGTTAAACAATCAACGCAAGACATTCTGGACAGTTGTGGCGCCATGTCAAACAATAGCTCCTTTGCGGTTGGAATTTTTCACTGTCTAATGCATAACGCTTGCACAAAACACTATCATTGTAGTAACGCTCTACTGGTATACTAATGCAAATGCGGCAATCTAATTGGCGTTAATGCATTAGTTATGAGTAGCGGGAGGTCGACACCAAAATGGCGGTTTCTTCCGATCCTCGTTTCTCCGAAGTTTCGGAGGAGAATTTAGAATTATCACTTATTATCCTGATTATGATGTTTACTAAAACAATTATATTTTTATTTGCTCTCAATCTCTATGAGTGACAGTTGATGAGGCCGTCGAGCTCATAATCTAATTGCAAAATATTTGTTTTCATTCAGTGTCTCCTCCTTCATCCACAATGGAAATGAAAAGCTGTAGTACTTCTCCTGAATTTTTCCTCCGACCGCACTTAACCAGAGGAGAGTACGCATATTGGAACAGCCGTTTTTGCTGCGTTTCATCCACACGAGCATGCGCTTCAAACCCAACAGAGGACATAACAGTGACTTATCAGCACAGGACACCCTCTGTATGCGTCAGAAATTCCACAGGGATACCATATTGTGACGAGCAACTTCCATCATCTGGTGTTCCAGCGGTCCACAGTCAAGCGCACATTGGGTCCACAGAGAACACAACCCTGACTTATCAACACAGTACACGTTCTGTATGCGTCAGAAATTCCACAGGCGCACCAAGGATACTTCCGTTATCTGGTCTTCCTGTGGTCCACAATCATGGGCACAATGGGTCCACAGAGAACACAACCCTAACTTATCAGCACAGGACACCCTCTGTATGCGTCAGAAATTCCACAGGAATACCAGGGATACTTCCGTTATCTGGTGTTCCTGTGGTCCACAGTCATGCGCACAGTGGATCCACAGAGAACACAAACCAGACTTATCAGCACAGGACGCCTTCTGTATCCATCAGAAACTCAACAGGCATACCAGGAATACCTCCGTTATCTGGTGTTCCTGTGGTCCACAGTCATGCGCATAGTGGGTCCACAGAGAACACAACCCTGACGTACCAACACAGGACACCCTCTGTTTGCGTCAGAAATTCCACAGGGATACCATATTGTGATGAGCGATTTCCATCATCTGGTGTTCCAGCGGTCTACAGTCATGCGCACAGTGGATCCACAGAGAATACAAGCCAGACTTATCAGCACAGGACACCCTCTGTTTGCGTCAGAAATTCCACAGGGATACCATATTGTGATGAGCGATTTCCATCATCTGGTGTTCCAGAGGTCTACAGTCATGCGCACAGTGGATCCACAGAGAACACAACTCTGGCTTATCAGCACAGGACACCCTCTGTTTGCGTCAGAAATTCCACAGGGATACCATATTGTGACGAGCGACTTCCATCATCTGGTGTTCCAGAGGTCCACAGTCATGCGCACAGTGGATCCACAGAGAACACAACTCTGACTTATCAGCACAGGACACCCTCTGTTTGCGTCAGAAATTCCACAGGGATACCATATTCTGATGAGCGATTTCCATCATCTGGTGTTCCAGAGGTCCACAGTCATGCGCACAGTGGATCCACAGAGAACACAACTCTGACTTATCAGCACAGGACACCCTCTGTATGCGTCAGAAATTCCACAGGTATACCATGGGATACTTCCATCATCTGGTGTTCCTGTGGTCTACAGTCATGCGCACAGTGGATCCACAGAGAACACAACTCTGACTTATCAGCACAGGACACCCTCTGTTTACATCAGAAATTCCACAGGGATACCATATTCTGATGAGCGATTTCCATCATCTGGTGTTCCAGAGGTCCACAGTCATGCGCACAGTGGATCCACAGAGAACACAACTCTGACTTATCAGCACAGGAACCCCTCTGTATGCGTCAGAAATTCCACAGGTATTCCAGGGATACTTCCGTTATCTGGTGTTCCTGTGGTCCCCAGTCCTGCCTTTAGTGAAAACTGTTGCAGTAATGCAAGGAACGGTCCGATGTCTTCCTTCCCTGAAATGCTTCCATCGATCGCTACGACCAGTCATGAACAGGAAACAATGACCGCCAGCGTTCCTGGCTGTTCCTATCCAGCGAACACAAATTTTAAAGAAAGCACCGGTCAATACATTTTCAGGGACGAAGGAATCGTTGGAGATCCTTCATCCCTCGAGCGTTTTGTTCCACCTACCAGTCAAGTAGAAAACCGCCTAGACAGGTCTAGCTGTTGCGATATAACTGGGGATGATCAAGCAAAACTGAGAAAAAACATTTTGAAGGGGCACCTGTGTGAATATCAAAGCTTTGGCGAAAAGCCTTCTTCTAGATCTCTTACTTCATCATCCAGTCATGAAGGTGTAAACCATAGCACTGGCTCTGCTGACATCTGTGATTCAACTGGCAAGGATGTCGTACATCCAGACCTGAGTTCAACTGATCTTTGCCCGGTTAAAGAAAACCCAGAAGTACATCAGAACATGTCGGTTATTTGCAAGGAAAATTCAAAAGACAATGCGTTGGTGATTATATAAATGGAATTCACGACGCTGAGGCAGCAAACGAGACCAGCGATGTGAATCCTCCAATCAGCAACAGTTGTGACAACGACGCAAGCTTCAATATAAATGAGTCACGTGACACGCGCAGATCACGTGAGATAACAAAGCCACCTAATCAAGACTCTATGGAGAAAATCACTTCTGGTACCATAACTTCCGGCAAACATCACTTCCGGTACCGTACGCGAACCCGGAAGTACAGCCTTAACCGAGGCTCAGCCAATAATAATTGATTTAACTGATGACAACAATAACGCGGAAGTGAAGCAACGTGTTTCTTGAAGTAGGCGACCAGGCCCCAAACGGTCGGGACAAACCTCCTGAGCGAAAAGACATTGATGACGTAATCAAGACAGTGAAGCCAGTTCAGCGAAGGTTGTTGAACAATGGCAGAGCCTCTGTTAGTGATGGCTGTGCTTTAGATCATGATTCTATGCCTAGACTTATCGGCGTACTTCCCTCAGCTATGGCTACTGCTATATCGAGCTTAAGGAAGTAAACGAAAAAACTCAGAGAATGTAAGACCCTGAAGAGAATGTAAGACCCTGAAGGGGCCTTACAGAGAATCTAAGACCCTGAAGAAGACCCTGAAGAAGAAAGGCCGTGCCTTTTAAAATATTGGTATTTTAATATAGTTATTCTCATACTATACCGTTTAATCAGCCTTGCGTTTTTTCGTCTATTTTCACTAGTTATAGCTGATTAGATCCTCTACAGACAGGATCCGGTAGTTCTGTTTTGTTACGGTGGTCCTTGCAAATTTACATTAATTGTTAAGGAAGTAATTATAAACTGCATTGCAAACAGCTTCATTATCATTCGCTTGTTTAAAAATTAAAAAAAACATATAAAAGGGGTTGAGGTGAAGTCGTAAAGGGGGGAGGGTCGGGGATCTGGACAAACCATCCGTGTCCATGCATGTGTGAAAGGTCATTGCTTCCTGAATCAATGGTATTAAGATGGTAATTGCAAGTTGTATAGGTTATAAAACGTTCATGAAAGCAATATTTGCCTTAATCAACCCTTTGTCAAGATGCCCATTTTTCATACTATTAAAATTACAAAGTAAATCATGCCATGGAGATACCAAGTCAATATAATTCAGGGCCCGCCAGCTCTGACAGGACTCAAGTGATGTTAGCGTTACTTCTTGAATTCACTTTCGCTTTGTATCGTTTATGTAAATAAGTTAGCCGCATTCACAATAAAATTTGAATTCAATATAAACGTTAACGTTGCAATTTGTAAAACGCCCCTTCAGTTCCCTCGGTCCCTTCGCAGGTTTGTTTCCTTGAAATTGACAAGAAGGCTAAGAAAGGTCTGGTACCCAGTCTGCATCCATGATCAGGCCACCATATATGAGAGGATGAGGCCTCGAAAACAATCTCGTTCCCAGAGTCCTCGTTACCCTTGTCCAGCGGTGGAGGGCCAACAAGGAGCTCTGGGGGGGAAGCGATCCGCCATGACAGGATTATTGGACTTCCGGCTCTACTGCTCATGTGTTCGATCCCATGTTTCAACTAACGGACGCCCAGATTCTTGGACTTCCGGTCTTACTGCGCATGTCAGGCGGATCACTCTATCCCAGAGGTCCTTGTTGTCCGCTCCACCGCTGGACAAGGGTAACGGCGAGGACTCTGGGAACGAGATTGAACCAAACATGGCAAACTTACTCATTTTCATGCGATCTTTCTGGTGATGGCATTCATTTCTTAATATGCTAGGGACCAGTCCCCTTTTTGAACTTCTGAACGGGCAATAGCATGAAGCGACTGGCAGTATGGGCCGCAGTATGGCAGTATACTCCGGCACTGTGACTGAGCGGTGAGTGTCTTTCCGGGATCAAAACTGTGAGCTAAGACATGGTTTTCAACCATTTTAGTAAGACTTATTAGGCTGCAGTGATCTGGTGGATGAAACTGAAATCTTGAGAATGTCATTACATTTTATTTCCGAAAGATCAAAACAAAAGAATAGTTAATTGAGATGATAAACCATATGAGAATATTAGTACGTTTAACTTATTACAATTCCCATGTGGTTTACCGGTTATCATAAGTTATTTAGCGACCATCCCAGCATCTTCCATTACTGATTGTACTGAATACCTATCAGCCGGGATCAGTCTTTCTATATACATAACGATTACATCTTAACTTGCAGTTGCCGGATATTTCAGTTTCTAATGTACAGTTTTTATTTCATAGCTAATTATATATCGCTAGCTCAAAATCCCATACAAGCGTGCGCGCGATTATTTGTTAATTTTTCAAACTGTCAAAATTAATCCTTAATTTGGATACGTGTCCAAATTAACGATTAATCAGTTGGACAGTTTCATCAGCGATATAATTAAAATTTAATAGCACTACATGCTTGTCCAATTTGAACTGATAATTGAATTCAAAAAATTCCTCTGACTGCCAAATTGGACTCGACCTACGGTCTCGTCCAATTTTGGCAGACCTCGGAATATTTTTTTCATCCAATTATTTCCAAATTGGAAAGCATGTAGTCCTATTACATATACAAATACGGTGTCCATCGATCTTAACAATTTTTTAGCTTTAGTAATTTTAATTTTTAGTGTTGGTGTTAGTGCAAAGGCTGTAAATATTTACCAATTAGTATAATTATTTAACTCTGAAAAGCCTCATCAGGGATGAGTTAATAAAATGTGTATGTATTAGCGATGAATTGAAAAATTGAGCTAGAAAGACTGACACATTAATGACACATTAATGAATTTTTTTGAGAATAAGTAGTAATTCTCGGAAAAGCTATCGTGGTTATTTCGTTTCCTCGTCGGTTTATAATGATTCTGAAAGTCACACAGAACTAAGCTGCGAGCAGTCTGCAGAGAAAAAAAATAGACTACTCGCAGTTATCACAGTCTATCACCGCTGGTTTGCAGGATATTTTCGGGATGAGGAAAACGTGAACTGAGTAGAAACTGCGAGTACCTATTACTGTCATTACTGTGCGAATCAAAAAAAGCGTGAACACTTTGATTTAACTTTGACGTGATCAAACCGCAAGAAGAATAGTCAGGAAACTCAAATTTACACTTTGTTTTTGCAGAAAAGCTTTGCGAAAATAGCAATAAAATTGATAAATACAGGAAAAAATAGACCGATTTTTGGCAAAGGAATCCAAGCGTGGTTTCAAATTGTTCACGCTTTTGTGATTCGCACAGTAAACGAATTGGTGAAACACTAAATCTGATGGCAGCCGAATAAAATAAAAACTGAAAAATCTGAAGATGAAGAATCAAACTGAAAAAGACGTGTCGCAGCTTGAAGTAGCTGACACTGCGGTTCACTGCGGTTCGTAGTTTATTTCGGTTTCATTCACTTGATTAACGAGAAGCTACTCAATATTCATTTAAAACATAGCTTTCAATTTCAAAAAATAGAAGTTCATGATAATTGTCGTATTTCAGTTTCAACCTGACTTCCGGGCCGGCCGCGCGCGCGATCCGTCTCTATACGTTCCAAGATATATGATTGCACAGTAGAGGGAAACACGGTTCTCAGAAAGGCTTCAGGATTGCTGGGTGAGTACACAGTTTAGTCAAAAATCTTTTAACTGATTTAGGTAATTATATATTATCTCTTCACAAACATATGCATATATACCATAAGAATGAAACTTGATCTTTCGAACCAGGTAATAGACCTTTCTCCAAAGCCGCAAATTCATATTACACTGAGCGGAAAATCAATACCAGCACCTGAAAGGCCATCTCTTGTTTGGTAATCGTACGACGTTTCGTTAGGTTAGGTTCTACCTGAGTCGAAGAAAACGAAAATTGAAAACTGGAAAATTTAGAGACGTTTGTATGACTGCATTGGGGTTAGGCGTATACCCCCAGTCATACAAACGTCTCTAAATTTTCCAGTTTTCAACTACCGTTTTCTCGACTCAGGTAGAACCTAAACTAACGAAACTTCGTACGATTACCAAACAAGAGGTGGTCGTTCAGGTCAGTGTTGGTATTGATTTTCGACTCAGTCTAATTTTAATCATTTTGAATTTACGGCGGCCATTTTGGAGAAAGGTCCATTACTGAGGGTCACGCTGGTGCTTTCTTGGGAAATGTTCAAAGCTCAAATCGGTACCAGCTGGGTGGTTTACACTTGAATAGCGTCACTTGTGTTCGGTAGGCCTTGTAATGTATAAAATTACCTTCAGCTCAACAATAATAAGTTTTCTAAGGTAGGAAAACATCACTGAGAAGGGGAATAATAAACCAAAAGGGACAAGAATTGTTAACGTTGGGTACAAACGTACGAACTTCGGTGAACACAAATCAGTCTGACAAATAGGGCATGTTTAAGTTGTGAACAGTATCTTTCGACATTACGCGCATACGAAATTAAAGTGAGTTCAGTCAGTAAATAATACAGTATATTGCCGGTTTTTCGTATTTTGTTTATTGCAAAGAACCGGAAGAGACAAAATTGAAACAGAAATAACCGTAAAGGTACTTTTACTGACGAGTGCCCGGTTCATTGCATAATAAGATTGTAGTCGAAAGTAAAAAAAGTGTGTTTCAATTTTGTTTCATGAATTCCGCTGTGTAACCATTTTAGAATAGTGTACAGATACTGGCGGTTTCTAGGTAGACGGCGTTTTCATATTTATAGAATAGTTTGTTCCCTGTTTCGATAAACACTTTCCGGCGCTAGTGTATATAACTGATTCAAGCTCGGTAAACAACAATATACATGTAGTAATAAAAGCATGAAAGAAAAAACAAATTAACATTATTAAAAGAACCATTTCCCTGTATTTCACCGTTATGAATAATCGTAAACACTTTCACGAAAGGGTTCGAAAAGGGCTGTTTAATTTATTGGTTTATTTATTTGCATTGATTTTATTAATTACAACATGATACAACATGTACGTTATTACAATACCGTTCTTCCGTTTCCGCGAATTGGCGGAAAGAACCCTGATTATCTTTTTCAGTATTATTTATGTTTTTCTCCCCTGTCCTTGTAAGGAAACTACATATATAGGCTGCATTTTACCGGCACTCGTTTACTGGGCGCTAATAATGACAAACACTGTAAGTTGGAGTAAAAATGGCTAAGGGCAAAGCCCAAAGTACATCCTAAATTCGCTGGCAAATATTCTATTTTTTTTTAAATAGTTAATTTATGACCGCCTTTGATTTATTTTATGCGATTTCACACTTTACAACTCGCGTGTTGAATTGAAAGGACAATCGTGCCGTTGTCAAACGAGCCAGGGGAGGCAATTATAAACTACAGTAGACTCCCGCTATCTCGAACTCGGTTACAGTATCTCGAAAATTCCGCTATCTCGAACTCAAACCCATTTTCCTTGCCCTTGTTTTTCAGGCATTTACTATCGGCTATCTCGAACTGTTTTTCGTTCCCCTTGAGAGAGTCTCACTCTACAACGTTTAATGTTTTGGTTTTCGCTCGATTCGCATTATCCAACAAACATGAGCAAGCCAAAACGCAAGAAGTCCTAAAATAAGTGACAATAAAAAAACGCTTTTTATACAAGCTAAGATCACGTGAACAAACACATGTTCAGGAAAACAAAAGTCAGCTGCGGGACGGCTGAAAAACGTCAAGCTCCGTAAATCACGCGTCAAAGCGCAATTGTCTTGCCTGAATACTTCATTCAAGTTCAATGGTAAACAATAGTTATTGTTATTCATATATTGTTTGCGCGCACTTACATTACTTTCTCGATGAATCTCCAATGCCGGTGATGTTGTGTCACGAAACCTCACCGCTTCTAAGCTCAAGAAATCAATTTTCATTACGTAGTGATATCTTTAATTATGCTGTGCTTTGAATTTAGACAACTTGACTCAGGAAACAGCACCAGAACCGAGTGGAAATCACCAAGACTTGTGGCTAGAAATTGAAATCTGTTTTACCAGCTTCGACATACAAGGGAACGTGAAGCGAGATAAACGTGGTATGTATAAAGTAGTATACACAGTGGAATCCCGATTTACAAAAACGAAAATTGGTTCGAGAAATCGAGAGTTTTTTCGTTTCCCTTGGAGGTTCGAGAATCGGGATTCATTCCACTGTAAGTCACTAATTGCTAGTGACTAGTGTTATTTTATTTCATCATACCACCGGTTAGTTATTTAGCCGCCAACTGGTACATTGATAAACAAAACAATTGATCATGAGAATGTTCGGTGTAGATGTCGTTTTATAGTCCACGAAAGCAGTCGGATTTTCGCTGAAACTATCGTTTCGCGCCACCAAGAAATTTGGCGGTAATCGCGGCGTATAAACACAACAAGCGAAAGCCGGCTTCAATCAGTGGAATCAGTCCAGTACCGGCCCCGGGGTTTCAGATTCCAAAGACGGAAACCCATTCGCTATTGTCGCTGCAGTTGATGTTTTCCGACACGATTTCCTGCAGTAGTTTGACATGATTCCCTTCCAAAGCGCTTCAAAATAACACCACCAAATCTTCATCAATGTTATGGTAATTCAATTTCGCTTTAGTACATGATTTAATATTTTAATAGTTAGCGCGTTGATCTCATGGTGATCAAGCGGTCCGGGGTCATTGTGTTGTGTGTTGACAGGAGAATAAATGGTTGGGTTACCTGCGATAGACTTAGGGCTAGGGGGTGATTACATGGCGAATTTCAGCCCGGTTAGGGGGCTGGAATTTTGTTGCGATTACATGCTCATCCCGGGCGCCAAATTTGAAATTGCGCGGGAAGAGTCATCAGAGAAACGAGGGGCGATTTGAATAACCGGCAACTTATTTACACATCGGCTGAACGTTTGTAAAACGAAGCTGTTGTTATATTCCATTTTCGATTTGAAATTCGCGACACATCGAATAAGATTCTTATTCAATGACATGCAAATACGTTTCCGGACATTATACAATTTAGCCAAAACACAATCAATGCGCATGCCCAAGTTCACTTTTCAGCCCGGGCTGAAAATTCCATTCCAATTACATGGGTTTTTTCAGCCCGTTTGGCCGGGCTGAGCCCGGGCTGAAACCTTGTCCATGTAATCGCTAACGTTCATTTCAAGAGGATTTGTTTTCGGAAGCCGGCTGAAATCTCAGCCCCCCTAACCGGGCTGGAATTTCAGCCCGGGCTGAAATTCGCCATGTAATCACCCCCTTAGAGGACAGGCTATAACCTAACCTAAGGGGTAGACCATTTAACTTCTGAGGGGGGGGGGGGAGGGGGGTTGGGTGATTTGGTACAGGCGCGAATTTTGTTTCAAACCCTTTCATGCACAATAAATTTTTTCCTCGGAGCATGTGTGTGCATTATAGTTTTCTCTGAAGTGGCATGTATCAGCCCATTAGGTAGTGCCTTGCAGGAAATGTTTTTCGGCAGTTGTCGTGTGCACGAATTTGTTTCTTGTACAATTGTGCTTGCAAGATATATATTTTCAAAATCACCCCCCCCCCCCCCCCCTCAGAAGTTAAATGGTCCACCCCCAACGTGAATTATTGTTCGCAGTACAGCTTACCCGACGCGCTATTCAGGGTAGATGCAGCTAAAAAAACGTGTGGGTTATTAGGCAATATGCAGTCTCCTGTTTCTCATAAGAGACGTCACAGTTCCTTTGTCTGAAGTCACGTGTTCCTTAATCACCGAGAGGAGACTAAGGCAAAGTTGAAAGTTGAAAGTTTTATAAAATTCATAACAAATTCGCGTTTTGTGAAAAATCACAAATTTTTTCGCAGAAGTTCCTTGAGAGATGTTTAGATTCAGATGAGAAAATAAAATAAGAAAGGTTATGGGCACTTTAAGAGGGGATGCCAAACGGCCTCAACAAATATTGAGAGAAAGTCGAGCAAGAGCGTTTTCCTATTTTCATTCAACAGGATCGATGCCTGACCGTTCTCCTGGTGACTGTGCAGTTTTGTGAATCATTCTACGTTACATTCTCCACTTTTATCTTTGATGAGATGAGCTTAGTATCCTCATGGTGCAGAAAACCGGTGATTTTCGCTACGTTTCGCAACATGCAAACACACCATAAGGAAGCGACACCTGTATTTCTAAATACCACTGTTAACAAGGAAGAAACCACTTTTATGTGTGCATTGAAGCAAGAAAATGCTTCGATTGAGAAAAACCTGTCAACTTGCATCACCCACGTTTGATTCTCCTGTCAAAACGCCCCTTGATTGACAGTGGACATGCGATGACCACGCCCCATTCAAAACGCGTCAAACAAGAAAGGGACTGGGATCCATCTTTCTGGGAGAATAAAGAAAGGCTTTTTACTTTTCAAATAAGACGAGTCTGCAGAGCATTGTCAGTGAAGTGGCTCATTCATTGAAAGCGTGAAAAATCCATCGTTTCAAGAAATGGAGGCGTCTGACTTTGAGAGCTCCAATTTGAATCCATCAGGAGCTCTAGATGAGACAATAGCTTTGGGACGAAAATTTGAAAGTTCGCCTCCAATTGCTGCAGTTACGAAAGAAGTAGGGCATGAAAATGTTGAAGCTTTGATTCCCTCCGTCGATAGCCACAAAGAGAACATTTCAGTGCTCAGCCCAATTGCGGATCAAGTCAGTCAGGCTGAAGCAACAAAGCCAATTCTAAGAGCATTAAAGAGCCTAGAATCTGGAATAAGCGATGGTTATGCGTTTGATCATAACTTTTTCCCAAACTTATCGGTGTGCACTCGGTTTCATCCCCAACATCAAGTTCGATTGAAGCAGAATCACATCTTGATTCCCAACAAACATGTGATGTACCAAGGCTCAAGAAACTTGTTCAGGATGAAAAAACAAACGATTCTTCTCCTCTACAAAATGGTGAGAATGATGCAACCAGTGTTTCAATTGGAAACTTTATTCGCCACTGCGCAGTTGCCAAAGGTCACGCAATTCCTACTAATATTGACAAGAACGTATCACATGTGACACCCTTTCTGTCACGCACTCTGAATTCATCGACTTGTGACACAAATTTATACACTCGTGATGTGCACGTAGGCTCAAAGGTTCGTGCGCAGACCACACCAAGAGCATTACCCATAATTCCTCTTGCCCTTGCCACCGACAGTGTTCCAGAACAGTCTAGTGTTACCGTTTCACCTCCACGAGCCGAACTCTCGTATCCAGATTCTTGGATAGACGCGAACATGTTTAGTCAACCAAAACAAGTGATAGAACAACAGCGAACTACAAATTCATTTGCCGAACGATCCAGTTTCCATGGGAATCATGCTACAACAGCTGCGCACGCGCAAACTCGAGGCAGAGCGGTGGATAGTACGTCACAGCTATTCCCAGTCCTCTCTCAAGTGAACCCAACAGACCAGAGTCTGATATATTCAAATGAGCAAACTTCTACGTCGTCCAAAAAAACTAAGATCTGTCAACATGCAAGAGGTTGTCAACATTTATAGAATGGCTGCCAATGCTTCGTCGCGCGCGGATCCAATCAGACAAACTGCGGTTCACTCTCCTTCTGATTCGCCATCACAAAAGCCATGTGACCTCCTGTTTTCTTTCATGAAACAGGACGGCAAAAGCGACATGTTTCTCGTGGTAAACGATGAAGTGTTTGCGGTGAGGCGTTTCGACTATAAAGGAGACTCGTACTTGATCCACACGACAAAAAGGGAAAACTTCAATCTTAGCCAAACTTCCAGAAGACGAAAAGTCGAAATTGCAAAATAATGGTACAAGCGCAACCACTGGTCAGCAGTTTCTAGCCAAGCGAAAAGGCCCTCGAATATCACGCCCAGCGGTTCCGACCAATCAGGGCGCACATCTCAGCAAAGGAGCACCTCACAGCACCCTGCTGAGGGTTCTCTTATCATCACCTCACTGCAGAATAGTTTTTTACAGACTTTCAGTGGTGCAAAGGCTAGAGACACAGCGCCTACAACGTCCGGTCAGTGGCAGGGAATTCCCAGAGGAATGAGAAGTCAGAACAGACAGGAAAACACAACATCGCTGAATGAGGGTGGAGTTTTATCTGAAAGTCAATCCGTGTGCAATGACATGCGGACACAATGCGAAAATAGGCAGCTGTTGAACCAGGTGCTGAATGGTGTAAGAGCAGGAACCTCCGGTCACAGGCAAAGACCACTGGTTACAAGTTGGCCGCAAAGTGTACCAACTGCACAACAGCATTTTCTTTCTCAAGCGCGCGCCAGAAACCAAATAGGTGCAAACGACTCACTCCAAAGTTCAACTGCTGTTCCCATCAAACGCACACCTCGCTCCCGGAACTGCGCACCCTCGTTTAACAACTGGAACAACCCACAGTTGACCGTGAATCCAAAATCAATCAGCTAGAAATCAAGGGAATGATGCGATTAATGCGTACAGTCAAGAACAATACACAAATACTGCAGCACAGAGTACATACAGCGGAGTCAGCACGGGGCAACAACGTTACTACAATGAAGAAACTGTCGATGTAGACATCTATGGAAATTCCACTTGTGGTAACTCTTCGCCGGAAAATGAAATAGAATTATGCAGAGAATCAAGTTGATGAATTACATCGCTCATCGATTGGCTTCAAAAGCGGAAGAACATGCCTCGTCGATGGTGAATGGATTGGATTATAATATTATGCACTCAGCTAGCAGAAGACGTCATGAAGCCGCAAGGCAGATTCCCAATGGAACGATTGCACATGAGTTGAACAACAGAACCACATACGCATCGACCAGTAGAAGTCACCAAGAGCCACCGCCTCAGCAATATCAACAACTTAGAGGTCTTTTAGTAGGGACTCCTGCTGCCACAACCAATTCCATGCGAAACTTTCGTGGAGTAGATTACTCATCAAGAAAAAGGGCGGCCGAATCCTCTCAATTCGCACAAACATTAACAGGCTCTAGATCGGCACCGCTAGTTTCAAAAATGCTCAATGGAGCGAACGATCGTTCGATAATTTATGAAGATGAATCGAGACTCGCTGTTGACCAGCTGCATCCTATTTATGTCGACGCGACTGATTCACTCATAGACGACGGATGCAGACCAGGAATTACTGGTCAGCAGCTTCTGAATGAAAGAAGGCAGGTTTCAGGTCTGCAATCAGGAGAAGTTTCAATTTTGTCACCAGTGTCTCCAGGCACTGAGGTCAGTGGTTTCCTTCACGAACTTGTGCGTCCTGGAAACGATGCAGGTTTTGATGAGCAGTATTTTACGAGCAGTGTATCAGGTCATCCATCAAGATCTTCAACTAGTTGCGAGAGTTTTATGACTCTGACATCGGACCATGGCAAATCCTTGTCAGTCAATGACAGTCAGCGGTATTATTCTCCAGGAAAAAATACAAGCGTTAATCAGAAGTGTGTTGAAAATGGATTAGTCGAAGCTGTTCAAAGAAACTGGTCCATCACTTGAAGGGCATTCCGTGTCTGCGCTCTGCAGTGGTCAGCAGATTTGCATCGATGATGCACCAGTACGAGGCACTGCAGAGGTTGCTAAGCAATTGGAAGATGATGAAACAGATGAAGATGTTGTTCGAAACAGATGACGATGTTGTCGAAATAATAGAACCACCTCCTAAACGAGATTCTGTTTCTAACACATCACTTGATTCTGAAGACGAAAGCGAAAGCGACAAAACAATGGAAGAAGATGCTGACAAGAGGTCCAACAGTGCATTGCGGGCTGAGCTTGTGAAGAAAATCCACAACACTTGCGAGAGAATAGCGGAAGAACAGATTGACTGGAAAAAGAAATATCTCTACAAGATGAAGACAGCGCTAGAGAAGAAACTAGCTCACGTTTCTGGTGTAGCTGAGGTTATCGTGATCGATGACGACTGAGAGAAACAACATGCTTAGACAAATTACATTGTTAATAACTGGAAAATAAGCGAAAATTGAAGTCATCTTTGATGCATGATTCTAGTCCGAACTGAAACATGGGAAACTTTTAGAACTTTTAAATCGATTTTTACACCAGTGTAGCTTTGTATTCGGAACAGTTAAAATTTCCTAGAAACTTTTCTTAATATTATTGATAGTTATTTCGTACAGCGTTTTGCTAAGACCAATAGGCGGATAATTCGTGACGTCATAAATTATATTTTGCATAATTAGCATAATTAAAAATTCACCTAATAAACAAATAAATATCATCAGCGAAAAAAAGCTTGTAACATTTAGCTGTTATGGCACGATTGAAAGTTAACAAACTGTTTTAAATATATTTTTTTGTATTTTATTTGTTTATTTGTTTTATATTGTAGATGGGATAAAAATAAAACAGAAAATATTTTAAAATAATGAAAACTCGTAAAAATATACAGCGATACTACACGCTTGACTGTTTAATAAGTAAGGGTTATTTATTTTCGCATGGGTTTTATTAACATTATTTTCGTGAACGGTATTACTGGCTTGCTTGTCATAGCACAAACAGGTGGTGCACGAATCATTTCATCTGTACCGCGCGCGGAGCAGAAAAAATAATAAATCATCATAATACCCTCTCTCGTTTTCAGTAACATAAGCAAATTATGCTGTTTTTGAAAAAGCTGTCATACTTTAATTCAATAATTATTTGCACTTATGAATGACCACAAGACCTCCGCGCCCAGCCGCCATCTTGAAAGCGGAGTAGACCCTGGGAACGAGGTTGGCATGAAAAAACAAAGACACAAATTAATTTTATTAATGTTTAATCTGAAATTTCTTACAATGAGATTGGAAAGCAAGAGAGTGTGTCGAGAAATTTTCGAGGTAAAATATATTGAGTCTGTAAGTGATTTAACAAGTATCTATTTCAGTTATTGTTAAAATACACCGCCGAAGAAAGGCAAAACTAAAAATTAATATCGTATAAAGAGGAACAAAATATTTGATGTCAACTATATAAATGCAAGAAAAATACCATCATTTCTTTCCATATATAAACGTGTACATAATTTTACGATCAATTTATTTTAATTTGAACCCTGCCAGATTTAAAAGCATATCCCTCTTTCGCGTCAGATTCAGAATTCTGGCTTCACGAATCTGCAAACTTTGCATCAGGTCAACGTCTTCTTGTCTTCCACTGGGATTATGTATGGTGGGACTTGTAAACCCTTGTGTCTCTTGATCGTCGTGCAGAACTCTTTCCAAAGAAGAGCTGTAGTGTTCTTCTTCGCTCGGGTCATCTTCCATTGGCCTCAGATTGAATGTGATGTCATGTATCTCTTCTGAACAAGGATCATGCTCAATCTCGACCCCAGAGCTCTTCTCTCTTGCGCATGACCGAGGCGAAGGTCTGGTGTCGAGAATGGGATCATGCTCAGAGACTTGCGTATGTGCACATTCCACACTCGTTTCGTCCATTTCAACGTCACTGCCATAAAGAGCTTGTTAAATTTACCAGTGCGTTTGATCCCATCCAACGTGGCACTGCAATCTATCGATTCAATGAAAAAAAAAATCAAGCTTTACTTGCTTTCTACATTTATTGCGAGAGAGAGGGCCGTTTACACAAACGCCTTTGATAAGCAAAGTCCATCGGCTAGCCGAGGCCCCGGGAGGGGGGGGGGGGGGGGGTACGTGAAATCCCTACGGCCTTTTATATACCTCCAGCCTGAAAAAAGGTACCCCTTTCGGGCGGAGCCTCCCCGTATAGTCCATTATCGGGGGTATCCCCAGGGAACCGAGGCAATATTCTTAGTTGAGCGGAGAAGAAACAGCTGCTATAAGATAAATGGAGCGTTTTATGCTCGTCATAACTTTAAGCAGAATTACCTTTGCTGATGTCTTCCTCAGTGCGTCTATCTTCTCTAGCTTCAGCTTCGTCTAGCTGCACTTTGTCGCCCAAAAGCGAATTCAGTCGTTCTGCTCTGTTGTTCGCTACATTGATCTCTTGAGATGGATCCCTACTGTAATATTGCGTGACATCTTCTGCAATGTCACTCAAACTAAATTCTTTACTGGTTAGTAACTCAGAAATTTCGTTTCTAGACGCATTTGCGTTCCACGCAATTATCATCTTCCTTCCTTTCCTTTGACACCAAACTCTCCTGAGCAGCATCTTGCGTGACACTTTGAACATTGTGCGTGACATCTTCAGATAGCCTTTTCACTTCACCCACCTGGACAGAATCTTGCGTGACACTTTGAAACATGGTGCGTGACATCTTCAGATAGCCTTTTCACTTCACCCACCTGAACAGAATCTTGCGTGACACTTTGAACATGATGCGTGACATCTTCAGATAACATTTTCACTTCACCCACACCTGAACAGAATCTTGCGTGACACTTTGAACATGGTGCGTGACATCTTCAGATAACCTTTTCACTTCACCCACCTGAGCAACATCTTGCGTGACACTTTGAACACGGTGCATCACATCTTCAAAATTAGTGCCAATCTTGTCCTTAATTACGTCCTCGTCTGATAAAGATAGTCTTTTCATTTTCTTGGACGGCGTGTCATGATCTATTTTCAAATCATTTTCGCCAACATCGCACGAAGGGGCAATCCTTTTTTCGCAAGGTGAACAGTCCAATCCGATTCCCAACGGTAGCCTTAGAGAATGGAACGTCGATGCCATTTGAGTTTATCAAAGCCAAGCTCCCACGATCCTGCCGATTATTTTGCCTGTCGATGTCGCCTTCTTCTTGAGAATTGCCACAACGTTGTCGATTCCAACTCATCCGTTGTTGTTGTTATTGTTGTTTTGATCCTTGTCTCGTCAGGATTGTGATTGGCAATGGTGGTGGGCGGAATGGTTAACTCTTCGCACTTTTGCTGGTTCTGACATGTTGGTCCTAAAATTAAAAAAACAACAACTTTATTTGAATGTCAGTAGATTTAGCACTACTGTGGTAATTGTGGACACTGTAAATCAACAAACAAATATAAAATTGAACATCAACTTGTTAAAAATCCCAACTGGTGGGAGGTTGTCCAGTTGGCTATTTACAAAGCGCAACCAAGGAGTTCCGTGAACAAATCCAGATAGTTACAGGGTGGAGGATTTGAACCAGAGACCTCGTTTCAAATCCAGCGCCCTAAACCACTCGATGGCCACGCCGCCTCCTCCCCGCCTCTCCCTACTGTGCCTTCGACTGAAAAATCTGACGACGGTTGAACGAGCCGCCTACAGAGAAACGGAATGCGACTGCAGAATACGAAAACCACGGGATTAATGACTTCTCGGAAAAATAATTTCGCCCTCATCATCTGATACTTGTCTTCCGACTGTATTGATATTTTCCTTGTATCGGTAATTAACATCACATGGAAATTTTAATCATTTCATAGAGCGGTTAAAAAACTCGCGCCACCTTCTCAACCAATCGGATGCAAAACCAAAACCAATCGCGACTTGGTCGCACGCGTTTTCCCGCGCTTGGGGCCGGTTACGTGCATTTACTTTCCAGTTCTCATTGGTTCATTGTGTTGTTTTCGTTTGATGTGATTGGTCACTGTGTCAGATTGCTTTGGTTTTGGTTTTACGATACTCAATTGAAAAAATCAGACCACTCATTTCTACAGTTTATCGGCGCAATAAATCCAAGAACATTCCAAAATTATGTCAATCACTCGCCTTGAGCACGTGACATACAAACTCTTGTTGTGTTCCTCCAACATCCCATGTAGTTTATTCGTCGATAAACTATAGAAATCGGTGCTCTATTGCTTAGAAAGAAAAATGTATCCTTGTAATATAATAACTCAAATTATTTTTGATTCTTGCCTTCCTCATTTCCAAGTTCACTTTTATCCGTGATCACGTGATTAGTTTCAGCTCCCGATCAGTTGTAGCTGTTCGTTGTGAAGCCGAGTCTGTGTTATTATTATTCTCCGCTGATTCTTGACCAGAAAGTGCTTCACTGCGATGTGATTTATTGCTCGTCTCTTGTTGTCCTTTAAACCGGCTCTACTTTTTCTCTCTGCATACCTTTCGTGAGAGCTTTGACTCGTTTCTGTAAACCAACAATCGTTTTCAGCATGCGTTTCTTCCTGTAGTCGCTTTCCGCCCGATGGAGTCGGCCTCTTAATGTAGCGGATCCTGGTGATAAGATCCCGCACATTCTCGTGCGCATTGTTTGTTTCCAAACAACTTTGCCGCGCATGTGTAGAATGGTGGCTACTGCTAGGGAGGCTGGGAGGAGTATAACGAAACACGAATGATCCATTTGATCGGGCAGTACTGTTCGCCACCGAGTCAGTGGTATCTTCTAGATCAATTACAATCAAAGCATTGTCTGTCGCCTTCTTGTCTGCCGCTGGTTTACAACCCTGCAAACAGAAATCATCTCGTCAAATTATATCAATGTAAACTAGAGAAACACGTAAGTGACTTCCCGATACATCATTTTGGATTCCGGGAGCTTTTTTAAATGGTAAGGTAAAGCCATTCAGGACCAAACTGGCCCACACTTCCAGAGCTTATCCTGGTTTTCGTAGCATGAAGCCGACTAGGAGTTATTAATTGCTACTCCATCATCCAGAAATGGATATGGCCCGGACAGCATGTCCATCCCCCCTGGTGGAATGCTAGCCCAACGCCAGGTTACCCCCAGCATTTTGTTACCCATTTATACTCCTGGATGGAGAGAAGCACTGTGAGAGTAATAATATTTTTCCAAGAACACAACACAGCGCTCTATCCCGGACCACTTGATCCGGAGTCCAGCGCCAGCTACGGCCTTGAAGTAAGCAATCCACAACTCAGTTTATAATGAAAACAAGATGTGAAAAACTCACTGTGTTACCTTCCTGTACATGTTTATTTTCTGTGGAACTCAATAAACTCCTACTTACGCTCGATGCTGTCATGGTTTCACCTGCACACTCATTTGTATTGAGCCGTTCGTTTAGCACAATACTACTGGATAATTGTTTCCTTTCGTGGTTTGCAGGGCCGAATATGTCCTCTGCCTTCAAAATACCTTGCTTGGTATCACCAGGCAGACAAAACGTCATATGTAGAGGCTTGGTCCTGGGGCGTTTCTTGCCGAGAGGTTTGCAAATAGTCGCTTTATCGCTTTCAGGGCGTCGGTCATCTGCACTGAGCTGGACATGGTCACGTGATGTTTCCTTTGGAATTATTGCACCATTGATCTCCACTTTCCGTAATGTAGGTCGCTGCGTTGGTTTATTACAACATACACCTTGATTTTGACTCTGGATGACTTCGAGAGGTGGAAGCGAGGTAGTCTGTTGTTGCCGCGCAGATGTAGTGATTGTTTCAGTCTGGACCTGGCAAGAGTTACGCGTTGTTATCCCTATGGGTGCCTTTGTCACTGGTGTGCTTATCACTGGGTCCTTGAGCTCATTTTGAGGTGGGTCCCACGTAAAAACGGGCGCACCCGCGACCGTTACGTGATTGTTGGAAATTGTTGCTTCATTTGTAACCATCTGTGTTATGCCGTGGCTAGGGCTGTCTCTTACTATCATAGACACGCCACTTTGTGGATTATATACCGGCCAGAATACCGATAGAATCTGCGGAAAATTGTTGTAGTCGAACGCAATTCCTGAACGAAATAACCGTGCAGAGGGCTGAAGATTAGGATCTCCAAGGGAATTTGGGATGATAGGAACAGTGGCTGAAGAGAGAAAGGCGAAATATGTATCACACTAACTTATTAGTGAATTAAGTTATAAAAGAACCAATTTAATAAAAACTATGTTGAACTAGGTTCGCTCTAGCCTGCACGCCCCGGGGGGGGGGGGGGGGGGGTACTCAAAAAAGTTTTATACGGGGAGGCTCCGCCCAGAGGTCCAAACCCTTACCCTTTCATATACCATTTTTCACAGAAAAGGTACCCCTTTCATATACCTTCCATAGAAAATGGTACCCCTTTCATATACCTTCCACAGAAAAAGGTACCCCTTTCATATACCTTCCATAGAAATTATGAAAATGGTAACCCCTTTCACATACCTACAGTAGAAGCACTGCATCCCTTTTCTATACCCTTGTAATGAACTTAATGAACAATATATATCACCAGAAATCATCAAGCATCATTACCAGTAGAGATGTTAACCAAAACAATAATATCATTTACTCGTGAAATCCCTACCCTTTCATATACTTCAACTCGTGAAATCCCTACCCTTTCACATACCTCGAGCCTAAAAAAAGGACCCCTTTCGGGCGGAGCCTCCCCCGTATAGTCCATTATAGGGAGTACCCCCCCGGGCTGCACGCAGGCTAGGTTCGCTCCGTATTGAGGAATATTGGTTTCGTTTTCTTTTTTTTGCAAGTTTATGGTCGGTCCATTAACTTGCAGTAAAGTAACTCGACCAATATTTCCCTAATATGGGCCTCACAATAGTTCAATCACATCTACGAACCATTCGCCACTTTACAAACGAGAAGCAATCTGGGGCGAGTCGCATCAGTGTCGTAGTCGCTTCTGGGACCCTTACTGGGGATGCGGCCTAGTCAAACTGGCCACCATTTTGTCCACAGTAACGGTCCCACAAGCGAATGTTTGAATGTCGAGTGTTTTTTCTCTGTGAGCTCAGTAGGACGTGAGTGGTCTGGGTACAAGGCAACTAACTTACCAGCCGTTCCAGCTTGCAAAGAGCTTCTCAGTGTAGTTAAATCATACAATGGCAAGGTTACCTGGCTCGCTCCAGGCCCAGGTGACGACAGATGAAAAACATTGGAGGATTTCCTTTCAGTATCACTGGTCGAAGAAATGGCAGATTTCATATCAATCTGGCTTGAATATTTCCTGTTGTAGAAGATGGCTCCACTAAGTAATAACGAAAACACATCTTTAAGTTTTGAATTCTTATTGGTTTAGACAGAGGTTGTTCTTATTCAGACCGAGCGGGAGGTCTGTATGGGAGATTATTACACGACTTAGACAGTTGAGAGGGCCGATAACTAAAATCAGCCAATCAGAATGCTTTTATTGCCGGTCCGGACCGGGTACGTTTCTTACATCATGGTATGGTTTAATTTCCACAGCTATTTTAAGCACAAAATCGTGTAAACCTCTTTATATTAACCAAGCTTGCTCGGGACCGTACTGGGAGAATATCGGCCCTCGATCTTTTCTCACTGATACCGACCTCGCTGCGATCGATCTGTACTGTCAAGACCTAGGGCCAATATTCTCCCAGTACGGATGTTCGTTCAGATGTTCATTCTGTACAAAAGGACTTCGGTCAAGATATCGCCTATACAGACTTTCCGCTCTGTTAATAAGAAGATAAAATTGCAAGCTGCAAAATTTCTCTCTTAGAAATGTTTCGCAGATACACACGTATACATGTAAATCGATAACATGAAAACATTAGCCTCCGAATACAGCCGACTTCCATCGCGCGCCGCATGCAGCGTCCCGCGACAGTCTAGGCGCGCGATGGAAAGTCGGCCGTACTCGCGGGCTATGAAAACATTAAAGATGATTTCCAGTCCGTATTGCGCATGCTCAGGGTTTGTTTACATTTTTGTTTCGAATTTGTTGATACGTTACACTTTGGTGATAGCGTACATGAAGTTGTTATGAAGTTTTTGAGTCCGCCATTACGTGTCGTTGAAACGTCGGTTTGGGATAACGCCGAGGTTCTTCTACTCGTTATTATTGTTTGGCAAGGATATCTGGCGTTAATAATGAAGAAAAATGTAAGTTTGTACAACAATTTCTATTTTTGCTAGTATTTACATTCCTCCGTATTCGACTCATAAACATAGCAGGCGGAGATTGCGCAGTACGGACTGTAAATCATCTTTAAACATCATAAGATTATTTCAACTTAGCTTTATCACCAAAAAAATCAGTTGGATTACAAGAAGGAACAAATTCCCAAAATATAATCTGCATGCATTTGATATTTTCTTCCAAAAGAATAAAAATCAAATTGTTTTGTGAGTTCCTAATCCGCGTTTATTCCTCTTCAATAAGCCATTTGCCTCGGTTTCAAAACGAGTCCTGGTGCGAACCATTCAAATAAAAATGTGTGATATGAATGAAAATGTGAACATGCGAGTAAACCTCGTTTCCATGTGAAAGGTTGTGCACCAGGACTCGTTTTGAAACAGAGGCAAAAGGCAACTCGGAAATGGCTTATTTAGACCGTTCGTGTTCCTGCTGAATAATTACATGATCCAGGTATTTTTAAAGGAGCTATGTGTGATTTCTAAGTATTATTTACCGAATTGTATCATGACAAATGGACTTCGGGCCAGCCCTTGGTTATTTAGTTAACCTTTTCGCAATCCGTTTCAATCTTGTCCAATTTTGACCATCCGCACTTCATTGCGGCTTCCTAGTATGTGTTTTATGTTTTTCTATGGTTGTTATTTATTGGTTTCAATCTATTTTAATAATGGCTTGTGTGTAACAGAATTGCTGGGGTTCCGTCAGTCTGAAATAATTCCATATTTTGGAAAAGACTTTGGCGGTAATGTGCTACGCCCTATTCCAAAATGGGCTGTCAATTTAAAATTATTTTGTATGCATTTAAATTTGCCTCACTAACCTCGTTTTTGAGTTGATAATTCAAAAGAAGTTTTACTATAGAACGAGGTTAGTGAGGCAAATTTAAATGCATACAAAATAATTTTAAATTGGCAGCCATTTTGGAATAGGGTCTATACGGTAGATAAACGTTGGGAAAATCCTTTTCACTGACTCCGACCATAAATTTTCAAGTCACCAACGTCAGTCATCACAAACTAACGTTGAACGTCTATCTTATGCATTTAATGAAATGGTGATCAGCGAAACCATGCTTTTGTGTTATACCAAGCTGTCATTGCGTTCTTCGTTTTTTGACCATTAATCAAGTATAAGCTAGACAAGTATAACAAGACTCTAGAATCTGATTGGTTAATGGGAGGCCCTATTTGAGCACTACAATGGTTCCTTTTCTCAGGGATCACGAAAACGAAAACTCATTGTTATATATTTTTATTCACCAAAACGTTTAACCGATCGTTGTTTTCCCTCAAACTTTCAAATAATTTTTTTCGTTTTCATTATTAGAATTGGACAGCATGAGCTGTTACCAATTTTAATGGGTAAAAGAGGTAGAACACCTTGCGTAACTAGACATTGTTAATTATGGTGGTTATATATTGTAAAATTATAACTTCTGCCTGTAATCATTCATACTCGTCGATCGCATGCAAATTTCATATAATTTTCGCCGCTCTTATAGCGCTCGCGACGAAATTGGCGAAAAGAAATTCCATTAGGGTAGTCGATTATTGCCGCATAGACAACGTAGCCGTTTCATTTACCAAAACTCAAGCTTATTTTACGAAACGTAGTTTAATTGCCGTCCTTTTAAAAATTTCAGTTTTAAATATTTAGTAGTTTGTGTAAAAACAATACACAATACGCGAATTCAAACTTTTGAATAGCAAATCCTCTCAACAATATTTCAGTCGGTCAGTCCGCAAGGTTTAAATATATATATAAGCTTAAAGGAATTACTGCCGAGTAGGAAATGAATAGTTATTTAGAAAATTATTAAACTTACCTTTACAACAGCTTTTCAACGATGGATGTTTTCTATCGTTTCAATTCAGTAACTTTCTTCAGCAATTGTAACGGAACTATCAAATATGGGTTTTCGCTTTCTGTTATAAAATGAACCGTTAACACGCTGACGTACAAGATAACGTGCGCGAGCAGTGTGTCGACACAAAGAGACTCTGTGCGCGCGCAACTGATTCGCGCGCTTCGGATAAATGAGCGATGGCCTGGGACGGGAGTGGAGCACGCGAGCAATTATGAGACACTTAGTTTGTGGGACTCCACCGCGGGCACACGTCTGAACATGCGAACAAAAATAAACTACGCTGACAAACCTCAGCATTACACCGTGTTTTAAACACGTCTAACGTTTTTGGTAACCGTCCAAAAAACTGAAAGGTAAATCAACAGAATGCTGGAAACATACTGAACTTTGTCTTTTGAAAACTGTAAACTTCTCTTTTTACCTACTTTTTGTTTCCTTTCACAAATTACTATCAACGTTTCGATTTCGGATAATTGCAATGGTTTTCCTATAAACTTTTTACGCGGAAATCCAAACATTGGCGCACGGGCGACCGCAATTTACGCATATGCGCATGCTCGAGTATTTAACAGCGGTGGATCAGTGTGGACAGGGTAAGTAGGTCTGAAGAAAATAATTACCATTCAAAAAGAACATTACCACAAATTCTAGTCATTTAGTTTCACGCGATACTTTCAGCCCGCGGTTACCCTTGGAATCTAGAGAGTATCCTCGGTGGTGTCAAAAAGCTAAAAAACAACGAGCGATCGGGAAGGCAGAGTAACTCAGTAACTACTGGATTGTAATGGCGAGTTTGTAACCCAGTAACTACTGGATTGTAATGGCGAGTTTGTAGCCCAGTAACTACTGGATTGTAATAGCGAGTTTGTAACCCAGTAAGTACTGGATTGCAATGGCGAGTTTGTAACCCAGTAACTACTGGATTGTAATGGAAAGTTTGTAACCCAGTAACTACTTGGATTGTAATGGCGAGTTTGTAACCCAGTAACTACTGGATTGTAATGGAAAGTTTGTAACCCAGTAACTACTGGATTGTAATGGCGAGTTTGTAACCCAGTAACTACTGGATTGTAATGGCGAGTTTGTAACCCAGTAACTACTGGATGGTAATGGCGAGTTCGTAACCCAGTAACTACTGGATTGTAATGGCGAGTTTGTAACCCAGTAACTACTGGATTGTAATGGCAAGTTTGTAACCCAGTAACTACTGGATTGTAATGGCGAGTTTGTAACCCAGTAACTACTGGATTGTACTGGCGAGTTGTAACCCTGTAACTACTGGATTGTAATGGCGCGTTTGTAACCCAGTAACTATTGGATTGTAATGGCGAGTTTGGTAACCCAGTAACTACTGGATTGTAATGGCGAGTTTGTAACCCAGTAACTACTGGATTGTAATGGCGAGTTCGTAACCCAGTAACTACTGGATTGTAATGGCGAGTTTGTAACCCAGTAAGTAACTACTGGATTGTAATGGCGAGTTTGTAACGCAGTAACTACTGGATTGTAATGGGGAGTTTGTAACCCAGTAAGTACTGGATTGTAATGGCGAGTTTGTAAGTAACCCAGTAACTACTGGATTGTAATGGCGCGTTTGTAACCCAGTATCTACTGGATTGTAATGGGCTCGTTTGTAACCCAGTAACTACTGGATTGTAATGGCGAGTTTGTAACCCAGTAACTACTGGATTGTAATGGCGAGTTTGTAACCCAGTAACTAGAGGGTCTAATATAGGTTTGGCGGGATGCGGGATGGGCTTAAAATCGAGGCGGGATGCGGGATATGAGACAATTCAGGGCGGGATACGGGATAAAATTATCTTGGTGGGACCGGGATGGGCTCTCTTTCGCAGGCGGGATGTGGGATTATTTGAAATAAATGGCGGGATGCAGGATCAAAAACAGGCAAGTAACGCGAGATATACTTCATTATTATACATTCAACTCGCTATCTCTTTTCTGATTGGCCGAAAGCGTACAGTGAATGTTCGAAATCAGCGCCTTTGAAAGCAACTACGTCATCTACCTGCAGATTATACAATAATCATGTTCAAGGACAGTCAAGGTCACGGGTAATCATGTCATCTATGACCGCGGTCAGGAGATTTTGCGTTGCTTGCCACTAGGTAAACAACATCGATGGAGAAGCATTAGTTTTTTTCGTTGAATGTATAATAAAGCAATTATTAGATTCGGTTTTTGTGATATCCAGAATAATCAAGGTCTCGGCCTATTAGCCTCAGCCTTCGGCTTCGGCTGATAATCTTACCTCGACCTTGATTATTCTGGATATCACAAAAACCTCATCCAATAATTTTTAATAATAGCACAGCCGTTTTAGATGTATTTCAAGCCATTTCTGAATACATTTATATAAAAATTTACTGGGAGAACAGACCCCCTCAGATGGCTACGATCATGTTATTCAGTGTCATTTCCCTTCTCACTCTAGCCCGCGTAAGTTTACCCTTCGCTTTAATTTCATGCGTCTGCCAGTCCGCTCAATCTCTAAAACTTTGGATCAGGTGTAAACATGAATAGTAAGGAAATATAGTGCTTGTGGATTCTGATTCAGATCAATCGTTTTGTGGAATTGGAATCAAAAACTATGTATCGCCTATTTTATGAATGCTTTTGCAGAAGCCAAATGAATTTGAATCCTTTTGGTATTTTCTTTCTGGTAAATTAAAACAGGTGGACCTTACGTTACAAGATGTGTTATACTACGTAAATTAGATGAAGGAACGGAATTGTTGGATTACTTTATATTACTTGTAAAACTACACATTTGGATAAGCAGGAAAACGTGGTGTAAACCCTAATTTGAGTGCTTTCAAGGAAATCGTTAAAGTGAAATTTAGAAATGAGAAATACATAGCTATGAAAAATAATACAGAAAGAAAGTTTCAGGCTAGATGGCAACCGTATATAAACAGTAGATTAGAAACTTAATTTTGCATCTGTTTATATTTACTCATTACAATGACAAGGCATGTAAAACTGTTAATGAAAGTAATGATAGGTGTTATTAATATAATTATGTAGTTTTTGAACTCAATAAGGTTGAAATAAAAGTGGAAAAAAATAGGATTCTGAAATATTTATGAATATAAATTTACATACCACGTCAAGAAATTACGTTGGGTTGTTTGCATTTTTTTTAAATATTATATATGTTTGTGACTAAAGTTTCCAGCGGACTTTAACACAAAATATGTGGAAAAGTTACACTTCCTGGCGTAGTATAAGAAAAGATAAATTTATCGACCCCGGATGTGTCGAGAAGCGCAGTGGACTGTACATGGACTCATGATGTCCAAGGCGGTGCATCAAAATCAACAATTGTTTGAGAACTGATCGGATTGTGTTAGGGGGTGGGTGATGTAGTTTTAAAATCTTAATCGGGGTGGGTCAGTCAGGTTGAGCCAAGAGGAAGATTATTTTACAGTGTCCTTACTAAGTGTGCAACCGCTATAATACTTGACACTTAAATAAAATGATTAAGGTGTTGGCCACATTGTTTCCAGAAAGAAAGCACGTTAACGTACAAGCAGACTGACTGGTAGGAAGGAAAATGTCTCGTGTGCAGGACTATTCAACTCGCCTGTCTAAATTAGAACTTTCTCTCACGTCCTGCGACCATAGGGGCAACACCGGTTCCCATTCGGATCACCGAAGTCAAGCCCTGTCGCGCGTGGTTAGTACTTGCATGGTGACCACCAGGGAAACACCATGTGTCGTAGAGGCTTTTTTCCCATTTTACTTTTCATGTGATCAATTTCGCTATTTTCATTCTAGTAATTATATTGGTCTCGTTTTTGGACTGCATGAGCCGATGGTCGATACGTTCACAAATAAAACCGTAAAAGGAGAAGTTTAAGACTTTTCAAACACAAAGCTCAGTATATTTCCGCAGTCTGTTAATTTACCATTTTTTTGGCGTTTACCAAAAATGTTAGACTTGCTTTAAACACGTGTAATGTTTGAGGTTTGTCGGCGTAGCTTATTTTTTCGCGCATGCTCGGTAGAGGTTTGACCGCGGTTTGGAGGTAAACGAGTAGTAAAGAGTAATTAAAAGCATACAGCGTACCTCTAGCCTCCTCCGCAGGCAACTCCTGGTCTCCGGGGTCTGGGGCAAGAAAGGGGCAAAAGAGCGGGCACTTTTTTGTCCTCCGTACCAGTCTCTCACTCGTGCCTTATGTAAGAGTTGCCTGCGGAGGAGGCTACGTACCTCGACATACGCCATTATTTCTCCCAGGCAACATTCTTCCTGCGTGATTGGCTACTGGTTTCGCGGGAAAATGATCTAAAATAGCCTAGACGCAAACTGATGTCCTACGCAAAACGTTAAACGGTTAAACGTTTTGTAAATTACACGGTCCAATTACAGGCATGACGCGTGAACTGTCCTATTAGTACTACTATGAGTACCACTATTAATTAGTACTAAAGTAACTATGAGTTAGTACTACTATGAGTACAGTCCTACGTCCTACTCAAGGACAACGTGTATAGTTTTTTCTCAATACGGACCCAGAAAGCAGACAAGGGTTTCTAAGACGCGAGAGAAAGCGCGTTAACGTACAGGCAGACTGACTGACAGGAAGGAAAATGTCTGGCGCTAATGGTGCACAGGAATGTTCAGTAGCACCATATAAAACTCTAGCGTAATACAAGAGCTTAATGGAGTTTCGACATATTAATTCTTGTAAATAAAGAGATAATAATTTTTTTAATAAATTTGACCAGAAACATCAACGCCTTACTGTTGTTTTCTACATTTCACTATGCCTCCTCTTATCTTTCAGTTATAAATAGAGGGGAAACTTAACAGACAGTTACATATCCCATCTCCCCTTTTAAACTCAAACCCCCACCCATCCCCACCTCCATAGCTTTTTAGGCCGTTTTCTCCAATGTTTTCTAAACGATTTTAGGCGAATCGCATTTCCATGTAAGCTACCATTGTTAAAATAACCACCGAAAACTGTCCCCCTTTCATCATCGCTAAAATCACCACCGAAAACTGTCCCCCCTTTCATTAGGAGTTGTTATAATTGTTCAAATCATGCACACATGCTTTTAATTGTACAGCGGTCCGCGGCTCTCACATGCAACAAAGGTCTAACGACCTTGTCGAAGGCAGCTTCAAGTATACCTTTCCCCGCACAAGCTCTATTTTTGTTTTCCAGCGTCATCCACATAACATAACGTTCACGTTATTACCACTCCAACAGACCAGTATATCTGTAACTGCATATGCAAATAAAAGAGTTTTAGTTTTATATGAGAAAACTCAGTTAAACATGCTGAAAAAATGATGAATAATATTACAAGATTCAATTCATCTTCAGGAGAGTATAACATGAATTCATTGCGCGAAAATTCCTTCGCCAACGAATTAATCAGTACCGCAGTACGTGGTCATGTTTTTCATACAATAGAGCGAAAACGGCAAACTTCAGCTTGCAGTCGATTCTTTTTATTTTTCCTCCAATCAGATAAAGTCGAAAATAATTCACACATTCACGATAAACGCGAAACTACTCACTTTGACGTAGAAACGGCAAACGCCAGACGGCAAAAAGTGGGATTTTTTGCCGTTTGCGGAAAAACAAACGTGATGCTTAATCTCTCTAATATGTCATTTTTATGCCTGAAATATTTATTTCTCCCTTACGTGCGCTTTATTGGTATTTACACACTTCGAGTTTCTAGTGGTAATTCCGCGCGCGAGGAGAGCGAAAAACAAAGTAAAAAACGCCAATCAGTTTGTTTCACATTTATTACGAGCAATAGTTTTTCAGTTGAAATGCACTTGCTGCGTCCCTTTAGATTTTACTATTTAATTGAAATATCCGGTCAGAATTTTTACTGCAAATGGAACTTTGCAGTTTTTAAAACAGTTTTGGCAACAAGCACGCGGAACGATAGAACGCTGTACCATTTGATAATTTTTCCTGGTTGATACACCGTGCTAGTGATCTAATTAAATAAATGATTTGTAAGTAGTACCTTTGTGTTCACAATTAAAAATAAATAAATAAATAAATAAAAAATAAATGATTTGATGATTCCAAACATCGAATTTAATCCGGAAATTTTCCTGCAGGAAGAATCACCCCATTTGATTTCCAACCAGAATAATCGTTTTCTCCATACAAGAGTCCAATCCACTGAGAAAAAATACAATTTTTGTCACATTGCTCCGTGCCTTTACTTCATGAATTTTAATGAAACTAATTTATTCAAGGCTTGTATCCATGTGTGAACTCTTCTCTGGGACTCGCCACGTTTTAGTTTGATTGGAAACGTTCAAGCTTAAACGCTTTATTTTCCGCCTAAAAACGAAAGAAACACTCGACAACTAGCGTACGTGGAACCAACGAAAAGCATTTCATGAACAGTTGGCATTCTGAGCAGTTCTTGGCCTGCGGCAAACCACACTGAACGAGGATATATAGTCGGCAGTTGCACTTGTCAAGGTACCTAATCTATTTTGAATTAGTTAAATTCCAGTATCGAACAGTTAGTTGTGTTATTACAATTTGATTTCAAAGCCTGTTTTTACGAAAACAAATACTAAATATCGGATTCAGCTGAGCGCAAATTCGTTGTATAGTGTCGGTTTTAAAAAACCTTGTTTAGCGGATGCCGTTGTACTTACGCTTGCGTGCACTGCGCTCGCGAGTTCACCAGTGGTCATACACGGTGAATTGGTTTCTAAATGTATGTCGTGGAAATAAATGGCTGCATATCACTTTGTAAAGTTGTATCGACAGTATGCAACTTGATTGAAATTGATAGGCCCTGGGCTTTCAAAAACATTTACCTGGGGGAGGGGGCTTACAGTTAAGGGGTGTGGGGAGGGGGCGACATTTGGCGGGACGCTTATTTGGTCTAGCTTCCACAACTGTACCTCAGTAGAACTTCATTTTAGCAATGTAAAGAAGGTTTTAGGTTCAAATCCTGCTGTAACTGTCTAAAAATTGTCTTTCTTAATCCTAAAATGTCATCACATCCAAAAGTGACTGCACTCAAGACAAATTTGACCATTTTAGTTACACTGCATGATATATGACGATAACGATATGATGACGATGATGACGACGACGACGACGATGATGATGATGATGATGATGATGATGATGATGATGATGATGGATGATGATGATGATGATGACGATGATGATGACGATCGATGAGACCTCCATCATGTTGGTCTGAAGTTCAAATCAAACCATACATTTGTAAGATCAACTCTCAAACCTCTGTGTTGATGGCGTTTTTAATTTATTTTTCAGCAGATCTTCGCATCAGTTTACGTTCTACACAATGGCTGACAGTTAACTTCGCAATCGTCGAAAACCAAAGAACAGAAGAAAACTGACTGAAGGAATCGTGAACAGCATCCGAGGATTGTGTTGGAGTGGTAAGTGCTATATTTTTGTATGGAATCTCGCAACAGTTTTCTTGAAAACCAATCCTAACTTGTCCTGCATGCAAAGAATCTCGTAACTTCGCAAAGACGAAGAAGAAGACTAGAAACACGCTACCTTGAGCTACTGACGCGTTTATGATGTAATGGTCCTATGCGTTTGTAAGATCAACTCGCATTGAAAAGTTAAAAACAGTATTTTAATAGAGTTTTGATTCTTTAACAGATCATCGTATTCAAAGCACAGTGACTAAGGATGATTTTGAAAAACGAAGAACAAAAGAAATCATGGAAACCATTCAAGTTGTTAGATTGGTAAGTGCTGCATCATTTTGTATAGAATCTTCCTTGGACACTACTGAATCTAAACTACGTACTGGCATATAATTTCCGCAAGACGATCAAAGAAGCTGCTTAAAGCTAGCTGTTTAGATCATGAACTTTTGTACTAACTTGGATTGACTGATAACACATTGAAATTCATTTTTAAAAATCAGCTGGATTGCAATTCAAATGATATTTTCTCTTTTTACCAAATACAGCTTGCAACGGTTTACAGCACTTGCGTGCTTTGATTGATCACTACTACCATCCTATTCCCGTTTATGTTAAAATAATGCTATCAAAACGAATGCCCAATTATTGGTAAACAAGATATGATCATCTTCTTGGCATAAAAGTTTACCATAGTAACTGTAGTACCTATCAAAAACACTCTTAATTTTAGCTTTAAGTACTTCTAATTGAAAAATAAGCTCGGTGACCCAGCGACCACGCAGGGGGAGGGGCTGGGGGGGGGGGGGGGGAGGGGGGCTTTACCCCCACTTTTCTAGAAAAAAATACTATTAAAAATTTACAGATGTCATTTCACACAAATTTTCTTTCTAATCTACAGTAGTTCACAACGGACAAAAGTAGACGCGATTACACCTGAACAAACATCAAGAGTTATGTTGTGACGAGTAGATACCTTTGAGCTATAATTGACTGAGTTTATGCTATTGAGCAGTTGCATCTTGCGTTTTGTAGAGAAAACGTTTTTTTATGACAAATTTTTATCGCCATAGATACTTTAAACTAAGAATTATATACAGTTTCTGGACAACGCGGGACATTCAGTCCTGCGAGATAAACACACACATAAAAGAGTCTCCAAAAATGTCTGATTGGTTTTCGAACAGTGGACAACTCTCTTTGACTTTAAAGACCGGATAATAATAGTTGATTCTTGTATTAAAAACATCGATTTTAAAGCGCTGAAAGTTTGTAATTTGCACCGTGCACGCTTGTTAAATTTCGATGCATTTCTAGCCATTTCAGAGGACTTAAATTCCCTTCACTAAAAAAAAACTGGCGGGCCCTCTGACCCCCATTTGTTATTGATGAATAACGATTATTAACGTGTTAAAAAATTCTAAGAGCTACCTTACATTTTCCAAGGGTGTTTATGACAGGCTACATGTACACTGTTGCTATGGTAAGCTTTCATGTCAATAAAATGATTGTAACATGTTTACCAATGGTTGGGCATTCCTTTGATGGCAGAATCGATCAATCAAAGCACAAGTGCTGTAATCCGTTACCAGCCACCTTAAAAAAACATCATTTTTAAATTCCAATTCGATCTTTTATAATACAGGCTGCGAAATTTCTGAACGGTGATTGGTTCGAACGAGCTGTATTTATCTCAAATACTGAAATACTTACATGTAGAAATTACAGTTTCCAAATATGGCAAGTGTAACAATTGACTCTAAGAAGAAGAAAAAAACAAGATGGCGGACATTTCTATTGTTTAGCGTGTGGACTAAAGTGGGCATTTTTAACGAGATTATCTGTCAAATTGTCCAAAAACCTACGAATATTGAAAGCAAAACACTTTTGTGTGGTATAACTAAGCTGAACAAAGCATTCCATTGCTTAAACGTTTCAAAACGAAGCTCCAATTACATCTGTGAAGCTACGATCGTCGTGTACATGCTCGGGTAGGATATCTGCCTTGTATTATAAACAAATAATAGCATGAGTTGTACGTAGTATTTGGAATAATACCGGCTCGTAATATTTCAAAATTGTCCAAAGCGGCTCGTGATATTTTGGACAATTTTGAAATATTACTCGCGGTATTATTTCCAAATACTACTACAACTCAGGGCGTCGATAAAGTCCGGAACACGGAACATCCCGGAACATTCTGGAACATTCCGGAACATTCCGGAACATCCCGGAACATAAAAGAAATGAAAAAAATAAAAATAAATAAATAACTTAATTAAATAATTAAAATTAAATTAAGACTAAACAAGAAAGAAAAAGAAAAACAAGAAGAAAAAAATGGTCAAATCTCCGAATTTAAAAATATAATTAGTGGAAGTTGTGCGAGGTAGGGGGTGTTGGATATCGATATCCAATCCGTCGGATATGTAGTGAACAAAATACAATTTATACAACTGACCGTAATGATTGAAGGCTCACCTTTATAAAATCCTAAACCTTTATTTTTTCAAGAAGACGTTGGAAGGGGGTGGGGGTGGCTGTTCTAACTATCACCCGGCCACCCCTGCCAGTTGTTTGCCAGGACGTCAATCAGGTGACGGTCATGATTGTGAGAAGAACTTAATCAAGCTGTGTGTTTTGGTCGACGAGATTAGGCTGTGAACAGGCTCCTAAGTGGGGTATAGGGCGAAGAGGAAATCGGGGAAAAAATTGACTGGGGACTGGGGAGGAGAACGAAGGCGCCGCCTTCCCACTCTCCCTGGGCCCTGGCTCGCCCTTTTCTTTTCACGCCTTCCTTACCGCGGACCTACAGCGGACGGCGAACAACTGGCAGGGGTGGCCCGGTGGGGGTAGTTAGAACAGCCCTGTGAGTTTGTTTACCTTGAATATTCATGATTTTAAAAAGGTGAGCCTGCAGTCATTGCGGTCAGTTGTCACTATATCCAACACCCCTCTCCCACCCAACTTCCCACTAAATATATTTTCATATTCGGAGACGAGACCATTTTTTCCTTTCTTGTTTTTATATTTATTTATTTATTTATTTTTTGTTTAATTTTAATTTTTTTTCTTTCTTGTTTAGTTTTAATTAATTAATTAATTTATTTATTTTTATTTTTTCATTTTTTTTTTATGTTCCGGGATGTTCCGGAATGTTCCGGAATGTTCCGGAATGTTCCGGGATGTTCCGGGATGTTCCGTGTTCCGGACTTTATCGACGCCCCTACAACTCATGCTATTACCTGTACAAATCCGAGGGCTACAGAATTACACCTTCAACATGCATAGCAATGTACTGGTAATATATTATAAATGTTTTTACAACGCTTGTTCTGAATTTGTTAGAAATTATAGTTGGGCCATGTTTATCTTCTAATTATATAAAAAAGTTCGCTGGCTATCATGACATGACGATTTTATTTGTTTCATTAACTTTCAGGGAGAATACTGACCGAAAGAAGGCAAGGAGAATTTAAACCATGAAGAGCTTATGGAATATGAGGAGATCCAAGTATTGGAGAAGACGACAAAACGATAAGAATTTGATTTTAAAATTAATTTCCCATGGTGGTAATATATTTGAAGCGCAAGCCTTTTTGATTACTTCGATATATTTTTTTGTTGCTGTTTTTTTTCTCACTGTCGTTAATTCGTCGTATTCTTTGGATTTGAAAGAAGCGTAAAGAGTTTTCACTAGATCACCAACTTAAGGATTCTTGATGCGAGTTCTTGAAATATACTTGCCACGTATTATTTTGAAATAATTGCTGACGAAAGTAATTTTATAGAGCGGTTTTCTTATAGCTTTGGCAGCTAGTAGTAACTCCTGAAAAACGTCGAGTGAAAACATACACTTGTTCTTTTCTCCCCTCTGATTGGCCAGCATTTGAAAGTAGTATCTTTCATCTGATTGGTTAACAGTTGAATACATTTTTCAGAAGCCAACGTAGAGGGAAATCCTTCTCAAAAGTTGTTGGAAAATCGCTCAATTGAATTGTTTTCAGTTTATATACTGATAATGATAATGATTGCTGAAGTTTTATTTAATACGAAACTTTTGTGAATGTTTTTAAGAGACGTGGAGCGACTTAGAGGTGGCAGTGTTTAACTAAATGTTTTTCAACCCCTTAATTAAGTATACATACCATTTTCATTTACTATTCATCTGTTTTTTCAAGTGGATTTGAAATGAACTTAAGGTTAAGCCATTCAACATTGAAAACCAGGGGAGGGGGGGGGGGGGGGGGGGGGGGGGGCACCGTGACCTCTTTGTACAATTTATTTTTACATTACATTATTCTCTTCACGCCCAGGTAGCACACAATGTAAGGCTTATTATTTTCACGCACAATTTATTCGAAATGAACACGCCACCTAAACCGTAGCTTCACGTTTCTATAACCACCAACACTTTCAGTTTAATGTATTTGTTAGTCATGGCTATTTGAAGGTCCCTCCATGAAATACAAATTGCTTTAGAAAAACACGTCACTCTTTGAATTGCAGTGACGGAGGAATTTTTGTGGCAATTGTCTTTGTTTTTTACTGCAAAATATTTTAGGCGAGTTTTGTTCAATATGCCCGAATTTGCTTTCCTATATCTTGAATGGAGGACCCTTCAAATTGTCATTTATATCCTTGATATTTAAGTAATTTAAAAATCAATATCTGGTTTATTCCTGACGGTATGTTTACAAAAAGGCGCGTTTTTTTTATAAGCTCTGATACAATAGGTAATGAAAACATAGAAAATCAACAATTAGGAAGATTATGTCCTCAGAACTGACTTTGGGTTTGAAAGGATCTGAGGATCACGGACCACGGACCACAAAATAATGCTCTAGCATGTTGCAACTGAAACCGAAAAAAATAAGAGAAAATCACTAATTGAGAAAACTATTGTCTTGATGTTCCACCAAATTCTCAGACGGCGATGAAAATGGAGAATTGATATGTCGATCTTGGATTTGAAAAGATTGGATCACGGACTACAAAATAAAAATGCTGTAGCAAAACCGAATTGTATATTTTCGATAATCAACATAAGTGTATCGAAGAAAATTTATTGGTGTGTTCTACGTTCCTGTGGCGGCTTTTAGCCTTTCCTTTTCTCGCAAAAATTATACACATTTGTCTTGTAATTACACAAACTCTGCTTAACTGAACAAGAATTAACTGATTCGGCATTTTTCAATTTTTCAATTTTATGTCAAAGATGACGAAGAGAAAAAATACTTTAGAACATTTAGCGTTTCAGTTCAAATTTAATTTTCCTATTCGATATAAACCATTTTTTTTAACTCGTGATCGGTACATCCTTGACTTGATTTGCTTTATTATCGTTTTGTGCTATCAAAGTTTGTATTATTTGGGTTAAACATCTCCGTGGGACCAGATATTGATTTTGTAGCTAGTCTGTTTTGTTGCATTTTTGGTTGTTACAGAGGGCAAGAGAAAAGATCGCGCAAAACGTGGCATACTAAACTGGAAATTTACTCTTTGGGTTTATAAATCATGGCAATAATCGCGCATAATTGGATTTTGATTTACCAGAGTCTCTTGCTCCATTGTAACAAATCAAAAGTTGCATGGCGTAGCTTAATACCTACAGGTAAATAATTCAAGTAGAAAATGTTTAGAAAAGTATACAAATGACTCGTGAAGAGTACCATTAAGTTCGAATAGTTTTTGTTCATGTTCAAATATATCGCCAGAAGGATAAAAAAATATTGTCTCCGATGTCTTGGCTGGTAATAGCTTTCAGGATAGAAATTAAATCTCTCTGTGGACAAAATAAAAATAGGAAAAAAAGCTAAGTCTTTTGACGGGAACATTTTGTCGATAAAAAAATTCGAAAAAAAAACTAAGTCTTTTGGCGGGAAAATTATCTTTGGAAAAAAAGTCTGCCCTTTTGAACGCGTCTCTGGTGTTGAGTCAAAAATATACTAAGTCTTTTGGCGGGAAAAAATCGTGCATTGTGCCAACGGTTTTGACCCATCAAAAGTCTCAGTACATCTTTGATTTCTTATGCTAGACTCTTCAAAAGCACGGAATTTTTTTTCTTTTTGGCAACCCTACATAGTTAAAAATAGAGTAAAAGAGATAGCCTACATTTCTTCCAGGGGTGGTCACTAAGCAAGTTTTAAAGCGCAAGCGCAATTATATGCTCAATAAAAGACAATAAATAAAAGAAACAATGGTAGTTTAATAGGTTTTATTCCTTAATTACCATTAACTAATTACAATGTTTTCAATAACAAGCAAACACTCGAGTACAAGTAATAAGACTAGTAATTATTATACAACTACTGAATTACAACAGTATCAATAGAAGGAAAACTAAAGTCAAATGACTAGTTAAGAAAAAATAAATAAAACTTGGAACAGGAAAATTCTAAGAACGACTAACGATTCAAGCTTGAAGTTGTATTCGTCAAATTACACGAAGCAATTTTCCAATGACTGTAATGAAAACAAATCAAAATAATCATAAAGCAAATCACTGCCGTCACAGAATAGCGCAATAGACCATGCATTGCATATTACTGCAAAATCTATACGCTATTTTGTGGCGGCAGTAATTCGCTTTGTAATAGCGTTGAAAATTTTCCTAAGTTGCACGAATTCTGTGAATCAAGTTTCAGCAAAACAAAATTTCTAAATTTCCTTAATGCTTTCTCGGTTTTGTTAACGGATTTGGTGAAATCACTCGAGAATAATGACTTTCTTCTTGTTAGCGAGTAGCAAAATAATACTAAGCATTTCCGCGGCTAAATTACAAATAGTTATACCTCTAGAATTAATTCTCTGATTATATCTTGTCCTGTAAACCTGAGTTCTTTAAGAGTCCGCCATGTCTTCTCTCTCCTGGATTGTGGTCCACTTCAACAAGCAGTATTAAAGGCACTAAAAGAGAAAACAAGCGTACGTGTTAAAATTATACGAAAGGAGTTGAACATGTTTACAAATTGTATATGTACTAGCAAAACATGTTATCATCAGTTGATCAGCTTGGTCTCCCTATAGTTAATTATAATTGTCGGGAATTAATATTTCTCCTGAGTGATGGAATCGTAGGCAACATAGAAAACAAATGTAAAAAGTTGTTTGAACTGCAAGGGCGATTTTACAAAACCCTTAAAACAAAAACAGTTTGGGATTTTGTCCGCCAATTTGAGCGAGATGCAAAACATGGCGCGAAACTGCAGTGTTTATAAGGAAATTCGATGTGAAATGACTTCCGCTGATCCTAAAATATTCACAGTCTGTAAACGTAATACACCTGGCAAAAAATTTATACTGATAAAGTTTGATGAGGGATGTAGATTTGCTGGGAAACGTTCAGTCGCGTCTTCAGTATTCAATACATTTTTCCGCAGGAAAATTAGTAAAAATTTAGTACAGACAAACTCAAAACGTCACAACACGCTTCCTAACAAATCTACATTCCTTAAATTTGATCAGTAAAATATTTTGCTAGGTATCTCAAGTTTATAGCCTGTGAATATTTCATAATCAAATTTCACGGAAATTATTTTGCATCGTATTCCCATAAAAAAACACTGTATTTAGCTCCACATTTACACCTCGCTCAAAATGGCGAAAAATCCGCGTCAATTTATTAATTTGACAAGAGATTATGAATATTGAATTTGTTTCACGCGGGGTTTCTAAAATCATTCTAACAAAATTGGTACGAAACCAGCTCAACTCTAGATCTTGATGTTGACAAAAACAATGAATTACTTGTTTTCAAGTTTTAGCGATTGTTGTAAAATTGAGCAGTTGATCAGCTTTCGAGTGGCGTGCATAGTCCGCGGTGTATGTTTTTGGAAAAAATAGTCAATAATGACCACTCGTGCAAATATCGGTTACATAATTCAACAACGAAAAGTTAACACGTGAAAACAAGTGACTCATTTGTCTAACGCGACGAAGCAAAACAATTTTTACAAAGCTAAGACTTTTCGATTTTTCTGCTTACAAATCACCTAACCTCCAATTACTGTTAAAGGCTGGTTTCCATTGCAAAAAAAATTCTAAAACCGTGTCCAACAAGGGACCCTCTCAACCAGTGCGCTTTGCGGTCGCGTGTTATTGTTTTCATCCGGGGAACTCGATCTCTCGTGGGTTGATGTATGCCATACTTTCGAAATTGTGCTAACTTGGGTCGTCTAACTGCTTTTTGTGGCCAGAACAAGGCCAGAATCCTGCAAAAAGTAGTTTTTAACTTCAAGCCACCATTTTCGCGGCACCGAAAATGGCGCGCAAAGCACACTGGTTGAGAGGGACGAAGCGCATGAGAAATGACTCTTCAAAGAGATATAGCGCTCGTGTTAAATGCAAATCCCGCACCACCTGTGATCATGTATATGAAAACCAACTGCCTTAAGGCGGTACTTAACCTAAATTTCAATGAAATTCGCGAACGCTCTTGCGTGGTTATCAACTGTCTGTTGGTTGTCAATCGACTAATTTTAACTTCAAATTCTAATTTAAAAACTACATCAAATCTTCAATATTTCTTATTCCCTAATATTTTACAACTCCTTGAGAAAAACTATTTCCTTCCAAACATTTTATGAATTTTTAATAGTAAACAAGTGAAAAAGAGACGCGTGTTATGAAATCCCATGGGAATTTCAGATACCCTTAAAAACCATTAAAACTCATTTACACTCGACAATCATTAGGATCACAAACGGGCAAAGTTTAAAATAAAAGTATTTTCATAGAATTTGTGTCGCCCTGAATTGATCTTGTCCCCTATTTTCGATGAATTGAACAAGCCCCTCCCCACTTCCTAGTCCCCTGGAAAAACCTGATATCCCCCCAAAATATCACGAACTTAGCATAGCACGATATTCTTATCGTTTGTGGGTTTTAACGCATAAAACCACTAAGGAGGAAAAGCCCATTGCTAAAACGTAAGAGGACTAAGGACAAGTATGTAAAATTTATTCAAAAAAGCTAAATGTCGTCTAAACAACCAAACTTAGTTCGAAAGTTTCTACCTGAAAAGTGGCGAAATTAATGGCAGACTTTAAAAAATTGAATCCAAACAATTGACACACGAAAATGCTTGAATGCTTTATAAGTTTGGAACTTTCACCCCCACCCCCACCCCCCCCCTTTTTTTTTTCCAGGCTTACGAAAAATAATCTTACTCATCCGCAGCCTTCTCGCGTTTTTGCATGGTAGTTTGGAAAAAAAGGAATGCCGGAATCCCGGAATCCCGGAATACTCGGAATCCCCGGAATACTCGGAATCCCGTAATAGGTTTTTTTTTAGATTTTACTAAAAATTAATAATTAATGATAATTAATAATTAATCAAAGTAATAATTATTAACTTTGCAACCTAACAGTACGAGGGCGCTTGTTGGGACACATGTTGAAAAATGCAAAAATATTATCTTAGTTACCGAAAGATACCGAAGGTATTTTTATATATAAAAATACTAGAACATTATATAAAAACTCACCATAGGAAATATGATTTATGAAGCTCCTGACTTTAGGCCCAAACTGTCCTCTCATGATATTCACTTCTGAAGCTGTATTCCGCCATTGCGTTTTCCGTCATCTATGGAAATAAAACACTGCTGTTGATATTTCATCTTAAATTGGAAAAATTAAACTAAATATAATTACGAATTGTGCACGGTTATGTCATACAAATAAATGGTATGACAGTGAGATAAAGCTTTGGTACTTTTGAGTCCATTCATTCAAGCTTTGGATCAAGAGCATTTTACTAATTCACAATGAATTCACTTTTGGCAACTAGGCTCTATTTACTATCTACCGAAACAATTTTCTACCTTGCACTTAAATTCTCTTGCAGTAAAGTTTGCAAATTCTTACCTGCGTTCACCAAAGTTTGCCGGTTTTAACAGCCGACTGAGTCACTAAGGTCCGCCACCCTTCCAAACGTGCTTTGCTTTCCTGGGACTGAAGCACAAGCTAAGGATTTAGCTAGTTTAAGATTCCATTGACTAGAGGTTTCAGAAGTAATGCCAAAATAAAGTTTCTTTCCGCTCGACGAAGACAACTGTTCGCCACGAGGAGAGAAGAAATAAAGTGTATAAATTACCTCCTCCAACAAAATTACAAATTCAGCACGTGCAAATTTAAGGCGAGGTTTCGTTGTCTTTTGTGTTTGGTTGCATACTGAGGGGTAGACCTATTTGTAAGGGGAGAGGAGAGGGGTACGTTAAAAAAAACTCAAACAGCGGCTCAAAATACAGGCAAAAGAAAATCACTCAGAGCTGATTAAATGCAAAATATATAATAAGATGATGAAAATGAAAATTCAAAGTTACAGTTCGAGTTTAGAAAAAGTCAAAGAAACCAAAGAATTAAAGCAATTTAACCCTCAGCCGTACATCCAAAGTCATAACCCCAACGACCGTATAATAGGAGGGGATTGATGACCCCTCCCCCTTGGTTTTTAGTTATTACAAGACATATCCAGGGAGTAGGTAACTGAATTGTTTGCATTTTTTCATTATGCTTGTGGCTAACGTTTCGCGCGGACTTTACACACAAATATGTGGAAAACTTTCACATTGACTGGCGTAGTGTAAGAAATGAAAAATGTGTCGAGAAGCGCAGCGGAATGTACATGGACTTAGGGATGGACCATTTTATTTATTATTTTATTTTTTATTTTTTTGGGGGGGGGGGGGGGGGGGGGGAAGTTGGGCAATTTTTCTGAGCTCGAATTTTTTTTTCCGTCTTGAGTTTGTGCAATAATTTTTTTTCACCTTTTGCTGTAAGTGAGCTCGCTCGCTTTGCACGATTTTTTTCTCTACTTTTGCTGTGCAGGAATTTTTTTTTGGTAATTGCCCAACCCCCCCCCCCCCCCCCCCCCCCCCCTCCAAAATAAAATGGTCCATCCCTTACAGTTTCCATTAGGCGGTGCATGAAAATCTACAATTTTTTGAGAAGGGATATGTATTTCTTTTAGTTGTTAATTAGCTTGTACTGTAATTCCCATAGGGGCAATCAGACCCTTTATAAACCACGGCTTGTTAATATCACACCACTTGACGCCGACCAGTTTACTTTCATGTATCTTTGCTATTTTGTTGATTGTATTATTTTAGGTATTAATTTAGACTGCTTCTTCCTGTATTTCGTCTCTTGTCATTAGCACTATTTATCACGATTCTTGTATTTAGCACTATTCAGATATTTGTTAATAAACTCGATAATTGCTGGCGGCTTCCTCCACAAACTGTTGTGTTGTTTGCGTCATTACTTATAATAGAAATGTTTTCTATTCGGCTGAGCGAAGCGAAAGAGAATAGAACGGATTTTATAAGCTGGTGTCATATCAAAATCATCCGACAATAAATAATAGGCAAGAACAAGATAATTAATTATTTTTTGTATAAAAGGGGTGGGTGATGTTAAACTACGAGTAGTCCCTCATTTTTCTCAGATCGAGCGGGCGAGCGCGCGCGCGAAGCGCGTGGAACGATCTGAGAAAAATGAGGGACTACTCGCGATCGTAGTCTATGGTGATGTAAGCAGATGCCACAAAAGGGACACTGTACTATACTTTTAAACATGGATAAAGCAAACGGTTAACTTCCTTTTTTGCAACAAGCAGAGGAGACCTTAAATAATACATATGGGCTTTAATTATTGGGGAAAATGTCAAAAAGCAGTTTCAATCAGTTGAGACGTCACCGGAAAAGGCGGATATATAACCAGGCGGGATCGGGATGAAGATTCTCAGTTGGGCGGGATGGCGGGATGGAGCCAAAAGAGCGGCGGGATGCGGGATTGAGAAAGCCTATTTTAGACCCTCGTACGTAACTACTGGATTGTAATTGTGAGTTTGTAACCAGTAACTACTGGATTGTAATGGCGAGTTTATAACCCAGTAACTACTGGATTTTAATGGCGAGTTTTTAACCCAGTAACTACTGGATGGTAATGGCGAGATTGTAACCCAGTAACTACTGGATTGTAATGGCGAGTTTGTAACCAAGTAACTACTGGATTATTGTATTGGCGAGTTTGTAACCCAGTAACAGTACTGGATTGTAATGGCGAGTTTTGTAACCCAGTAACTACTGGATTGTAATGCATGGCGAGTTTGTAACCCAGTAACTACTGGATTGTAATGCATGGCGAGTTTGTAACCCAGTAACTACTGGATTGTAATGCATGGCGAGTTTGTAACCCAGTAACTACTGGATTTGTAATGCATGGCGAGTTTGTAACCCAGTAACTACTGGATTGTAATGGAGAGTTTGTAACCCAGTAACTACTGGATTGTAATGCATGGCGAGTTTGTAATCCAGTAACTACTGGATTGTAATGCATGGCGATTGTAACCCAGTAACTACTGGATTATTGTAATGGAGAGTTTGTAACCCAGTAACTACTGGATTGTAATGGAGAGTTTGTAACCCAGTAACTACTGGATTGTAATGGAGAGTTTGAAACCCAGTGACTACTGGATTGTAATGGCGAGTTTTGTAACCCAGTAACTACTGGATTGTAATGCATGGCGAGTTTGTAACCAGTAACTACTGGATTATTGTAATGGAGAGTTTGTAACCCAGTAACTACTGGATTGTAATGGAGAGTTTGTAACCCAGTAACTACTGGATTGTAATGCATGGCGAGTTTGTAATCCAGTAACTACTGGATTGTAATGCATGGCGAATTTGTAACCCAGTAACTACTGGATTATTGTAATGGAGAGTTTGTAACCCAGTAACTACTGGATTGTAATGGGAGTTTGTAACCCAGTAACTACTGGATTGTAATGGAGAGTTTGAAACCCAGTGACTACTGGATTGTAATGGCGAGTTTGTAACCCAGTAACTACTGGATTGTAAATGGAGAGTTTGTAACCCAGTAACTACTGGATTATTGTAATGGAGAGTTTGTAACCCAGTAACTACTGGATTGTAATGGAGAGTTTGTAACCCAGTAACTACTGGATTGTAATGCTTGGCGAGTTTGTAATCCAGTAACTACTGGATTGTAATGCATGGCGAATTTTGTAACCCAGTAACTACTGGATTGTAATGGAGAGTTTGTAACCCAGTAACTACTGGATTGTAAATGGAGAGTTTGTAACCCAGTAACTACTGGATTGTAAATGGCGCGTGTTGTAACCCAGTAACTACTGGATTGTAATGGCGAGTTTGTAAGATTGTAAACTGGAGAGTTTGTAACCCAGTAACTACTGGATTGTAATGGCGAGTGTGTAACCCACTAACTACTGGTTTGTAATGGTGAGTTTGTAACCCAGTAACTACTGGATTGTAAATGGAGAGTTTTGTAACCCAGTAACTACTGGATTGTAGTGGTGAGTTTGTAACCCAGTAGCTACTGGATTGTAATGGATCGATAGGAAAACTGCATGAGGTAGCACACGGTACTTTAAATCGCTTGGTAGTTTTATTGCTGCTAAAATTTACACCGTGGACTTCACTTATACAAAGCCGGATATGCAAAGTTCTTTTGAATCTTTTGAAGAATCCCATTAACAAATAATAAAACATTCCCGAGATTCAATGCAGACTTTCGCTGAAACGTTGACTGTACATTCAAGTGAACTGGGGCGAGTTTGCTTCAGTACAATACGTAGTATAAGTTTCAAAACTCACTTCTTAATTAAATTAGCTTTTTCTTGCACTTTAAAGGGGCAGTATCACAGGGATTTTGACCTTTTTCGATCAAAACTGTGCTATAATACCTTTTTTTGTATACAAAATAATTCTAGAACACCAAGAGAAATACATCAACCGAATTCTTGAAAGAGAAACAATTTATGATCTTTTCTAGTGCATTTTGGAAACGAAAATGCGAGAACTTGAAAACGTTAGACCTAACATTTTTCAAGTTGTAATCCATTCCGACCCTGTCCATCTATGGCCAGGCACTTATTGGCAGTTTAGTACACTGGGGTGGTAATTTATAACAAAATTGGACCATTATTTTTAGGTTTATGTTAATACAAAACCGTATTTTGGTTTGAAATGACACCAAATCCCCGTGATACTTCCCCTTTAGATGCGCATTCAGTCTGTTAGATCATTCTCAACTAAAAGGCTCCAACATAAAGAGCCCCCGAAATCAATCAAAACAACCTCCAAAGCTCTTTGCGAATGTTCGTCTTCAAAAACAAACAGATACACGCGTTAACTGCCGGGTTTTATAAACAGTAGTAAGGAAGCTGCAAGCAAAGCACCTCGAGAAACCGGACAGATTTCAAAATACTTGCACGAGGTTAACACCGCGGAGAACATCCAGCAAACTACATAGAAAACACCAACGTTGCAGTTACCCCCAAGAATTTCTCCGCTCTGTTTGAGCGCTCCCTGTTGTTTGTTGTTGTTGTTGTTAGTTGAGCTAGTCTCTACGCTTAGCTGAGTTCTTTGTAGATTGATTTGTCGGGAGTGTTTTTCGGCTTATTAGAAAAATGCGCCCATGAACAATCACCACAATTGCACAAGGCGCCAGCTCAAAGGCAAAGATTTGCACCGCGCGGAATATTTTGTTTATTTTCACGACGGCCGCGTCACCTTCGGCAAACATCCAGCAAAACGGAATAGCTGAGATAATGGCGGGTACCACCCAGGATAAAATGATCCACAGTTTAACTCGCGGCGGTACCAACGACTGATATCTCATTGGAAATTCCACCGCAGCGAGGCGATCGAGACTCATGACGCAGACATTGGCAATCGAGATGTAACGACGAGATCCGCGAGTATCCAGCGCACGTCGTTGTTGCAAGACAACCAAAGGTTGCACATCATGGAAGGAGGATTACCAGTACTCCAAAGAATAAATCGGACCCCGCAAGCGACAGAATGAACCAATTGGCTGAGCAATGAAGTCTTGGTGATTTGATGATGAGAAACGCGAGGAGTCCGTTGGTTAGAAAGATTACAAGATCCACTAAGCCAACGCTTATCCAATACCAACCACTGGTGATATTATTTTCTGAGCTGGGTTCTAACTCAGTGCTGTTTGGAGATCGTGAAGGTTCGCTACGAGAATAAAGTTGATCCATTCTAGATGTAGATGTGTTTCGCTCAGTTTTTGTTCGAAGTGTGGCTGTGAATCTGTGTGGTTGGTGAATCAAATTTCAGCTTCCTTTTGATCAGAAATCTCCGCGCGTCAATGTAGTTGACTTCAGAATCGGCTTCTCTGCAGATATCCTCAGTTATTATACCATGAAAATGGTATAACTAAAACGAATGTAAGCCTTAATTGCTTTTATATCGGAGAAAGACCTCAATAATGTGCACGCCGATATAAGAGTTAAAAAGGCCAAAGGCCCGAATTAATATATATTGGAACATGAGACAAATATCATATCACACTGAAACATGATCGCTTTTTTAATCTATTTTTTTTTCCAGCAGTTAACTGAGATTTTTTGCAAATATAATATATCTAAGTTATACTTCCTCATCGATGATCTTATTTGAGCCATATCAAAACCTTTTAGAAGATATTTTTTAAGGAATTTATCCGTGAAATTTGACTTTTTTCTGAAAGCTTTCTCCTCGACACCTGTTTTAGAACCAACTATTACATTGCACATTTGAACATTTCCATCAATCAAACAAAAGAGATGTCAAAAATATTTATTAAATGACTTCATGAAAACTGTCTCCGTTTACTTATTTAACGATAACTATTAGCAGAGTCAATAAAAAAGACCGACGTGCAGTTTTGCTATTAACGGCCAGGTATATTATATACACTTTTCCATGAAATAAGGGAATCATTAATTTCGATTATGTACAGCACCATTGAACCTATGGGAAATGGCGCTATATCAATTGTTTTTTATTATGATGCAATATATCACCATACTAAATGAAAATTAATATTCCAATGCTTTAATATCTCGAGAATCATATTTATTTAAGACATTGGTAGTGGTAAATACACCTTTCAAGATGTTTTAGTGTTTTCAAAAAGATACAATGGCAAATCTTGAAGAGTACAGACTAAATCTTTCAAGACTCTTTCTATTTTATTTCTCGCGGAAACAAAATGGCGTTGTCTTGACAAATTGGAGTATTCCTTTTGTTCGTGTGGACTGCCTCCGTTCGGAAAAATCAATTCTCAAGCTCATTAATAATTCATCAAGTTAAACAAAGATGTTTACGATGTTGTAGCTAGTGAGCAAGCTCTCTTGATTGCTCGCAGGCTAACGATTTTATTTCTCCGTTTTTTCCTTAGTTTTTGTTTCGATTGAGAAGATATATCAAACCTGGAGACAGTGTTTCATCGCATTTCCAAACACCTCGAATTTCACCAAAAATACTTCCTATCTTCTCCATGGGTTTTGAAATATGACGAAACACAGTTGATATATTACATTAAGACGGTACGATTTTGTCGCATGCGACTTTTGTAGCGCGCGCCCGGGGGGGGGGGGGGGTACTTCCTATAATGGACTATACGGAGAGGCTCCGCCCGAAAGGGGTCCTTTTTTAGGCTCGAGGTATGTGAAAGGGTAGGGATTTCACGAGTTGAAGTATATGAAAGGGTAGGGATTTCACGAGTTGAATTATATGAAAGGGTAGGGATTTCACGAGTTGAATTATATGAAAGGGTAGGGATTTCACGAGTAAATGATATTATTGTTTGGTTAACATCTCTACTGGTAATGCTTGATGATTTCTGGTGATATATATTGTTCATTAAGTTCATTACAAGGGTATAGAAAAGGGATGCAGTGCTTCTACTGTAGGTATGTGAAAGGGGTACCATTTTCATAATTTCTATGGAAGGTATATGAAAGGAGTACCATTTTCTATGGAAGGTATATGAAAGGGGTACCTTTTCTGTGAAAACTGGTATATGAAAGGGTAAGGGGTTGGACCTCTGGGCGGAGCCTCCCCGTATAAAACTTTTTTGAGTACCCCCCCTTCCCCCCCCTTCCCCCCCCCCCCCCCCCTTCCATTTTCTATGGAAGGTATATGAAAGGGGTACCTTTTCTGTGAAAACTGGTATATGAAAGGGTAAGGGGTTGGACCTCTGGGCGGAGCCTCCCCGTATAAAACTTTTTTGAGTACCCCCCCCCCCCCCGGGAGCGCGCGCTACTCGCCGTCATGTAAAAATCGTATACGACTTTCATCTTTTAACTTTGTTTGTAGCTACGACATGTCTTAGTATTTTAAAACATGTTTCAAAATCCTACGACATTTTTCGTGCCCTACACGATAATCGTCGTAAGCGAGTTGTAGGTTTGATTTACACGACACAATTGGTGTCGTAGGCTTGTCGTAAGCATGTCGCATGCGACAAAATCGTACCGTCTAAATCGGCCTTTAGAAAGAGCACGTGAATGTAACTAGTGTCTCTTCTGTTTGACAATAAAAAAAGTAAATCAGTTCTACTGTGGCTTTGAAGTGGGAAGGAGCCATTATCTCACATCTCAATCCTTCATAAAGTTCCAACAGGAGATTTATTTTCCAAATATTAATAGACAATTTTAACTTGAATAAACAATTTTAAAGCTAACATAATACCCAAAAATTAAAGACCGTGTTAACGGAGAAGGAGTGGGCAGTTGTTTTTAGGGCTCTATACAAACGTATATGCCTGTGCAAATAAATATTTATTATGCAAAATAAAACAGCAGCAAAAACGTCCAATTTTGAGAACAGCACTTCACAAATCACAGGAACCCATTAGAGCGGTAGTCTGAGATTCGCGCTACGCGACTCTAGCTCAACGTTTGAACATAGTTAATAGAGGGAAATGGTTATGAAGCCCGGCAAAGTTCTTTGTTATATGTTTTTGTTCGCTATTTTGGGGGTTGACCGTGCACAAAACCTGACAAAATACAATAGGTGGTTACGTGTGTTCAAGCAACTAACCAATAGAAACGTTGCGATTACGTAATTCATGCATAATGAAAGAGCTCAAAACAAAAGATGTGCACGGTCATGGACCTTTCAACATAAATCTTGGCCTCTTTGTTTGCTCCTTTGAAGTTTGCCGGGCTTCATAACCATTTCCCTCTATTAACTATGGTTTGAATAAACGTCACGCTACAGTCGAACGTAATTGATTAATTGAGTTCGACACGACCAATAGCGCGACGTTTGAACCGGGCCTAAGAGTGCCAACATATTTGTTATTAAAGGCTCAGACGTTTCGGGCTTAGAAAAACAAATTGATGTAAAACACATGATGAATTTCCCGAAGTGATATTATTATTATTATATACCACCAAGAAAGGATGATCTAAGAGAAGCATTACCCCATAAAATGGATCTCTTCCGATTACAATTTTTTGAAACTCTATTTTAACTTTCAATCCATAGCTGAGCTATTTTAAGAGCGCTACCTGATTGATCAGTTCGAGTAACATGGCGTCGGAGCCTCGATCAGAAGGAAATAAGAATAACTTTCACAGCATGGCGCGAAACTATTAATAGATTTCAAACATTATCATGAGGCACAGTGAATCATTCTCTTAGATCATCCTCTCTTGGCACCACTAAGTTCTAAAGAAGTTTCTCTTATAAATATCCGTAAAGGAATACACACTGTAATAAGTACAATAACCTGCTTTGTTGTACAAATATCACTTTAAGTTATTTACCTTGCAGGGGCGGATACAGGAATTTTTGATAGGCGGGGGGGGGGGGGGGGGGCGGGGTTTTCCCGAAAATGTGAAGTAGAAGGAGAATTTTGGAAGTAGATGGCAGTAGCTATTCCGCTTTCCACACGGCGTAACCTTGTCCAGGTGGGAGGGGGTAACGCCTGATGGGGGCGCTCCCCTCCAATTGTGGGTGTTTGGGGGTCTCCCTCAGAAAATTTTGGAGATTTCAGGCTCTGAAAAGTGCATTTTGGTTGATCCTGGAGATGGTTTTGCTATGAATAATGGTGAAAGCAAAAACCCATCAGATCTGATAGGGGGGTCCGGACCCCCGACCCCCCCCCCCCTGGATCCGCCACTGCCTTGATTAGAGTAACTATTACCTGGTCATGCTCGCTTAAATTTTCTTTGTAATTTGTTATAAATAACCTATATTTTCATAAGATAATAAAGTTGTTGTTGTTGTATAAGTTGTACATTATATATAATTACTTGCTGCAGCTTTCGTAAATCGGTTTCATGTCTGAAAAGTCGATGCAACTACAGCCATAGGTGAAGAAAGCACGCTGATAAGTTTGGGCAAAGAGTCGTAATCCAAAGCATAACTACCATAAAGAGAAGATCGACTGTTCTTTAACAACATTCGCTGGACAGGCTTCGCTGTCTTGATGACTTCACCAATGTCTTTTCGCTCAACCCGAGCTTTATTCTCATCATTTGGAGCCTGGTCCCCTCCCTGAAGAACACGTGACTTCACAGCAGCGTCAGCAATACCATCAGTTAGGTCAATCAGTGGCATAGCTCGTGTGAAAGATTCACTTCCGGGTTTCTTGACGCGATTGTTGTCACATTGGCTACCGGAAGTGATGGTGCTGATATATTTCCATGCAGTCCGGCCTTGCATGCGTGTCTTTGCCATCCCACGTGATCTGGTCATTGCACGTGACCTGCGCGTTCCACGTGACGCGTTTATCTTAAAGCTTGTGTCCTTGCCGTAACTGTTCAGGAAGTTTCCCAAAGTGTCATTCAAATCTATGGTCTCGTTTGATGCCTGTGCGTCGTGAATGCCATTTACATCATCGCCAACGCACTGTCTCTTGCGTTTTCTTTGCGGATAACAGTCATGTTCTGATAATTCACTTGTGGATTTTCTTTTAACCGGGCAAGAATCAGCTAAACTCAGTTCTGGATGTGCGCCATAAATACCAGTTGAATCACAGAGGTCAGCAGATTCAGTTTGGGAGTTTTCATGACGGGTCGGTGAGACAAGAGCAGAAAGACTCTCTTCAAAGCTCTTGTCTCCACAGAGGTACCGTTCACTAATCATTCTTCTCAATTCTGCAGCTCCTGATTCTAGATGACGTCCAGTTGAATTGTTAGGAGACCTACTGGGGTAGTTACTTTCCATACAGCGGGTAGGCGGACCAGATCTTGCGGGGCAGGATGTCTCGACGCATCGTTTGTCTCTGAAAATGCTTTCACTGGCGCCTTTCAAATTAGGACTCGTATTTGTTGGATAGTGACAACCGTTAGCGTTGGCTTTCGTTCTTCGAATTCCAGAATTGGTTGACGATGCATTTTTTGGGGGGTCACAAGGCTTCGGGACACAGCCCTGAATTTTTGCAGAAGCCTTCACTGGTGCTACTGCCGCGGACTGGAGGATTACCACATGGAGGTTTTCTACCATAAGATGGAAATCCTGTGGCATTTCTGGCGCATACGGAAGGCTCCCTGTGCTGATAAGTCACAGTTGTGTTATCTCTTGGGTTGGAAGCGCATGCGCACGGCAATGCACATGAAGATGAACGGAGGCGAAAACGGCTGTTCCAATATGCGTACTCTTCTCTGGTCAAGTGCGGTCGGAGGAAAAATCCAGGAGAAGTATTGAGGCTTGTCATTTTCATTGTGGACGACGAACGAGACACTGAATGAAAATAAATGAATAAATAAATAAATAAAAGTGACAATTGTACCGTTAATTAAGTTCCCTCTCCTTTAATCCCCCCTTCCAATAACCCCCTCCCTTTGTAATAAGCCCCTCCCCTTTCTATTAAGCCCCCTCGCCTTTGTAATAAGCCCCTCCCCTTTCCAAGATGATTTCAAGCAATTTTTGAACAGGAAATGACAATTATATTGAGGTATATTTTTAGAGATATCCATCCATCCTACATCTATATTTTTGTGCGCTAGCTGATTTATGATTTGTATGTCCTCCACTGTAATAAGCCCCACTCTCTATTTTAAAGCCCGAGCCAAACGTGGATAAGACTCTCGCTCTCCGGTTTGGCCTGAAACTCTCATCGACTCTCATACATGTACGCTCTCATTGAATTTGAACCTGCTAAAATTTTTCATGAGAGTCGTCGAGAGTTTTTCTCTTGTTTGACCCACGCTTCGTGATACAGTAGAACCCCGTTGATACGGACACCTACAGGCCAAAAAGCTGGCCGTAATAAGGGGTAATTATGCATGGGGTCATTGCTGCATATTAATGTGCAACAAAAGCGACTGAACGAGCACTAAAGGCAACCTGAACCAAATGAATTTACAGGAAGATCCGAAAACAGACACAAATTCGTCAAAACAGTGAAAACCTGCTTATGAAAACCTGCTCATGCGGAGTCATTGTGTCAATGATTTGCAATATTCAATCCATCGCCGAGTTTTCTGGCCGTAATGCGGGGTAAAATTACAAGGAAAATAGGTGCACGGGGATCGCAAAATCTGGCCGTTGGCCGTGTTCCGAGGTGGCCGTATTAAAGGGGTTTTTATACAAGAGATTAAAGGGGCAGTGTCACGGGGATTTGATGTCATTTCAAAAACCAAAAAACGTTTTTGTATTTACAGAAAACTAAAAGTAATGGTCAAATTTTGTTATAAATTACCATCCTAGTGTACTAAAACTGTCAATAAGTGTCTCTGGCCATAGAAACTGGGTCGGAATGGATCGCAATTTGAAAACATGTTAGGCTAACAGTTTTTCAATTTCTCGCATTTTCGTTTCCAAAATGCATTAGAACAGACCATAATTTGTTCCTCTTTCAAGAATTTGGTTGATTTCTTTTTCTTGGTGTTCTAGAATTATTTTGTAAATAAAAAAGGTACTGAAGCACAGTTTTTGACCAAAAAAGGTCAAAATCCCCGTGACACTGCTCCTTTAAGTGCGATTTCGCCGGGCCAAAAAGAGGTGGCCGTAATAACGGGGTGGCCGTAAGGCGGGGTTCCACTGTAGTCGATGAGAGTTGAAGAAAACTCTCATAAGAGCCAACTCTCATCCTCGTTTGGCTAGCTTGGGCTTAAAACCACCTACCCTCACTGAAACGGTCTAATTCAAAAGAAGGCTGAATGGTCTAAATGGAATTTTTCGACAACTGGTGTTTTTTTTCTTTGAAATGACAGTTTTAACTTCCGTACTGGTGCTCAACTCATGTTATTTTCATTCTTGTCCATAGAAACAAAATATATTTTATTTATTAGTTACGATCCATTTACGTCACTTATCATGTAGTTACGATTATGATTGTTGTTATTGTTTTCAAATTGCGTCATAACTTTGGCACTACACATAGTTTGTTTAGTTTGACGTCATACCTCTTTGTTTGACGATATTGTATGTAGATCTTACATGAAGTATACAACCCGGATCAAAACGTGCTCAGTTGAGCGATTCAAATTCTAGTGTTGGAGTCTAAAGTTACTGATGACGCCGGAGTTGTTTTGGTGTTTGTAATTAATAGGGACGTCAATTAAAAAACAAATTCATATTTTACTTAATTTAAGAATATCGCGATAATCTAGATGCATTCAGTTTGTCTATCGGTGCAAGAGCTATCCTCGGCTGAATATGTAAAGATCGCGCAAAATTCTAAATAGAAACTTAAAAAATCGCCGTGTGGTTCACATTCTCCGCAAAACGCAAAATTTGGCCATTTCAGGTTGTTGTTTTGCAGAGGACGGCACATGCAGAGCTATTGTACTTCTCATTCTGAAACCTTTCGCACGGTTTAGCGACGTTCTCGTTACCGTAATTAGATATGAAGCTTCATCCACTGCAAATTGACCATTCGTGATCGTAATTAAGGAACGCATGATTTAGTCACTGAGAGTACAGTGATCTACAGTGGTACATATTTTAGTTTAGTATATAGACACGAGTGTTTTACTGGAAAATAGACCACTCGTAAAATTCATACAAAACTACATCCGGGTTCCGAGTGGCGTATTTTCCATATCCTATCGATGACGTCATTTCCCGCTTTTGCATGGTTGTTTGTGCAAAGCTGCCAAACGCAGCCAAACGCCGGTTGAAAAATGGCGAGCGATAGATTCATGAAATTCACTGAAGCCGGCATGAAATCGTTCACTGAGGAGTAGGAAAATGCTAACACGAAAAAGAAAACTTCATTTGACTTAAGATTATTCAAATTCCCAAGTAGTTCCTTGCAAGTGAAAACGAAAGGAAAAAATTCAAGAAAGTCCAGCTACCGAGCTGCAAGAGTTCGCGATAAAGTTTGTGCTTTTGTTTTTTTGTCTATATAATAAAAAGAAAATTACACGGTGGCTTGAAAATATGAATTTTACTTTCTCGTGTTAAAAACAATATTTTACTCACTCGCTGCGCTCGTTCGTAAAATATTGTTCTTACCACTCGAAAAAAAATTCATATGTTCGCGCCGCCCTGTAATATCTTCTATATATAGTATCGCTGCATAGTTTTACGAGTCTTGCAGTTCAATTTGCGAGCCCGCAGGGCAGGTCAAAATGCAAATGACGAGTGCAAATGTACAGTGATACTACACACTGACTAGAATCAGTATTATCCAACGTTTTCTTTCAAATTCCCGAAATCGTGACTTTGAGCCGTTTTTGGCGCTCTCGCGCCGGCGGTCAGAAGGAATTTAATCGGATAACCTCTTAAGCTGGTCTCCTATTAATAGTATGTATACGTTATTTGTACTACAGTATTCCGCTGAGTGGAGTTAGATAATAAAATATTCTATTTTAAGCAAGTTGAATAACGCCGACCTAGATCGTAAAAACTGATAATGGGCGAATTTGCTAGCGTGGGCCCTTTGACCATTTATAGCTATTTATCAGTCGATAATCATAACGCTAAATACCTAGCCACTGCTAGCCTGTGCGAAAGTCACAGAAAGAGAAGGAGGGAAGATTCTGAAAAGACCGCGAAGGGCAAGTCATTTGAATAAGTAAGTAAGTAAGTAAGTAAGCAACTTTATTTTACGAGGGTAAACACGTAACAGTTAAAACACTGATAAACTAGTGGCCCTCGATCCTAGGTATCTAAATTCAAAGTGGTCTAAAATATAATTTACAAAATTTAAATCATCATTCAATTTAAAATTATGAATCATTCGCATGGAACTTGCAGGCACCCATCCCTAAACACACCACCCTCCTCTCCGTGTCTCCTTTCTGTATAGGTCAGGCAGACTAATACCTCTCAGGATTTTCACATTTACGTTTACAATAAGCACAGTATTTTCAACACTGTGGCACAAACAAACTTGAGTACGAAACAAACACTCGATGCTATACTTACGACTTCCTGTTGTTTTTGTTCGCTGGCAGCACGTGGTCGATCGCAGCTCCACGACTAAATCCACGATTCCTGGAGCAGGAGCTGAAAGCAGTGGAATTCTGAGACGTATCATAGCACCATGGACGACATGGACCACATCCATTGTAGCGTTGAAAATAGGGATTCATTTTGCTCTAAAGCTGACTCAGCCTGTTAACGCTGCCTAAAGTGAAACGAAGCGGCGAATACACTTGTTTATAAAATATCTGCAAGGTGCTGATATACTTTAATTATAAGCTTGTCTGATACAAACTAGCTGCATGTAATTTCCGAAATGAAACGTACTAGCAAAGCATTTTTCTTTATATTTACCTGAATTCGGACCTGCTGCAAAGGTTACAGCCTATTCCCGCGGAATGATGCGTCAAATGGGACTTGATAATCAACAAACTCGTTTTTGCAGGGCAATGACGTACATGCCTTCTACGAACCAGAAAAACACAATAGATTGTTATTGACAGGCTTTAATAAGCGTGACGGGCTACTGAACCTCTAAGTACAACTTTATGAAGAACACATATTAAGTCATAGCGTGAAATTCCGGTTATAAGCCCTGGGTTTACACAGGTTCGTAAGGGGTTTTGGGTGGGTTTAAAAACGAGGGGCTTATAAGCGATATGAAAAAACCCTTTCGGAATTAGCTGATAAGAAACGAGTTTTAAAAGGCTAATCCACATGTGGAATTAAGATACGTTTTCCATTTCAGTCAATATGTTAGGAACAAATACAAATTTCAAGTACTGAACTCCTAGGTACTTCTAGCAAACTTTTTGAAATATTATGTGAAGATCTGATGAGATATTTTTTATATTAATTTCACACTTTATTCATAAATATGAAATTCCTAAAATAAGGGAAATTTGCGTTTCAAAATCGGCTGGGCTTATAATTGGAGGGAAATTTGTGTCGGCGAATTTTGCGATGGGCAAATGATAATATTGGGGCGTTAACTAGAAATTCGTGACAACATAATCCCTCTGAACATGCCAACTTCAAACACAACAGCAATAAACGTTATTTAAAATGGAATACCGTACTACATCATACCAGTTTATAGTTCATACCATAGTTTATACTGTAGTTCCCAAATATAAGCCCCGGGGGCTTATATTCGGAGGGGCTTATTATAGGAGGCTTTTTTGCGTTTCGAATTTGTGGGGCTTATATTCGGAGGGGCTTATATACGGAGGGGCCTATTTTCGGAATTTTACGGTAGTTACATTTCACTTAAAAAAAAACTACTTAATACAGTAATACAGAACAATGGCATATAAAAAAAATACGATACAAGAAAAAAATATACTAAACATACAGTCAACTCTCTCAAAGCGGACACCACTATAAGGCGGACACCTCTCTATGGCGGACATGGTTGGCTAGGCCCGACCGAACCAAGTTTCTCTTATTTTTCTATAACGAAACTCTCTATAAGGCGGACACCTCTTTAAGGCGGACAGCTAGAGCTGGTTCCGAGGGTGTCCGACTTAGAAAGAGTTGACCTGTATATATACATAGAATGTATCTACAAATCTGATGAGAGATATATATTTTCTTGTTGTTGTAAGAAGTTGCGCTGATTAAACGTTAGTATGGCCACAGTAAGGAAATGAAGAAAAGTGGGGAGAGAGCTTATAACCGGAGTGTGTTTTGTTGTTAGCGGACAGACGGCCTTTTACCGTCCGGGAGGGGGGACGGGGAGGGGGGGGGGGGGGGGAGGGGCTTAACCGGCATTTTCAGGGAATTATAATTTCACATGAACAGTTGCGACAATATTTAGTATATATTAGAAGAAAAGGACTTACCACACGTAATAATGACTTACACACGTAATAAAAAACATTTCACACATATACCCGCGTGATATATCAGCCCTACCGATATTGCCCTCGAAGAAAATTAACCAGACTTGTTGTCTCGACTATCGACACGCTATAAAAGATGAGCCCCTACACAAAAATACAGTCACGCTTTAGCACACAGTCTTTACTGCTTTGCCTTATTTCAAAAGAATCTGAACCATGCTTGAAAAGATTGAATTTCAATTTATAATCCATTCCCATCCTTACTTCCTAATGGATTCTTGTCGTTTTGTCGAGTACTGTTCTACAGAATCAAACCATAATTCATGAGTTTCTCATTTTTGATCGATCGAAGTTACTCGAAATCGAAAACATTTTATAGAAGATGACGGTGTCCATTCTTTCAAGGAAGTCGTTGGGCAAGCTTGGCTGGGTTCTTGAGGAGCTAGTCAGTTTCCTTTTCATGCATTTTTCCACAGGAAGTGAATAAATAGTCTAGCGGCAAATACATTGACTGACTTGTTCTTTTTTTGGAAATTGTCTACTGATCAACCCAGCTAGGTTTTTGGTCTTTGCTACTTGTTGATAGTTGTAGCCTAAGATCCAATTTAATCCGTCGCAGTTCAGTTCATTGCGTCGCATATATTCAATTCCCAGAAAACTCACTGCTGAAATCGCTTTAAATTGGCGCAATGCCCACACAAATAACAAAGTAGAACACGTTGCTCTCATGATGGGTGTATTGTAAACGTAGTCGAAAACTCCCCTTCATCCCTCCACTATCTAACTACTTAAAAAGCTTGATTTTTATGAGTTTGACGTGGAACATTTTTCTTTCATTAAATCAGTAAGACACAAAGAACTTTAATAATTCGCTTCAGGGCACACTCGATGCAGAGCTGAAGCATATTGTTTTCAAGTTCCTCAGTAGCTCTTTGCGCTTCATGCATCACGGAACTGCTTTGTATACAGCGGAAATAACAGCGCAGTCTCGCTGGCAACCGGCTTCGCTATAGAAATTGAACGACAGAAAATAAATTTAACAATAAATTGTTGAGTATGAGATGAGATGAGATTAAAAACAAAAAGGGGATTTATTTTGATAAAGGCTAAAGCAGTAAACCACTAAAATGAAACCTACCTGGTAAATCGAAATTTAAGAGGCGGACCACTTTGTTTGTGAGGGCGGGAAAAAATTCTCACCTCAGAAAACCTTTTCGTAGGGCCTATCGCTTTGTATGATTTAATATCTTACAGTAAGAGATATGATAATAGAGAGTTTAAGCATCACGTTTTTTTCCCCGCAAACAGCAACAATTTTGTCGGTCTATCGTTTGTCGTCAGGTTTCTACGTGAGAGTAAGTAGTTCCGCGTTTGTCGTGTGCAATTATTTTCGATTTTAGAGAATCCACTGCTACGTAGTTTATAGTTTATAATTTAATATCTTTGTGTAAAGTATAGTGTTGTGAGATGTCAATAAAATAAACTTTGCACACACACACACACACACACACACAAAAAAACTTTTGCCTCTGGTTAATCTCTCTATTATCAGTTTCATGTATTAAAGATCGACCTGGGCAATTATGGTGTTATTGCCTTTGCTTGAGGAAGTAAGTAGGTATTCTGTCTCGTTTTAAAAGAGCTCAGGTCACGAGACCTGTTTGAAGTGATGGAATTAAAAAAAAAACCCGCAGATCGACACAAAATACAATTAAGTATTCATTTCAGTAAGAAACGATGTTCAATATTGTTGAACGCTGCTTTGATGATCTAAATTGTTAATCACAGCGTTCGCATCATGAGCATCAGCTCGCAATATATTCAGCGTGGTTTTAATTTATACAATTAACTGGTGCGAATCGCTTGAGATGCCCAGCACATGTATGCCCAAAACAAGCTGTGTGGGAGTTGAAACTGACGGCACGTGACAAAATAATAAACAATTACAGTTGGTTCCCGATAACTCGAACCCTCAATAACTCGAGCCTCTCGCTAACTCGAAGTAAATTCGTTTTCCCTTCAGGTCATTTTCTTATTAACTTTACCCTCGATAACTCGAAATCCCGATATAAAGTCGAACGCTTTTCAATTTCCCTTGAAGATTCGAGTTATTGGGAGTCCAACCGTGTATAAGTAACTGAAAGAAAAACTCACCGAAATCTTTTAAAACTGTGATTATGTTCTCCTGAGATCCCAGCCGGATTGAAATACACTGTAATTCTGTAAATTTGCGTTTCATCTCACACAGTCAAGAGCTGCATGAGTAATGTACTATTAATACACACTGGCTTCCTGTGTCCATTACTTCCTTGTAGCACAGGAAGTTTCAATGATTGAACCATCAAACAGACAGGAAATAGTTTGGTGAAGTATTGATCTTGCTTCAGTTCGGTATTATTACATTTACACGTACGTCTGTTTTTATGATATCAGGCACGTACAGTCAGTGAGCAAGAATCAGTAGATAGGACCGCAATGTGTACATACTGTTTCTAAGTTTCGAATCGTCGTTACTTTAGGATTTATTAACCCTTTCGCTCCAGAGTCAACCTTGAGCCAAAAAAAATGTTGTTGTACTTTTGAGTCTGTGGATGAAACCGAAGTGTGTGACCATCCAAATGAAAGCTATTGAGCAGTACTTTCAATTGGTGCTGTTTGTTTTTGACAATTTTGCAAAATGAAATTCAAGATTTTTCCCTCAGTATTGAACTTAGCACTCTTGGGAGTGAAAGGGTTAACAGCCTTTTCCTATCACTACTTCCGGATGGTCGCTACTTTCACTTTCGAGGTCCCTACTTTCGGGGCAGCTGAATGTTGTATCATATATGGGGCAATCCAACTTAATAAAATAGGCAATGTTAAAAACATGCATGATGCACAAATGAATTTTATTTAAAAGGTATTCATTAGGTGTCTTTTGTTTTGCACGAAAATTCGAAGAAAACAGCTTTTGTCCTTTGCAGTTTTTTAACTTTACAATATTTGCGGTATAACAACAACAACAACAACTTTATTAACGTGTCATAGTCTTCTAGCGTGCCTAAAGGCCCACTAATCGGGGACATCTAAAAGTATATAAGAAACAGTTTTATCCTGTCTCGGTTGGTATAGATTGTATTGATTGCGAGGCGTTGGAAAGAGTTGTCGGAAGTTCTCCTTCAGATCTTTCCGCGATTGTTGCCTAATGTATTTTCTTGGAATAAAGCATAAGAATCATCAAGAATGTATCATGTATGGAGTCCCTCATTGCTTCCGATATGAAAGGGCATCAGACCGGCCACCGGTTGGCTAGACATGAAGTATTTTGTTACACAACATCATTCGCCATTGTTTTTTTAAACAGAAAGTCAGCTACTTTTAAGGTCGCTACTTTCGGGGTCGTTACTTTCAAAACTTTAAGGTATACGAGGAAGAATCAATAGATAGGACCGACCGAAATGTATACATATAACTACTCACTTCTTCTAAGACGTAATCTGCGAGTAAAAATTAATCGATAGGTCCGCAATATGCACGTGTGTCCACAACGGATTTATGCATTGACAAATAGACCTTTCTCCAAAATGGCCGCCGCAAAGTCATATTAAACTGAGTGAAAAATCAATACCAGCACCTGAAAGACCACCTCTTGTTTTGGTAATCATACAATTTTCGTTAGGTTTAGGTTCTACCTGAGTCGAGAAAACGGAAGTTGAAAACTGGAAAATTTAGAGACGTTTGTATGGCGTATACCCCCAGTCATACAAACATCTCTAAATTTTCCAGTTTTCAACTTCCGTTTTCTCGACTCAGGTAGAACCTAACATAATGAAACTTCGTACGAATTACCAAATAAGAGGTGGTCTTTCAGGTGCTGCGTATTGATTTTCCGCTCAGTTTAGTTTTAATCATTTTGAATTTGCGGCGGCCATTTTGAGAAAGGTCTATTGCATCAGTGTCAAGGGTCCTTCGTTTGATTCCGTTTGATTTCAGTTCGATTACTAGTAGCCTCTCAAGGATGGCCTTAACGAGCGAAGCATAAAGCATAAACAAACATAAGCATAACATAAGGGCATTTTTATTGAAAACCAACGCGACATAAGCATATAAGAAGAACGAATAGTCGTTCCTTGCGCCTTACTGATTCGTGCTCATGGTTATGTCAAGCGGTTTTTCGCCAACTTCTGTTGCTTCTTCCGCCTCTAGCTTGCGTGCTTGCTTCTGCGCTAGTGAAAACCAGCCTTCAGATGCATGCATGTCATCGCTGCAAAAGCCTCCGGGATTATACATGTATGCTACGGTTTTCACACATTTTAGCACTATTCTCTTGCATTGTTATCTCTTTGAAATTTCATTCAAAATTAAATGCCATCGTAGGTATGTAGACGGAAGGCCCCACAAACTCTTGATGTAATATATTTATGTAGGGAGATATTAAAAAGGAAAGGGGGATTAATTTCATTAATGGAGATGAAGATTTTAATGAAGATTTAAAATTGGAATTTATGTTTTGGTTAAAAATGGATAGATCGACACCAAAATAGACTTACCCCAACCCGAAGTGCCCGCATGTTGAGGGGGGGGGGGGGGGGGGGGGGGGGGGGTGGGTCGGGGTATCCGATTTAAAAAAATATTCACCTATAACCCTAACTTGTCCAACTCAACTCAATATTTTACACTCAGTAAGTTGTCCACTAGATTTGCTATTTACATATAACTTTTATTGCAATAGATATTTATAAAAGTAAACGAACAAAATTTGTTCATTGCTTGAGGCAATTGTTTATAACTTGCCGTTCACGAATAAAACATACCTTATTCGATAGGTACGTTACAATATCGTCCCGCTAAAGACGAAAACATACGTATTTCTTTTAGCATTCAAGACATATACACCTAAATGCTGACCTAATAGAAATATTGACAATTCTCCGTCTCCTTTTCGTGCCTTTTTTTCTTCAAAAACAAAGAATTAGGTCATTTCCACATTATTCGGTTTCACAGAAGACGGCTAAGAAATGTACCATGCATAACGCACGTGTAGAGCCATGCATTGTAACGTGTCTCGTTGCCGTTGTGGTTTGCTTAAAGGAGCTACGTCACGGATGGCACATCTTTAAAAAATTGGCCAATTTTTTCAAGTTCGCAGATCGCAATCCGTCTTAATCTTCTCCATCCTCAACCATCCTTGCTGTTCCTGTTTTGGTCATGATTATTAACGTCTTTGATATTTTTTTACCTTAGTAAACTATTATTTTGAGGTTTTCTTCATGTTTGAAGGTGATTTTGCACTTCGCAAAAATGACTTAAAATATGTGACATATATAGCTCCTTTAAACAGCGTTGAGCACATGATACAGCTAGCATCATAAATTATTCCGTATGCTGTCTCTTCTCCAAATTAGGTTTTTTCATGAAATGATAGTTTCAAACAAAATTAAACCTAACATACAGCTGCGTTCGGTTCAACTTATAATAAAAGCTCTTGAGCCTAAGTTCAGTTCTAAGATGCTTTGAAGGGGGCAGTATCAAGAAAATTCTCCCACGTTTTTGTGTAAACTAGGCTTGAATTATGAAAGTACCTCACTGATGCACAAAATGGCTCCTGAACAACAAGAGAAAGACATCAATTCATTCTCCTGAGGTGCATGGGAACAAACCAGAATAATAGATTTTGAGCTATTTTCCCAACACCGTAAAACTTGAAAACGTCGGCCCGACTTTTTTCAAGTTTCATTTCACTTGCTTCCTACCCGTCCTTAGCCAAATAAATTGTTTAACAGTTTTTCTGTACTAGTATTAATAGTAACTTTTAGCAAGACCAGGCCACTATTAGTGAATTTCCATTGATACAAACACTTCTGTTAGGATGTTTAAGTATAGTACTAAGTCTTAGTGACACTGCCCCTGTTAATGTCTTAGCTATTTTTAGTATAATTAAAAATCGTTCTTGATAAACAAATTCTAAAGGGGAAACAAAACGAAACGAAACGAAAACAACTATAATACGTCAAATGTGCATGTTTCCTGAAACTGATCTCTGCAATGATCATTTCCTTTCTTTCCGGATCGTGCATCTTGTAAAGCTTGGCCTAAATTTTTCAAGTCCGTCCGGTTCGTAATCCGTCACCATCTTTCCCAATCTTAACGATCAGTGTTCCTTTTCGGTTTGTACCTTCGTAAACATTATTTTTAAGAGGTTTCCATCGATTTGAAGGTGATTTTGTACAACCCAAAAGTGACAAATTAAGTGTCAATTTTTTTTTACGATGAACAAAATTATATTTACATTGTAAATGGAAGGAAATCTCCAAAATAATACTGAATTTTATAAACGAACAAGGATGGATAATATTGGGGAAGATTAAGACGAATCACGAACGACGAGCTTGGGAAATTTTGGCTAAGCTTTACAAGCTGCGCTGTACATGTACGTGGCGTAGCTCCTTTAATTCTTGAGTTTAAAGTTTCTTTGTAGTTTTGCTTGTGACGTGGTCCCACAACCTTTCTCCTTTGCTCCTACGCTGTTACGTCGCTCTTTCTGTAGTCCCGCAACCTTCTCCTTTCCTCCTAGGCTGTTACGTCGCTCTTTCTGTCCATTTTTCTTCTCTTTTGACTCTTCCTTAGGGGTTTCTTCCTCAAAGGAAATGTCAGCTTTTTTCCCCAGTTTCCTTTTCTGTTTTTCTTAGTCTTTTGATGAATATCGCTTCCAGGCTGTAAAGAAGTTTCTTTTTCCAAGCAATTGTCTCTTTTTTTATTCTTCTCGAGTGGTCAAGATTTTCTCGCACAACTCTGGCGACTGATGGTTTTTTACGAGGTAGCTGAGATTTTTTCTCAGTTTCGGCGAAAGCCTAACGGACTCCTGACTTCGATCGTTATGTTTCTTGATGCGTGAAAGATATTCCCACATCTTCAATTCTGAAATGTTATCATTTATTTTCGTCTCGTTTATACTCTTCGGTGCATACTTGAATCTTTTCTTGAAGGATATGTGACATCACTGTCCTTCGGGGAAGGCATGGTTTGCTTTTGAGCATCAGAATTCTTGCTTCCTTCTAAGAGACGTCGACTGAGAGTGCTTGTGTGATTCACTTGAGGAGTCCTTTCGAGTACGCTATGTTGAACTTCGCTCTCCCTTTTGAAGTTGCTCATTTCAGAAGACAGCTTTTTTAGGAGCTCATTCCAATATTTTCTTATCACTCGCAGAGAACAAGTTGGATTCTTCTTCTCGGCGGTCTCATCGCGATTCACAATGGAATGCACAGCCACAATTTTTGGGAGAGAATTGTGGTCGATTGCGTAAGCCACCGCATCCGTTGTCCATGTTGTCCAACACATCTTCAGCAGGCGGGGTGGCACTGGTCGTGATGGAGGGTAAGTTGTGTGTGTTTGATCGTGTAAAGCCTTGGTTTCCACCTTGTTGGAATCTTGGTTTCCGGAGCTAATGAATGTTATTGCTTTGTAATCATGTGACTCAACTTTCTCGCAACTAGGTATGGGTAATCTAAGAGTCACGGATCGTCTTGGTTCTTCTTTGGTTTCATGCCTGTGCGACCTTTGAGATTCGGTGCTTTCCTTTGGAAATGGCGTTATGTCCATTCGTCGGTGTTCATCGCTTTCCAAGTTGATTGACCTTTCGATGTCCTCCTTCAAGGGGTTTGGTGCTCCACTGTCGTGATACTTGCTTGCTTCTCTTCTCCCTTCTGGGCAGTGCGAGCCTTGGACGCCAACTGGTTTATTTTGAAATTTCGTGGACGTCCTGTCTGTGGGTTTCAAAAAATGAGAAGTTGTTCGATCTATGGTTTTCCTCAGAGGAGTCAGTCCTGCGTTTCAGGAGGTCATTGAGACTCGTAACAAACTTAGCAGAATCATTACATGGTGCCAATGGACTCTTTCTCTTTTGACCTTGGCATAAGGTGGTGTTGGCGTTGATAGTTGGCGTTGACACGGACGGAGATTTCTGGCAATGGTCACGGGACGCGTCTTCATATTGCGTCAAAGAGCCATCTTAGCATGATTCTGATCAATGTTTGCGACTTTGTGAGTTTTGTCACTTGAAAAGAATTGGTACTCCTGGCAAGGAGAGGTGATGCTGTTATTTGTATCTCGATCGTGTGGCCTTCCAAGAGTAAGGCTTTTTCTCGGTTGATCCAATGCTACGGAATGTCTCCTTATTTGGTGTTCATTTTCAAAATTTCTCTCACTTGTTGTCGAATTGTCGTTGGGTACAAATCGTTGATATGGAATTTTGTTCGTTGTTGCAGTGCTGTTATTGTTAATGTCACTACACGATGACACGATAAAGACATCATCATCATTATCATCATCATTATTTTGCGTGATGCGGTTGCACTGAGGTTTATCACATGACATAGACTTGCTCAGATGCGGTTGTCTACTCTTGGGACTACATGTTGGAACACCGTGATCGTACACCGGGGTAGTGTCCTTAACGTCTCGCGTACGAGGTCTTCCACGGCGCAGTTGTGGAACGTCCGATTTCGGCTTTAAGTATGAAACCTGCGACTTAACTGGAGAATCATCGTACCTCTGAAGGTTCACTTTAGGTGTGGGGTGGCATTGGTCGATCTTATCCCCCCACATGGGTGTGAACTGTTCATCCTGATATGTGTGTTTAGATAATCCTGTGCTGCATTTGGGATATCCCGTTGGGGATGTAGCTGGGAAGCTCTTATTTTCCTGGTTTGTTGCATTGTTGTTGTGATATAAATTTTCCCTTGTCCTGATTGGGCATTCCTCTTTGTAATCTGTTGGTGCTGAACTAAGTGCATGGTAGAGGTGAGGATGGATTGCCGCCGCCTCGTAGGTATACCTGGGCTGCTTTTAGGTTCATTACAACACTTGCATTCTGATGTGTATTGTTTTAAATTCGCATCACTCGACTGGCGTTTGGCGTTTTGATTGTCATCTCGCAAAACAAAACTGTCTTCTTGGGGCTTTGCAAGCAATTGTTTTTGATGACACTTCTGCTGTATATCGTCTCGCGTTGTCCTGCAATGTAGAGCTGCATCACGGGCTTTCGAGGATATATAATGCTCCGGCTGTTCTGATGATCTGATACTGTACGACTCCATCTTACCATCAGCTGACTGTTGACATCCACTGCGTTTCTCAGTGCAGTCCTTTTTCACCTGGCTCAATGACACGGATTTACCGTTCTGTGACGACCTATTGCATTTTTCGATCTCATTGTTCAGTTTCTTGTGTTGTTGCTCGCCATTCACGTTGCTTTTCTTGCCAAACACACGGCTATAGACACGCTTGGAAATTTCAAAACGTGTCGTGGGGGAGATCTGTGGGGAAACTTTGGACAATGCAGTGGTAGACTCTCTGAAAGCGGTAGAATGTAATTCCAAACTCTCATCAAAACACTTGATATTGTCTTTTAAGCAGCCATTGCTATGCGTCGATGAAACATTTTTGGGGGCAGTGACTGAAGTACTCCTTGCGTGCGATGTCTTCCGTGTTTCGGTTTCAAAATTAGTTAGTTCTGATGTTTTATGAACGAACCCATTCTGGAATTTCTTCAAAAGGGGAGGTGGCGAGTGTGGTCTGCAGGGCAATGATTGGTGGTATGCCTGTAAGGTCTGCAACGTTGCATTAACTACAGGCTTAGTAGTTCCAGTTTCTATCATAGGCAACAGTTTGTCTCCTTCGAAACGTGGTCTTTTGGGGACAGCAGAGTAACCACAACGGCCAATGTGGGTACAGCAGTTGTAGACGCTCGTGTGACAAGGCAGCGAAGGGTGGTGATGGCAACCCCGTTGAAAATGAACGTCGTTTGTCTCCATTGGCAAATAGATTGGTTGTACCATAGACCACTTGGTGTTACTGATAGGACCATGAAAATATGGATGATGGATGATGAGGATGATGTGGATTATGCGGCATCCAATTTGGATGAATGGGCGTGTCGTGGACCGGTGGCATAATATCGTTAAATGGCGGACGAACCGCAGGCCAATCCCACTGTAGATGAAAACGGGTCGTGGTGCATCCTTGGAAAAGGCGGCTGACCACCTACAAAAAATAAAATATAGTCTGTTATTATATTGAAAAACTGGTCCAGGAGCATTCTGAAATTGTAAAAAGCGTTGTTATACCCGAAAATGAAACGTGTTTTTCGATTGGAGGAGAACGTGTAACGTGACACGCGCGCATCAAAACATAATACCTAACGGACACCTCCCGTAAGCGGACCCTAAGCGGACACCTCTCGTAAGCGGACACTTAGTCATGTCCCCAGCCACATACAAACACCGCATTTTTAACCTCCCATAAGCGGACACCTCTCTTTAATAAGCGAACACTTTTTCTGGTCCCAAGGGTGTTCCCTTAACAAAACAACAGCTTGAATATTGAAGTACCACATGATCAGGTCCTGCGTCTTGAGACCTCGGAAATTTGTCTGTTTATGTAACCTGCGTGCAGCAGACGTGCACGCGGGGTTGAATGAATTCGGAAATAGTTTTTTTTGTACCTCATGGAAGCAGGAAGCAGGGAGTAGCTACCATATGCGCACATATGCACGTGCGTACACTTGAAATCTGACAGCCTATAAATAAAGGACTTGAAAATTTTCTTTGACCGCAGATCATTAAATTTAGCGAGGCAACGCAAGGTATATTTTGGTTATCCTGCGCATTAAAAAAAAGTTACAAAAACGCGCCTGTTTTAGTCCTCTTTGTTGCTTTGTGGGTCACGTGCGTATAGACAGCTGATGGTCATCTGGATAAATACGTACTGGTTAACTAAAAAATCTTAAAATATGGGTCATTTTTCTTTTTTAACTTCTTAACAAATCATATCACGGAAATGGCCATAAATAGCATTTCCGAGCATCTAATTTTCAGACACCCTTCAATTTGCCCCTAAGAGCGTACAATACACAAACGTCTAGCTACGCACCCTGAGAAATATTTTTTCCTCGACCCTCAACTGGTGCTTTGATAACCTTTTATAAAATCGCGACAAAACAAAATTGATGATGTTTGGCAACAGACAGATGTCGACTTATATAATTACTGAAATTTTAAGCATTTTACAACAAGGAAAGCTCATGAAAACGCTCGGCTGTGTCACTCTACTCATAGCCAATAGAGGGAAATGGGTTTTGAAGCCCGGGCAAAGTTCTTTGCTATGTTTTTGTTCGCTATTTTGGGTGTTGACCGTGCACAAAACCTGACAAAATACAATAGGTGGTTACGTGTGTTCAAGCAACTAACCAATAGAAACGTTGCGATTGTGTAATTCATGCATAGTGTATGAGCGCAAAACAAAAGATGTGCACGGTCATGGACCTTCCAACATAAATCTTGGCCTCTTTGTTTGCTCCTTTGCCGGGCTTCATAGCCATTTCCCTCTATTAACTATGCTCTACTCTAGGATAACATGCAAACTTAAAACATTGCGAGTTTTGAAATTTGTTGGAGCAACATTTGTTATTTATTTATTTATTTATTTATTTATTTTAATGATTTCGCCACAGGTACTAATATCACATAATCAAATAAATATAGTATGGAGGACAAAGACAAAAGATAATATGAGGATAACACAGATAACAAAACAGCCAAAAACATCGAAGATTAAATGTACAGCCGCGTTAGGCGTTAGTATTCATACACTTCACTTTGTTTTGTTGCGTTTTTTTTTCTCTCAAAGTATGTCGTGTAGTTTGTTGTGTTCAAACTGAACTGTCTAAGCGGAACTGTGTTCAATAAAAGTTAACGTTATTTACACGTTGTATTCGTCTCAGAGTGTTACGTCCGAACGTTTTTTTGTCAGAAGTTTATCGTCCGAAAATTGTAAGTACGAACATTTTCGTAGTTAAAGTATTCCGCGTATATGGAAAACCAAAAACGCCATGTTCATACTATAGTCAAAGATACCATGCACCAACACAAATTTGTCCATAAGTTCTATTTTAAAGAATGAATTCGTATCTCTAACATCCGAAAGGAAAATTCTGCGACACGGCTTAGCTTTACTGTAAACACTGCGTTACACTCCTAATACTGAACAGACAGTCTAAGCACGTCATTTTTATCCCCCTCCCCCCCAAAAAAACTGAATTAGTTGACGCTAATCGGTCCCCGGACTCTAGAAACCCCCACCCGACTCCCTCGCCCCCTTGGGAAAATGAGTTCCCGCACAATTTGGAACTACTGTACAGTCAAGCCTGTATTAAGCAGACACCCTTTATTAAGCGGATAGTAGCAAAAGTCCAAACATTTATTTCCCTAGCCGGTGTATTTAACTGTAAATAATACCTCTATTAATCGGACACCTCTAGTAAGCGGACGCGGACACCTATACAACTCCCATAGTTTAACATTGTCTGTGCCTACGACTTGTCGTAGGGTTTTTAAACATGTTTCAAAATCCTACGACATTTTTCGTGTCGTACACGATAATCGTACGCAAGTTGTAGGTTTGATTTACACCAAACAATTCGTGTCGTGGGCACGTCGCATGCGGAAAAAGTCTGCCCTTAGGAAATCAATTTCTCTCGCTTAAAATGAAACGATAACATTTAGATAAGATTTGAAAACGTTCTGAAATACAATTAAAAAATAATTTAGCAGTTAAAAGAAAATGTCGGGACACAGGATCTGCGATCTCTCTTCTCGGTTTCTGGATTTAAAAACAATCCTAACTACACTAAGTAAACACGATTGGAAAATGAAAGATTTGCACAATAAAAAAATAAGACATTTTCAAATTTATGGAGCAAGAAGTTCAGATGTGGAATTATTTAAATATCAGGATTTGAGAAGCATTTGAATTCCTGGCATTTTTCAAGAACATTTTCTGAGGATTACCTTCCTTCCCTACACTTTTGTTTAGCTGAAAATCGATCATAAACGACGCTTCGTATGCGGAACTAGACTCGAAAGCTAAGGGCACAAAAACACAGCAACACGGAAAATCGGGTTTCGATTTATCAAATGAAAGCTATCGAGCAGTACTGTATATTATGTTGTGGTTCTAACTTTTGAGTTTGTGGATGAAACCCTAGTGTGTGACCATTCAAATGAAAGCTATTGCGCAGTACAGTTTCATATGGTGCTGTTTATTATGCAGCTGTGGTTCTAACTTGTGGATGAAACCCCAGTGTGACCATTCAAATGAGCAGTAATTTCATGTAGCGCTACTTGCTTGTTTTTCAAAATTTCTCAAAATGAAATTTGAGATTTTTTCTTAACTTTGAAAGTTCGCCGACTTATGTACCAGTTAGTCTACCTATTGTTGTCATGCCGAACACAATAGACATGATGCTATATTTACTACAACTTTCGTCCTCTAAGCACGCAACAGAGCTCAACCGCAAGCTATGTGATTTTTTTAAAAAGTAATTACATTGAAATTGTTGTTAAATTTCTGCGTCGATGATTGCATGTCGCGAACACGAAACATTTAAAATAACACAACACTCAAAAACGCATTTACCGTTTATCCATGGAGGTGGAAATTCTCGTGCAAGATGATGGTAGAGTGGGTTTTGCCATTCACCGTTGTCAATTGCGCTTGGTCATGCTGTTTTTAATCAAATGAAAGCGCGCGGATTCCAAACTCTCTTATCAATAACAACAAATCTGTGAAAGATCCTTAAAGGTTACACTTTAATCTCATAATTTGAACCACCACCCCAGCTGCGCAAATACTGCTTGCTCGTTTTGTTCAAGCCCAGCTGTCAATTTCCCATGTTTTTTTGTTTCCGATCAAAAAGATAGAAATGTTGTGAAAACCGATATAATTTCAGTCTCTCGACGATGCTTAATTTATCTACAGGTCGAATGCTATTTAACGCTTTTCTGCGGCACGAATCAATAGTTTAACTGTCATAATATGCGCTAAAAAGTAAAATGTTGTATATACAGTGAACTGAATTACAGTGTAATCCCGATTTCTCGAACCTCCAAAGGAAAACGAAAATTGGTTCGAGAAATGGGGAGTTCGAAATATCGGGGTAAAATTACTGGTGAAACAAGTCCAAGGGAAACTACTTTTGGTTCGAGTTATCGGAGTTTTTGCGAAATCGAAGGTTCGAGAAATCGGGATTCCCTGACGTTTTCGACCAATGTCGTCATCAGGGTTAAAAGCCGTCCGTGATTTGATATAAAATGTTCCGCGTTCTTTTCTTTTTATTTACTTCCTTTTCTGTAAAGACAAACTTAACTCAAAGCTTCACTTGTGTAAATTAAAAGACGAAGCGTGATCCAGAGTTGATCATGCATGCAAATTCTCCTAGCAGCTGTACACACATTCTCTTCGATTCGTTTAGAAGAATTGAGTTTTCAGTCAAGACTATTTCGCAGTGTAAACAAGTACAGAAACACCCGAAATCTACGCTAACTACACTGCTAGAAGAAAAAAAAAAAAGAAAAAAGCAGCATGCAAAAATGCTATCAGTTTGTGCCACAGACGTGCCATTGGTGCGACGCAAAGAACATTCAACTGCGAATTTAGACTTTTCGAGGCGGAAAACGGATATTTCTTAGAGGGAGTAAAACGAATCCAGTTCACAAAAAGGCAAAATGAAGGCTTTCATTTCTTACACCTGCTATTATTTGATATCAATTTTTTCCTGAAAAAAATTCAGAGCTAAGTACCATTAAATAGTAAGCAATATCTTCAGAAAAGGCATAACGTCGGTGGAAATAATTATAGTATTATTGCATGCCTAACAGGTGGATATTTAGTACACCTGCCATGCCAGTTGTGCGCAAGCCTTGTGTTACGCTCTTCGTAATTAACTAAGTTTCTTTTTTTGTCACAGAACTGTGACGAAGGTGCACTGTTTACAGATACGAACATTTTGTTTCGTTTTCAAGCTTTTGCAACGAAACACCCACACGAAACACGCACACGTTAGTCAGAGATTTTTCTAGTCTGACTGACAACAATGGTAGATATGACGGTCGGACAATAACAGCTGTTCGCTCCCATAAAATATGAATTTTAAATCTCACAACTCGCCGACAAATTAATTAAAGACATTTTTTGTAAAAATAAACAAAATATTGCACTTGTTGTGATTGGTTCAAACATCATTATTCGTAGGTTTATTTTGTAAATGAAATTGAAACACTTTCTTTCCTTAGTTACATAGTTATCAAAACACTCGTGAATGTGTGGGGGAGTTCGAAACAGCTGGGGAAACATTCTCTTATCATTAGGTTTTTTCACAGCTTGTATCGTTCTCAAAACAGAAAATGTTTTCTTTTCCTTGAATAGAACGCACCTTTTTTAAACAACACAATACTTTAGCTGAGATTCTATTTCGAGTTCTCACATACCGTACCTCGGTGTGTATATATATGTATTTATATATAAATCCAAACTTAACTTTGATGTACAATATGTGAGGTTAGAAACTCTTATTAGAGACATATAACATTATGGAACAGTGTAACTAAAACGTTATGGTTTGCAAATTAAAGGCATTATTTCACACAACGTTGGGTCTAAAAGAGTTTCTTTCCAGAATAATTCATTTTGAATTTAATTCCATTAAGTCGTCATAGTAATTAAATGTTCCGGTTTTATTGTTAGTAGGTAAAATGTTTTTTGTAGCCATCGACACTTTCGACTGAAGGATCACGTATTCAGCGCGCATGCGTACGTACGTAGATTGCGCAGCTGGGCTGATTATATTATGAGGTCTTTATTTTGGAGCCATGGCAACCTCGTTCCCAGGGATTACTCCGGAGTAGACCCTGGGAACGAGGTTGGTGCCATGGCTTCCTCGCTGATAACGCCATTTTAGATTCTTCAGGGGCACCCAACGACAACATTTTCCTGCAGGTTTCGGAACGTCGTTTTTACGTTATAATAGCCCTTTTCACGGTTACCCTGAAATATTTGCATAACAATACAGCTAAACATATAAGCGAGGCAATTTCGGGCACAAGCTCTAAAACATCGTGATTTTCTTGAGTTCCTTGAACTATGTTAGCATAAAAATAGTTTTGAAACGGAGAAGAACTAAATATACAACTCTTTTAGTTAAAGTTTGCCGTAAAGATTGTAATCCGATCTCCCTGTTGCTTATGCGAGTCTACTCTTTATTAATAGAGAAAAGTCGTTTTTACATTTTTTTCTGAAAACAACGTAAACTAAAAGAAATGTAGTTCTTCTACATTTTAAAACTGTTTTTATACTAAAAGAGTTCAAGGAGTTTAAGAAAAAAACACGATGTTTTGCAGCTGTGCCCGAAATTGCCTCGCTTCTATGTTCAAGTGTATTGTTATGCAAATATCGCAAGTTAACCGTGAAAATGGCTATTGTGCTGTTTGTGCAGTTTAAGAGCGCGACAGGACAAAGGACCTTTTTTTATTGAACAGTCTCTTTATGGAATAGTTTAGATAGTACTATTAAGTTATGCGAATCCATTTCTACTTTTAAAAGAAAATTAAGAAATAAACATCCGGGGGGTCTTACAACAGGACCGGATGCAGACTTAGCGGGTAGGGCTATAACCAGGGAAGGTTGTAACCGGAATTTTACACAATATTATTACGTCAGTTGTCTTCAAATCGAAGGAAACTCAAAATATTAGGAAGTTAAAGCTAATCACAACGGCAACGAGAAAGTCGCCAAAAAAGGTTTAACCATTTCACTCCCAAGAGTGCTAAGTTCAAAACTGAGGAAAAAATCTTGAATTTCATTTTGTAAAATTGTCAAAAACAAACAGCACCACTTGAAAGCACTGCCCAACAGCTTTCATCTGAATGGTCACACACTAGGGTTTCATCCACAGACTCAAACTGTACAACTACATTTATTGACTCAAGGTTTGACTCTGGGAGTGAAAGGGTTAATGAGCAGTACAATGGCTCTGCACGTGCGTTACCGATATTGGTACATTTCTTAGCCGTTCTCTACAAAACAACAACGTGGAGGACGTGAACAGCAAAGGCAAATTTTTCAAGTTTCTATTTGAAATTGAACGCTGCACCGCTGTCTTTACTTGTCTTACCTGGGGGGTAATTACCCGGGGGTACTTACCCCCGGGTAAGTAGGGTTCCTTTAAATTGTATTAGCTAAATTGCAGTACCTTAACGCCTTGCTAACGAAAAAGATATCGGTCTGTTAAAACTAAACGGGAGTACCCCCCCCCGGACACACTGTATTCAGTTACATTTCGCACGACGCGATGTGGCAGGCAGGCTGGGGTGGGTGGTCAGGACATTGAGTGTCGTTTATGACTCGGAATTACAACAGAGAAACCACTAATACAGCAACAACGAAGAGTGCATCGAGTAAAAAAATGAATTGATATTTTGCTTACTAAGAAGAAGAATTTAGCGACTTTCTACAGATCCATTCAGTTTGTCTATCGGTGTCAGAACCCCCCCCCCCCCCCCCCCCCCACACACACACAGCTGAATATCTCACGACAGCGTTTCTTGAATTAAACAAACCCCGATCGTTAACATGGATAGTGTCGAAAGTAATCGCTGAATTGCTTTGGTTTTGCTTAACTACGCTCAGTGATTGGTTTAAAAAACTCGCACCATCTACTCAACCAATTAGGTGAAAAACCAAAACCAATCGCGACTTGGTGACACGTGTTTTCCCGCGCTCTGCGCCAGTTACGTGTATTTGCTTCGAGTTTCCATTGGTTCACTGTGTTCTGTCGCACTTTGTAATAATTGTCGCACTTTGTAACACCTATCGCACTTTGTAATAATCTCGTCGCACTTTGTAATACCTGACGCACTTTGTAATAAACTTTACCAGAATAAAGTACACCCTGAAAAAAGGCTTAAACTTAAGAACACGTTAAGAAAATACCTCAGGCTGAAATTTAGTAAAGAACGTTCTACTCTACCCGTTTATACAATGAGGTGTAAAGAAAATATCACAGAATGTAACACTTTGGTTTGAGAAGTTTGCATATATCCAATATGGTCGAATACAATAGCAATATATCGTAACATGAAGTAATGTAGTTTTTGCCGTATCGAAATGTGCACTTCTTTTCCATTCAAAACATCATTTATGCATGTATATGCAATTATAAAAGGTTCAAGAATTAACATGTAACTTACGAATATTTCAAGAACGTTCTCAGGCTCAAATTGTTCGTTCTATTATACCTAATTATGCTACTGGGTTTACCAGTAATTGTGTATAGCCTGCACAGTTAATTTTTTTGTTATAGTTTTTGTCATAGTCTTCATCTTTTGTTCATGACCATCAAAATAACGGAAGCGAACGATATTCGCCTTGCTACAGTTTTATGAAGATAGGAAAATAAGTTCGGTTGCTAGGCGACTTGTATCTTTTGCAGAATATGCACGGGGGGGGGGGGTTACTCCCTTGTATGGCCTATACGGGGCTGGACAGGGTATGGTTTTTGGCCTCTCTGTGTCCTAAACAGGGTCTGAACATGTCATAAACAGGGTATGTGGTTGCACGATTGTCGTCGTAAAAATATGGTTTATACAGTATTTAGAGATCGGAGACGTTGTACCGCGTATCAGTCAAACGTGCATGATTCGCTAAATTGCAACCTAAACAGTGTCCTGAAACTAGAGGATGTTGTCCTACACAGGGTAGGTATTTTAGGTATTTTTTTTGTCCTAAACAGGGTCAGGTTTTCAAACCCTCAGCGGCACCCCTATACCCAAACATGGGTCAAGTACCCCCCCCCCCCCCCGGAATATTCATTGACAGAGTAGTCCCTTTTTCGTGGGATTCTGCTCGCTCGCGCTCGCTCCCAACTATCCGAAAGAGGGACTATGGCTGATATGCTTTCTGAATGCTTGCACTCCAGGTCTGTTCGAGAATTAATTTTGCAGCCAGCGAATTCAGGTTTTCATCAAGAAATATAATTCTGGACCGCATGAAACTGACAGTCTGTTGTTCACAAGCTACGTAATTTTTGCAGTTTTTTTTAGAAGGACATTTGTTTTTTCGTTTTCCCGCGAACGGCCAAAATCTCGCGTTTGCCGTCTGCCACCGTTTCTACTGTACTTGGAAATGAATAATTTCGTGTTTGTTTGTGAACATATGGAATATTTTCCATTTTCCAGCTGGCGTTGTTTGATAATTCGAGGGAAAGTAAACAAAAGCAACCACAAGTTGACATTTGCCGTCGGTTAGAACATGGTGCTTTTATAGAATCTCTCTTATAATTTTTCTCTTAGCCTGCCAAAACAACGTGTCCGTCTATTTCAACAAAACAAGGTGTCGCAAAGCCGTCTATTGTATACGCATATTCTACTCCAATTTTACTGCTCTCCTACCTCCATATCTTGTGAAGCCTTGTTCAACTTGCTGGCCTCCAAGGTGAAGTATGTTGATTTCCGTATGTCTGTGGAGCAGACAGCGGTTGATCACGATAAGGATGCTGATCACCTCTATACCATACCCGAACATCCGTCATGTCGAGAAGTTCGCCTGCAACATCAAAGCAGAGTTCTGATATCTATACTCATATCCGAATCACACATTATAACAAGATAACCTTGATACAATAATATAAACATGGATAAGAACTTGTCTATTTTTGACCTGATACAGCTACTGTAGTTTTTGCAGCAAATGTCAATAAGAGCCAATGAAAATGACGTCATATTTATTCAATTTTAAGGCTATGTGTTAATCTCGTACCAAACCCCTACGGTAGGAAGAGGCTGAATGGTCCTAAGGACAGGTTGGCGGATGCCATTATTGCTTTTTTTTCGCGCGTCACTGATTATAATGACATGGAGCAAAATATTGGTCTAATTATTAACTTCAAATTCTAATTTTAAAACTACATTAAATCTTCAATATTTCTTATTTCCCTAAATTTTACATATCCTCTGAGAAAAACTATTTCCTTCCAAAACATACGCAAAATCACCCACAAATTTTACAAAACACCCCATAACATAGATTCATGAGATGAGCATAGAGTTTTTGGATTGCTTGAAACGTGAACGAGATATTTCCATTAAACCCATGTTAAGTGGCGGGAAAATGGCATTCAGGTTAAGGCGGGATTCTACCTGAATGCCATTTTTCCGCCACTTAACATGGGTTTAATGGAAATATCTCGTTCGCGTTTCAAGCAATCCAAAAACTCTCCACTCATCCCATGAATCTATGTTATGGGTGTTTTGTAAATTTTTGGGTGATTTTGGGGTATTTTGGGGAGGAAATAGTTTTTTCTCAAAGGAGTTGTAAAATTTAGGGAAATAAGAAATATTGAAGATTTATGTAGTTTTAAAATTAGAATTTGAAGTTAAAAATTAGTAGATTGACAATTGACGACAGTTGATAACCACGCAAGAGCACCCGCGTGGGTATCAACTAGAGCAACCTGACGAAAATTCGTGGGAGGGGAGGGGGGATAAACCTGCAATGGACTAGCATCCCGGCATCCAGGAGGGTGGAGCAATACTCCTAGTCGCTTCATGCTACAGATATTTAAAATTAGAACGGACCTTACCTTGACTGTGAGTTTACTGAAAGCAACAATTATCTGCCTAGCTACCATCTACTACTCACGGTTGCCATGTTGATCTGTATGTTTAGTATTCGGAATATTAATTTAATTTTTTTTTCAATTATATCTAGCCGGTATATGTTGTATTTTCTATTTGTATATCATAGGAACTCGAATGCCCTAAAACACTTAAATAGAGCCACTAGCGTTTATAGGACAATGTTTTGCTGACGTCATCGTTTGCATCGAGAAAGAAATTCACCCGATTTAACCCTTTCACTCCCAAGAGAGCTAAGTAAGTTGCAAAATTTGCAAAACAAACAGTACCACATGCTCAAGAGCTTTCATTTGAATGGTCACACACTGGAGTTTTCATCCACAGACTCAAAAGTTACAACCACATTTATTGACTCAAGGTTTTGACTCTTGGAGTAAAAGGGTTAAAAAACAGAAATCATGCAAAATTTAACTATCATGCCAAAGTAAAAAAAAAACCACAAGTATCATTTGCCAAGTTTCAAAGGAAACGGCCTGTTCTATTTACAATATTTGTTTGTTAATTACAGTGTCCACAATTAAGCACAGCAGTGCTAAATCCTCCGACACTTAAATAAAGTTGATTATTTTTATTTAACTACTTCTAACGATACATTGAAAACTACAAAAGAAATATCTCGTTCAATATTTGCTATCAATTTATCATATCTCTTAAATACGTTTGTCCGACTAAATTTAATTTGGTGATAAAAATTAAAAAAAAAGTCGACGCAAACAAAGATAGCCCTTATAACGGAGTTCCAGAGAGGTATATGTAGTAGCTTAGTTACTGTACCTTCGGGCTAATAACCAGCTTAAAATATATCTATTTATAGAACTGAAAATATAAGAAGATATTACATGGCCGCGCGGGAATACGAATATCTTCGAGTGCTGATAGTATATCTCACGAATGAGCGCAGCAGCCATGTGTTTATTATACAGATGTCCAGATTAAACACAGTTTAACAGCGGAAACTGAAGTGGTCAACTAAATCTGAACCCAAAAATATATCACGACAACTTATGAAGACGCATACACAAAGTACGTTTTTTATCCCACGAAAATGTTAGTCAAAGGCCCAAAGTCAAATTGAGCTTCAAAAATGTTTAATAAAGAAGAGAATAAACGGGAAGCTCTATTGTTATTGGCTGATCATGTCAGTAACCATGACGACACCAATATCCTCACATGTGAAAGATAAAAAATAGCCGGTATCTTAATTCAATGCAATGCGCAATGAAGATATCATTTTTAGTGACAGGAAAAACCCTGGTATTTCATCAGTATCTATATCTGAATAAAACCGATTTCTTACAAACTATGAACACGTGTAAAGTGTTCTCAATTCAAGTGCATTGACCAAAAAAAAACATTGAATTTAACGGTTTTACCAATTTCACAATCAAACTTAACCATCACTGTGCTAATTATGCGACCTGTACATGATGATTCAGTTTGATTAATTTAGGTCTAATTCATACGTCGCAATTCAGTCGTGTCGAATGTAATTCAACAGGGGTGGATTCAGGAGGGGGGTGGATTTCTATGTAAATTAAATTAATTTACATAGAAAATAAATACAAGTGCAGTGGACAGGTGTTAAAATGTTTGTTTAGCTAAAATAAAATGCAATAACAATATTGGCGAACAGCCACCCCCAGTTCAAAAATTCAAGATTCGCCCCTGTTTCAAGCTGCAGAAATCTCGCTGGTAAAACCAGATTCGACAACGTTGCAATACACCATGAAGCAGCTTGTGTCGGGCATTGCGCTAATTTGAAGCGATTTTCAGTGATCATGAGTTTTCTGGGCCTTAGCTCAATTATTCTATAAAAGGGTTTCGCGACTCGTGTTTTCAACACATCGGCTACAGCCGGCCTGGTTTACACGTACGGCAGCAAGAGTGTTCACCACGTGCGATACAGCACAAGCAAAAAGTGACAGACACAGGCGCAGTGCTTTTAAATTAGTTTTGATAATTTTGATCAACATTGCATCATCCAATATGGCGGATGACGCGCGCGCGCGCTTTCTTGTGTTTGCGCTTATCCCGGTTTACACGAGCGACGCAAGCATAAGCGCAAGCACAATAAAAAGGAAATATTTCCTTTTCTTGTACTTGCGCGTATGCTTGCGCTTGTGCTTGCGTCGCCCCCGGATTACACGTAAGCCTGGTTTTTTCACATAGCGACGCAAGCACAAGCACAAGGATCAAAATATTTTTGATCCTTGTGCTTGCGCTTATGCTTGCGTCAAAGGTGAAAACGGAAGCATAACACAAGCACAAGGAAAAGCAGTGATTTTGATAATATTTTGAAGGAATTTTTGAAAAAAACCAAAGGTTAGTTCAGAAAATCATCTTCCGAAAGTTATTTGTGAGTTGCTGTGCTTATGTTTGTGCTTGCGTTCGTTTTCACTTGCGCAGAACTGCTTGTGCTTGAGCTTGTGTTTGCGTCGCTAGTGAAAACCAGGCTATACGTTTCTTGTGCTTATGCTTGCGTAGTACGTGTAAAACTAGGCTTAACGAAGTGGCTTCGATATGAACAGTCGTCTGACTCAACACAAAAGTCCTTACCGCCGTTAATGTTTTTCTATAAACTATTAAAATATAGACTGAAAATTTCGCGCGCCTCTGATTGGTTAAAAACCATGTTTTATCAGAGTATAATCATAGAAAAGCGTGTTTTATCGTTTCGCGGCGCGTAAATCTATATTTTAAAGCACATAAAGAAGCCAAAACCATGTATTATACTGTCATAATTTGGCTGTCATTTGGCTTCTTTTATTTGTTAATTAGTTTGCAAAAGAGCTTTCAAGGTTTATTTGAAATGTTTTTGTTTTTTTAACTTTTCGTGACTTATGTCTTATCTATCGGCTAATTTTTTATATTAATATGTAATTTTTCAGCTTGAATTTTTCAAGTGCCGAAACTAGTCGAGCGTTTAATATCGGCTCGACTGTCACTAATAATCAAGTGCAATGATCGTTGATCAGTTTATTCGAGGTTTATATAAAGAACTAATGTCATAACTGACATCTTTTTGGGGGACCATTTAACTTCTGAGGGAGGGGAGGTGGGTGATTTTGAAAAAAATATCCTGCAAGTACACTTGCACACACAGAAAATCGCGCCTATAAATCCCCCCCCCCCCCCCCCCCCTCCTTGATATAATAGCCTGTTCCAGGCGTTCGGATAGTGGGGGAGCGACGCGAAAAGACGCGCGGAGCGCGAAGAGTGGCGAAGTGAATAATAGTCGTGGGATCTCTCCTCGCGCTTCGCGCGTCTTTTCGCGTCGCTCCTCCACTATCCGAACGCCTGGAACAGGCTACTAACAAATCAAATGATCATACACTTTGCCCGGGGGGAGGAGTAGTCAACAGACGCACGGGTAGGGAGGTGCGGCCGGCCACTCAAATCCTGACCCTGTCTGACACAAATCTTTAATTTTTCTGCCCACGTTTTAAGACAGAATTCCGATTTTTGAGACCCCGTCTAAGACATTTAACTCAAAATCATACTCAAGAATAGTGATTACAAATCTATTTACAACTTATGGAGCTTATGCAGTCCGGCACTCAGCTGCTTGCGCTAATTGCGCCAACAAAAAATGGTAAAAATTCGGCTTGCGGTTCAGTACGTTTCTATAAATTTAAAACCGTATATATTCTTACCCTGTTGAAGACATTAGTGATTAGGCCATGTAAAGGTACCCCGTTTAAGACAAAAAATTGATGAACAAAACTCAATTTGCTTGAAACGGCACGATGTGGACTGCATGTGAGTACACATGAACCTGTACGCTTATATTGTAAATATGGCTAATTTCACACAGTCTAGTGCCTTTCAAGATTCACGTGATTACTTTTAAGTAATCACGTGAATCTCAAACAGGCGACAGCAGAATTGAACGGGCATATAAAAAATTAACTGCATGACGTTTCGCATACCATAGTTGTTTGTTTATGAAACTTTCTGAGAAACGCAAACATTTATACCACAAAGCGGAAACTGAAATGATTAATGGGAATATTTACAAAGACATGTATCTCAGCTCTAATTTGCTTTTCTCTCCTGCCTCTGTCTGTCCTCTGTTCTATGCATTAGATTGCTAGTACTTTCTGGTAAATAGCGACGCATTCTATGGTTATGCAACGATGATTTAAAGAAGGACTTTGGCTTAAACCATATCTCTAGACTCTCTAAGCCCCGGGAGGTTTAAACATTGACTTACCTTAATCAATGTGCAACGTCCAAATTCGCCTTCTTTGCGTCCCTGTTCTCCGTCCAAAGCTTACACTCTCCTTATGGCTCCCTTATGGAAACGCAGGTTTTGATGAGCTATACAAATTCAATGCACAACGCTTTCATCTTTACTAAACAAGAATGGCGTCGCATACGCTTTGCTTACTGAACACAATATAAGCCGGAAATATAGCTTGGCCACCCATTGACACTGCCCGCCGGCGGTCAAGCCCAGCAGTTATGGCACTGCCACGTATTAATCAGATAATACCATAGCATTAGCTACAGACATGTCGCCCGTTCCGCGCACAGTAAGGAATGTAAACAAGACGAATCGGTCAAATACTTCGGATACGCCAACACTGAAAAGATGACTTTGCATGACTTGAAATGTCCACCGCTTAAATTTAATTTGTAATCTCGGTGACAAACGATACAGGAAGTACAGGATAAGTTTTATACTGGCCCTAAAACAATCGGCGCAATTTTGTGCCTGGATTTTCTGGAATTGAAGGACGTAGGTTGAGGCGCTCGGTTGTTTCAGTGACCGGTCCAACAGCGGTCCAACTCGTCCCCAGTCCCGTCTCTTATGAGAAACTTGTATGACGCAAGAGATGTAAAACTTCCTACAAGAAGAGCAATCAGACGGCAAGGCGGAAAAAGCTAGCAACGATGAACTTAATTGATCATGGTAAGATTACATTTTGAAATATTTCCACTCTTAAGGCCCGATCAAACGGTCACAACATTTGTCACAACATTCTCACAACATTTGTTGCGAGCCAATGTTGAGACCGTTTGACCACCCCTCACAACAATGTTGTGACAACATTTCTTTTGTTCTTGAAATGTTAGTTGTGAGGTTGTTGTGGTCGTTTGACCGGGCTTGGCCACAACATGTCACAACAAATGTTGTGAGAATGTTGTGACCATTTGATCGGGCCTTTACTTAGCAAATACGCATTAAAACTGAGCGCAGCTCTTTGTTCCGTGCTTGTATTCAAAAACTGAATTCTCAATATGCCTATTTGCCATATCGTATCAGTTCTCTCTGTCCTTGCAAAGCAATCTCAAGAAAGCACGTTTCGAACGTCACAATTCCACGGAGAAAATTACCAAAGTGTCAAACTCCCGGCACAATATCAAATTTGCTATCCTGAATTTACATCAGGATTCAACTTCAAGTTTACATTATTGAAGTGCTCCCTTTGCGCGCTGAGACGCATTACAACTGACTGGTTATTCAGAAACAAGTTATTCTTTAGATTTATCAGAAGTTTAACCATCACTTACCAGATAATATGTTTTAGCACTTCGTTTTCGTGTACTCCTTACGGAAAAGCCAGAGGAAAAGCTAGATCTTCAGTGCCTTGAGGAATATTAGCGCACAATGACAAGTGCTTTGATGAGCAATTAATGAACGACTGATGCAATGCTCTTCAGCTTGTAGATTACCATCACAATAAAAACCGGAAACAAAGCAGTCAAATGCAGGAGCTGACCTTGCCTGAGCCGTCGGCCGAACACAGTTACGTGTATGAATTCCGTGGATCAGGAATCACTCACTCCTAATCGAAAAACAGTTATTTTTAGACCACAAGGAGGGGAGGGGAGACACGGCCGAAAATATAAGAGAGGAGGGAGAAACGGCCGAAAAAACTAGGAAGGGAGAAAATGAGTTTAAAAGTAGGGAAATGGGATATAGAAAGCGAAATAAAGCTAGAGAAAAAATCATGGCCGCGCGCGAAAACAGTTTTCACGCGGCCATTTGCTTGCATAGTGAGTTTGATCTCTAGCTCGACGAGCCTGGCGACACACTCACGAACGAGAAAGACCGTCAGCTACAAACACAAAAAATATCGTCAGCTACACATGAGATACCCTGGGTACCAGAGGTTTTTTTCCTTTGCGCGAACTGTGAGCGGCGAAGCCGCGCCACGACGGTGAAGCCGCGGAGCGGCGTTCCTGGTAAACACGAGAAACACCGCCAACTACAGTCTTACCGCATTTACTTGAAAAAGCGTCACGGTGCTAATTTCATTTTTCGACTCTTTGATGCGGCGCGCTTATTCGAGGGCGGATTAAGCTCTTAATCGGGTAAGGCGCTTCAGTAAAAGAACATTGAATACACGCATTTCAAACTGAAAAGTATCGTTATACAGGAGAATAAATTGCCGCAGTTGGTTTAAAGCGAACCTTATCGTTGAACATTTTTACCTTTAGAGTCAGTTAGAATAAGCGCCGCACTAGAGTTTCAAGAGATTTGAATAAGCGCAGCGTTGTTGTTTGAGGGGCGCGGCGCTTATTCGAGGGCGGTGCGTATATAGTACTTTTGCTGTTATGTGCGGCGCTTATTCGAGGGCGGCGCGCTTTTTCGAGTAAATACGATGCAATAGACTGTTCACAGCCTCTCTATTTTCTCTGATCGTCGAAAGAGCGAACTGGAAGTGAGCGTGCGCTCGCGGCTCTGTTCGCATTGAGAAAATAGAGTCAAAGTATAGAGAAGTGGGGAAATAACTGCTTAGGGTCTGTACGCAGGCTATTCTAAAATCCGCCGCTTTCTATTTGGGCCTACTGATAACCAATCAGATTTGAGAATTCTGTTATAGTTTTCGATTTCGAAAAAAAACATCAAAAACATCATTTGTCATCGAGAACCTTGTCTTAACATAGAAAAATAGAATAGGTTAATAGAAAAAATTCACAAGAACCGGACGATCTATAGCTACCAGAAAATAATCAACAACAAACAACAACAATCTTTTATTTAGCTCATTAATAAAAATATACAAATGATAGTAAAGGAAAATACAGGTGTTTTTTTTTTTTATATATATATATATTATTTTTTTTAATATCGGTATATTATATACTCAATGACGACGTTCTGTGTCACCGCAGCTGCCGTACCCTGTAAAATCACTTGACTGAACTCGTTAAATGTTTTTGTAGCCCCTAAAGATGAATTGAAGATATTCTGGCCAAATGTCATCACTAACGTGGCTCTTCATAGAACTGCAGAATTACCATCTGCTACAGACATGATTAGATCTCGCAGGTGGCAGTGGATTGGTCGCATCTTTGAGAACCATCGGACGACACTCGAATACATGCGAATAGCATTAACCCTTTCACTCCCAAGAAGTGCTAAGCTCAAACTAAGCGGGGAAAATCTTGAATTTTCATTTGCGAAATTGTCAAAAACAAACAGCACCACTTGAAAGTACTGCTCGATAGCTTTCATTCGAATGGTCACACACTAGAGTTTTCATGCACAGACTTAAAGTTAGAACCACATTTATTGACTCGAGGTTTGACTCTGGGAGTGAAAGGGTTAAGGGCGACATTGGCGCAGAATGGTGGAAAAGTAGATGAATGAGTTTTGGATGGAGAATTTGGAACAAGGCCATAGAAGATTCAGCGCAAAAGAGGCCAGAATGGAAGAAGAACTTTGTTTATACCCTACGCGACACTTGGCGTAGCCTGTTTCCAGGCTCTCGGATAGTGGAGACGAGCGAAAATGCGAACGGCCGCGCGAAGGGAGTCTGGGAGAGAGAGTTTAGCGCTGCCTAAACTCTCTCCCAGACTCCCTTCGCGCGGCCGTTCTTTTGTTTCGCTTTTTCACTATCCGAGAGCCTGGAACAGGCTACACTTCGCGCCCCGAGGATGGATGATGATGAAAGATGAATTGTATACTCGGTATTCTTAGATCGGCCGGCCGGTATAGTTGTTAAGACCGATATTTTTACTGGAACAAGCTGACTATATTGTTTATGTCTACGGGAGCTTCAAACTAATTATCATTTCCATTTTTGGCCTATTAAAAAGCGAGAAAGTGTTTTTTTTGTGTGTGATCGATCGCGAGTATCAACCATCAAGACAATAAACCGTGAATCAGTTTAACTTTGACACCGTTCGTGCCAAGTTATTGTTTTTGCTCTCGAAAGTTTAAATGCTCGGCATAGGCTGTGCACAATGTAAATCGTTTTTACATACCTCGTAAAAACAATCGCTTTGCTAATATGTTAATGCCGGCGTTATTTGTAAACAAGATGGTCTTAAAAAAACATCAAACCTTTTGCAGTTCTTTTGCTCTTCTCACGACATACATTTCGCGCTCAGTTTTTCGCTCGTCTCCGCCTATCCGTGAGCCTGGAACAGGCTAGTTTGAAATCAGGTGTCCAAATCACGCAAATCAATTCCGTTCTATTCTGTTTTTAATTAATTTAACTGAACACACGTGGATTTTTTAGTCTAGGAATGATTGGCTAAGATTCGTCGAACTGCCGATATATAGTAAGCTCGATTGTGGCTCTTAGTTCAGGTTTAGGGTATTGTTTCATAGTCTAAGTGTTATATTCTCAGATCCTGTCACACCACTCCAACATGAACTACATGCATAACTGATGTACTCACGATTTAATCGTAGAAGCCGGTGATGCGATGGATGCCGGTGATGCGATGGATCTCAACGTTCCTTGCCTCGCCAAATTGCGTCAAGGACCAGTCCTTATAAAAGACGATTTGGAATCAACACGGTGTTGTTCACTTTAGCCTTTCTGGTGCCGTGTGATAACTGAGATGTCTGATGCAATCAAGTGGCGCGACAAATTCTTACAAGTTAATTGGAACGCCATAGCAGCACTACTCGCATGGAGTAAAACAAAATTTGCAATAGAATGTCGCAAACTCAAGAATTTGTGCTGTTGATACCGATGAAAGAAGAAATTACAAAAAAATTGATCTCTCTTGTTCCATTTGCCAATGTTTTGAGACAAACTCGAGAATTTGGCCATACAGTACCAGGGCTAAAAATTAACTCCAGTGCTTGGTGGCCAGTCGGGCCAGTTTCCTTGAATTCTTAGTGGCCCAGGCCAAATTAAAGTGGCCCTTATTTTCCTCAAGTTGATTTAAAAAACATATTTACTTGAATAAACGGTTTAATACTGCCGCCTCTTTACAAAGGGAGCAAAACGCGTTATCTTGGACAACAAACCACGGCCTCCCCTGAGTCCAGCTTTTCTGAAATTCCTGTTTCCTTTTCGTCTTTTCGTAGTTTTTGCTACTTTCTACGGCATCTTCCTTGGTTTTAGGTTTTTTTGGATGGCAGCGGCTCACATCCTTGGAGAAATCTCCTCATTCTGTGGGTTTTACATCAGAATTTCTATGCCAAAACCTGGCGAGAAGTATGTTGACGATAAACATGCGAGACTCGAAAACGTGCCGCATAGAACTCTAGGTAAGACTGGAGTCACGTGGCAATAACAAATCAAAATGGCGTCCAGATATATTTGCGGATCGATCTAAATACTTGTGAAACTGTTAAATTGGCTCGTTAAGAACTAAAAATCCACTAAAGTCAATGAACTTAGAGTGAGGAAAAGAAAGGAAAGGTAGTCCAATTTAACTACCGGTACATATTTTATTTTATTTTAACTTCGTACTTTGCAACTTTTCTAAGCTTATATCGTAGTCGCCCTTCGGGCGATCAAACCTCAACTTTTAGTCGCCCTGGTCAGTTTTAAATCGCCACTGGCGACCTGGCGACCGTTAATTTTTAGCCCTGCAGTACTTAATAATAATAATAATAATATAATAATAACATAATATTTATCCAGGATAACCCCGTCAGTGTAAAAACACTGGTATCAAAGGGGGTCCTGCGTTACTAAACTAAAAAGTCCCTAAAAATCCCTAAAAGGTATAAAATGTTAAAAAGCTATTTACATTGCATAAAAATATTAAAAACTATTTACATGACACAATTGCAGATAAAATTAATATTTGGTTTTAAGAAAAATGTCTTTAACACCTTCTGAAAACTCAATAAAAGATTTTGTAGATTTGATATAAGAAGGTAGACGGTTAAATTCAGTGGCTCCAGTTAAAAAAGAGACAATAATACCCCCTATTGTTGACGTCGATTATGTTTTTCTTGTCACCTATCTGTCTGATATATAGTGTTGTTGATGCTGAAAGAAGAAATTACAAAAAAAAAAATTGATCTCTTTTGTTCCATTTCTCAATGTTTTGAGACTTAATTTTTCTTAAACTTTCCTTACGACAATTTCGTTGTAATATGCCTGGTGTATGCATCGCATATATACATGATCATCGATTTTACTCCGATGGAGTTGAACTTCGTCCGAATGAAGAGGTTTTTAATTTAAATCAAATTTATATCACCAATTTAATTTCTTTTCTGAGCCATCATCGCATTCTGAACGTTAGGTGGCCCGGGAACGGGTTCCACTGAGTTTATCCAAGGCCATCCCCGTAAAATGCTTTGTTTCCCATCGCCCGACCGATCAAAAAGTTAAAATAAAAAGTTTCTGATTCATTGCCTGCGCCCTTTTCTCGGGTGTTTCCAAGTTTAATATGCTTTGTTTACATCTTAAAGTCACTTTGACATCTAAATCAGCCCAGTAATGACGTCTTCGAACACTTTTCAGAGTGATATCGGCTCGTTGCAAGTGGTGGTCACGGGGAAGATATAATCAAGGCTCGCTTGGAATTATTTATGTATAATTTGTCAATATTTCGTTTCTCGGCTTTTCTTTTTCTTTTTTTTACCGACCGACCGACCCACTTTCACGAGAGAGAGGGCGATGGGAAACAAAACATTTTATGGGGATGACCCAAGCGCGAATGGCCTTCTATCTACGCATAGTTAGTAGATAGTCTACTAACTATGATCTTCGCGAGGGACAAATATATCACAGAAAACACTCGCGACCATTGTCTAACCTTAGAATACGTATTAAAACTGACAAAAAGGGTTTTCGGTACACAAAAGACCAAATACAATACCTAACGAAACAATGGCTCCTAAAGAAATGAAATACAATGGTTATTTCTCTGTTCACACACACCAAGACGGAGCCCCAAGATGGAGCCAAAAATGGTGTAAAATGGGTGTTTAGGTAGAGAAAATCCCTTTCTGACTTTTTTATATTGCACAGTGAGATTACAGTGTATCATGACGTGGCCAGTGCTTGGCATTTTTGATTGGACAGTAATAATTATATCAATCATTTTAAATTCCTTGTTGGGTTGGCTTCGTAAAGGAAACAAGCGCAAGCAAGCACCACCATTGAAATTCCGCTCACGTTTCATACAGTTTAATACGGTGCTTGATTGGCGTAGTGTAATGGTTTATAATGCTTTTATGCTGTTATTGAACTAAAGTATCAGTTTTCATCACTTAATGTTTCGTTGACTCGATTTTCAGCTGTCGCAGATCTGCTAAGGGATGGACCATTTTTTTTTTTTGGGGGGGGGGGGGGGGGTTGGGCAATTACCAAAAAAAAATTCATGCACAGCAAAAGTGGAGAAAACAAAATCGTGCAAAGCGAGCTCACTCACTCACTCACAAGCAAAAGGTGAAAAAAATATATTATTGCACAAACTCAAGACGGAAAAAATTCGAGCTCAGAAAAGTTGCCCACCCCCCCCCCCCCCCCAAAAAAAAAATAAATAAATAAATAAATAAATAAATAAAATGGTCCATCCCTGACGCAACAACTTGTCCATAGACAGCATAGAAAAGAGTTCCTCGCTCGCCGGCAGATAATCACGAATATTGTCAAGAAGACAAAAGGAAATGAATTTTACAGGTTGTGTGTCAATAACGTTTGAAGTTCCGTTTCGGTAACATTTGGGATTCCAGATTTCCAATATCTTTTCACTGAGCATTTTTTTCAGCATTTTATTCAGCATTTGCCGGCTTTAAAAAAGCCGGGCAGTGTTCACTTCGGTGTTCTTCCGTGCCAGTTTCAAAATTTCAAGTAGTACTTTGGACCCGGCACGGAATCACTGAGTGGGAGACAAAAGAACTGTGCTAAAACAAAAGGTGTACAACGTGTCTGTTTGATTATCCATGATCGTGTTATTCAAATTGAAAGGAAAAATGTAAATAAACGAAGCAAACAATTTTCCTTAAATAAACGAACTAATTAATTTTGTCATCATACCGAAATCAACAGGGAAAAGTCGATGCTATGAGCCAACAGACTGTAGTACATTCTGCATGAGAGACTGGCCACTACAAAATTGGATGTCTTGAAATGCACCAACTCTCTTCTCGATGGATACAGGGTAACTAAATGATTATCAGGGTGTCGACTAACTCGTCATCACTATACACGCACGTAACTAAAAATAGTGAGCCAAAATTTAATCATTAACTATCCCGGGGGGGGGGGTACTCCCTTATATAAGCTATATAGGTATGTGCGGCGCCAAAGGGTATGGTTTTTGAGCCGTTTTGGTCTGAAAATGGGTATAGATTTTGACCATTTTGGTCTGAAATAGGGTATGTTTTGCCCACTGGTCTTAAATAGGGTATAGATTTTTGCCATTTTGGCTTTAAAGGGGGAAATTTTCCCGGAAATGTTAAGGGTCAGGTCTGAAATAGAGTAGGGAAATAGGGAGTACCCCTCCCCCCCCCCCCCCCCCCCCGACCGGGAACTATCTTTGATGCCGTGCGCGTTCCATCAATTTTCAAGGCGATTTATCCACATAGTGCCTTCCCAAAAGAGCAGTCGAACCGAACATTCCAGCCGGGTATTTTATCTTGGTTGCGCGCAGTAAAGATAAATTAGCCAGCTGCTTTAAAACAACAAAAGGCTCAGTATCTTTTTAATTATCCACAAACATATTTGAAATTGATTTTAGAAAAATGCAAATAAGCACTTTCCGACCATAAACCGGTTATTATCCATACATCCTTCACAAATCAAGAACAGCATTGAGTGGGCGATGTATGGAATCAAACGGCACTGTAACTGAACCGAGAAAAGGCCTCAAAACTACGTGCGGATATCTAGAAATGCGAGGATATTCTTCTCAACGGATACGTGGTAAATAACATTTATTTGGACTCGTAAATAGAATGTCACGCCAAAATGAAATTATGAATGTTTCAACATGAATGGCACATTTTCATTCGAATCGTCGAAGGAAACCTCGCAATAATAGTTTAATAAGATAGAAAAAACGCCAACGAGACCATAATAATCCAAAAAGGAAAACGAATACAGTCAACTCTCTCTAAGACGGACACCATCGGGACCGGTACAAACTGTCCGTCTTAGAGAGGTGTCCGGCTTATAGAGAGTTTAGATACAGTACAACGACTGAAAAACGGTGCGCAGGGACAAATTCCAAGTGTCCGTTTTATAGAGGTGTCCGTCTTATAGTGGTGTCCGTAAAGAGAGAGATGACTAGCTAGGATTGGGGGAGATTGAGACGGATTGATATCAACGGTGAACTTGCTGAACTTGATCAGTTTCAAGATGTACCATCTTTTTACGTGCTTTGCCAAGCACCTGTTAAACAAATGCATTTAACGTTTGCTCAATGGCGTACAGCTAATCAAACGTCGTTTTATTGAGATAACTTTAATCCAGAATGGTGTAACTTAGTACAGTATGTCCCTCAACGACATCACGGATTATAACGCGCGCTCTGATTGGTTGTGTAGTCGTTTTACCTGAGGCTGTGTATAGCACGGTTATCATGACGTATCATTAATAGTTTCGCGCCATGCTGTGAATGTTATTTTACTCAATATATAAACGATCTAATTAATTTTCGTCACCATACCGAAATCAACTGGGAACAGTGCCAGCAGTCGATGCTACGAACACAGACTGTACAGGGGCACCCAACGGATCGTTTCGGTGTAATATCTGTTCGGAAGGCCTATAATCGCCTAGGATATTCGGTTAGGGAAATGTCATCTCGAACTTTCTTAATATGGGAAAATTAATGCCTTTTGTTTACGGAGAGATAAAAATGTCGTTTTGGGTACAAAAATAGATCAGCTAGGATTTTCGGAAAGGCAAATTCAGCTCATAAATTCGGGTAAAAGATTTCAATCCCTAAAATTTTCTGAAGTTTGAAAGTTCAGCTAACGTATCCGAACAGATGCATTTTTCTTAGCGTTTAAAACATAAGCCATTGAACTGCACAAAAAGCATAGTTATAACGTAAAAACGACGTTCCGACACTATAGGGAAATTTTGTTGTTGGGTGCCCCTGACTGCACTGAGAGACTGACCACAACCAAACTGGATGTCTAGACTATCCACTAACTCTCTTCTCGATGGATACAGACTCATCATCACTATGTGTAACCGGGGAGGAGGACTCCCTTATATGGCTTAAATGGGGACATGCCGTTCAACAGGTATGTTTTTCAGGGTCTCTCGTCTTAACAGGGTATACATTTTCATATCTGTCTGGAGATTTTTGCTGGAAATGTTAAACAGTGTGCAGTCATAGTCGGACGTAAAGGCGTTCGCTGTTTGATTCATAACAGAAACAAAACGAAAACAAAACGATATAACAAAAGGCGAACGAAACAATATACATTCACCAGCTGCGCTGAAACAAAAGGCGCGGCAGTATCTTTTTAATTATCCAAAAATGTAGTTCAAATTGATTTAAGAAAAATGCAAATATGCACTTTCCGACATAATAAACCGGTTATATAGATCATCGTTCACAATCGAGAACAGCTGCGTGGATACACTCTTTTTTTTTTTATAAGAACGTTGGGGCTGAGATTTACCAAAATTTTAATAACATTGAACATGCTAAGAACATAACCAGATTGAGACTTAGCTAAGAACAATTTTATTTGCTTGAACCACTTGTTTCTTGCATCGAGCTCTCAATTCTTTGTTTTCATCTGACGTCATAAAAATTCTAAAATATAAATTGTTAATCGTACAAAGCTCTTCTTTTTATATCATCTAGACATGAAAATCATAATCTCTATGCAAAGTTTGGTATCGATCCAGTGATTCCTTTTGGAAATAAAGCTACTTGAAATTTGTGATGTCCCGTATGAACGTGTTTCTGAACTTCACAAAAAACGGATATTTTAATATCATTTTTTAATTTTCAGACGTGATAATAATTTAGAAGTGATGTCTAAACAGATTTGAAGTGAAAGCTAATGATATTGACGGTATAGTATGCTCTACCTCTTGTGCAATTTTATGGCGGCCATATTTGTGTCCCTCTGAAGGACACAAATATGGCGGCGGCATACTAAATACTGTAATTGTCTGAAATATCGTTTGCCAATAACTCGGTTATGAAAAACGCTACAAAGCTATAATTCGGACAAAACGTTTCTTTCTGCCTGATCTATAAGCTGTTAATTTTCTGATGTTGTTCGTGCAAGCAAACAGCTTTTGTAATGTTGATGAAAACCACCAATACAATATTCCAGTATCCTTTCAAAAAATTAACAAAATCTGGACAAAATGTAATATTTCAAATATCTCAGTGAATAAGCAGTTCAAATCATAGCTCAAAATACTTGAATGCACAATTTTATAGTAACAACATGAATTTCTAAAATACATTTTCATGGTCACGTTTGAATCTTTTTTCGTGAAATTCTATACCATGTAACTTAAGAACATGTTATTAAGAACATTTTCAGGCTGAAATCGCCCCCAAAAAATAAGAACATTCGGTCTTGGTTCAGCCTCAGCTCAAAAATTAGACGTTCTTATATAAAAAAAAAGAGTGTATCAGACTGCAAGCAGACGGTCTTTTTTCCAGTCAGATCCTTTGCGCGAGCGGAAATGTAGGGCGGATTCATTTGCAGCATACGCGTATAGCGGAAAGCGAGACAACCTATTCTTTTCCTTCGTATTCCTGGTTACGCCTATAGGGTATGTGATTAATCAATGGAAAAGCAATTAGTCGCCATTCAAAGCGGTGAATTTGGACCTCGTGGTTCTACATTCCAGCGAGCTAATGCTGGTTTTTATGTCGGGAAAATCCCGAACCATCGAGGATTTTGTTATTCCCCGACCGTCCCAGACATTCCCGACTCAGGGAGACAATGGGACACATCTACCTCGTCGTGTTTTCATAAGTCGAGAATGTCTGGGACGGTCGGGAAATAACAAAATCCCCGATGGTCTGCAACACGTCCCCTCGTGTACACTACTGGGGAATTGTTGCAGGGAATTGTCCCCTTGTGTGCGCGGACCTTCAACCTTACAAGCTTTGCATTTTCTCATTATTTCAGGTCAAGACCCGATGCTTCATTCCTCAAACTATTCCACAGTAGGCCTCGCGTGCGATTCCTCGCCGTTCAACGATGTTCTTTCCACTACCAACAAAGCTCATCAGAAATCCATGTACGTTATTTTTATCGCTCTCGTTATAACATCTTATTTCAAGTTCTGTGAAATTCTGCATGACACTGAGCGAGGTTTAAGTTGACGTAACCAAGCCCCTACATGAAAGCGAGGTTTAGGTTAAGAAGCAAGTTTTATCAAGCCTCTTACATGAAAGCGAGGTTGGGTTAAGAAGCAAGTTTTATCAAGCCACTACATGAAAGCGAGGTTTAAGTTAAGAAGCAAGTTTTATCAAGCTTCTATGTGAAAGCGAGATTTCGCGCCCGGTGCGTCTTCACATGAAAAACTGGAACACTTCGCGACGTGGGCTAAATTTTCCCTTCAGATGAATATTATACACATAAAAAGCAGTGCGATTTGTGCCGCAATGAACAGTGCCGACTCCAGCCGCGTTTTCCGCCCAATTGCCAGTCTATTAACCATACATAGTGATAAAATTACTACTTAGATTAAATAATACAACATTATTTTAGAAGCTTTAGCGATGCCGTCCAACTAATAATCTCAATCTCGTTGGTATGTGTATCTTTTTTTGTTAGGTCTGAACCCTTCCCTCGACACGTGGTTTCCTTCGCATTCCTCGACATTGGGACTCGGATGTGGCTCATCGCCTTTCAACGATGATGCGTCCTCGTTGGTCAATAAATCATCTCGGAATGCTCATCTATCTCCACGTTACACATATCACTATCATCCATATACACCTAGCACAGTGCGGGACACTGAGAAACTTGCAGTACAACCAGTCTCCTGGCCAAGTAAAGGTATGCAAGAGTATCGGAAAAGGCAAGCTGATTACGGTCATCCATCTGTATGCCATGAGAGCTTTCACCATTGTTACACTCTCATCTGTCACTGTAGTCACCTTCCATGTCCACATCAGTCGCAGCAAGAGGAGGGGTCCGGTATGGAGGCCCTGGGGTTGTCAGGATTTCCACGACCAGCCTGCTGCGATGTGGAGTGCAAACAGGCAAATCAAAATCTCTCTTCAGAACCCTGCCGACAACTCTCAAAATCATCTTATTCCGCTTCGACAGAAACAGAAGAGTCTTCACTTAAAGCGGCAAAATTTAATGAACTTGAAAAGCCCGACAGCTCGATACAAAGTGGCCGACCGATGACGATAAACCACGAGGAGAAGAAGGGTGGCTATTCGTCCCCAAATACATCCTCCATACATTGCATTGCCTCCGCTGAACTTCCACCGAAGCGTACTCCAATTGCAACAAAACGAAGTAGAGAAATTCGGAAGCCAATCAGTCCATCGAGGGACGTTAAGATCGAAAGGTCCCTTGAAGGTTCTGGTGATAGAGAGTGCAGGATTGCGTACTTGGGGAAGGTCAAGAAGAGTCGGACTACGGTGCAAGGTAACGAATATCAGAGGTCCATGAACACATGTACCTATCAACCTCCAACGTGCGAAGAGTCCAAATCCAGCAACACCATGCTCTTGGAAAAGCAGTTACCACCATGGGACAAAGCTCAAAAGCAGAGAACTAAGCCATTGCGCGATGACTCAAGGACCTTTTCTATGGCCCCGCGGCAAGACCAGTATTTTAAGGGTCAATACAAAGCATTTGACAAAGGACAAAGGCTGGACACGTCCTACTGCGATTCATTACAAAAGGAGGGCATTAAACAATTGTCCAATGATTGGAATGAAGTTCAAACTTTGTCCTGCCAGGAATTAGGTAACGCTACACAGGAAGTGCAGACGTACGCGAAATCTGAAAGACTTGAAATCACCCGCAGTGGCAATTGCCATGAGCAAAGGCTATGTGATTCACGATTGTTACCTAGTTCCAAATGTCATGAAACCAGTGACAAGGATAACACACGTCCACATACAACGCGACTTAACCAAGACAAGGATATTCCATCGTTCACATGTTCTGCACAAAATGACTTACCGACTGATGTAAACAACAATTGGGCTGGGTACAGTTACGATCACAAAAATCTCCCTAAAATTGTGGCCGTGCACACGATCGTTAAATATCGTGAGGAAAACGCTCATCGAAATGAGTTGCGCGGAGCCAGAAGGCTGTCATCAAATGAAAAGATAAAGTGGAATCGATTGTTAGATGATTTATCGACAAGAAGTGGTGATGCGGGCTTTCGTGAAAACGAACATAAAGCGTCTTCATCTCATGATAAACGTTACTCAGATGCAATATATATGCAAAACTCTGGTAAGCTGCAAGATAAACAAAATTTAGACAGTTTAAAACAGTTAACATAATTATATACGAAACGAAGGGCATGGATTGAGTGGCTGGGGCTGACGTCACGTGTTCAAAGGTTCACTTTGACGTCTGTAACCGGGTATTCCAAGGGCCTTATAACATCTCGGCCGCGCAAGTAACTGCAGTGAACTGAGCCAACTGGTCAGCCTCCCACCAGCTATAATTCACACAAAAAATTGTGTTCATTTACCAGGGGCACCCAACGGCAAAATTTCCCCGTAGGTGTCGCAACGTCGTTTTTACGTTATAATTGTGCCTTCTGTGCAGTTAAATGGCTTATTTTTAAACGCTAAGAAAACTGTATCTGTTCGGATACGTTAGCTGAAACTTTCAAACTTCCGAAAACTTTAGGGATTGAAATCTTATTACCCGAATTTATGAGCTGAATTTGCCTTTCCGAAAATCCTAGCTTACCTATTTTTTTACCCAAAACGACATTTTTATCTCTCCGAAAACAAAAGGCATTAATTTCCCCATATTAAGAAAGTTCGAGATGGCATTTCCCTAACCGAATATCTGAGGCGATTATTGGCCTTCCGAACAGATATTCCACCGAAACGATACGTTGGGTGCTCCTGATTTACGCGCCTAATTTAATACCATCACGGTACAAAATACATCTGCACTTGATTTAACTTGATCTTACTTTCTTTTTAAGGGATTGCAGAGAAGCAGTGGGGAAATAAGACATTTCTGCCAACAAAGCAATCGGCAGAGAAAAAGCCTCAAGCTCTACATGCAAAGCTACCAAATATCCATGTTCAGGCCGCACCGAGTGAAACCCGCTGTACTCTTGATAAACCCTATTCGGATGCACCCAATCCATGGGCAGTACCTTCCCGGTCCGACCTTGGCCTCCCTCCTCTTCCCCGAGGGTTCGCGAAGGTCAGCCTCGGCCAGTCCGGGCCGGCTCCACCCGCTACTAAAATAGATGCATCTTTAGTGAAAACCTCTGGCAAAAGACAGAACGATATTGGCAGAACAGTTGTTGTCGATTCTCAATACGAAGACGATAATAAAGGTCATGTAGAGGAGAAATGGACAATTAAAGAACTTCTGCCAAGTATTTACACTGAGAAAAAGCCTCAAACTGTACATAAATGCGAGGCCGTCGAAACGCTACGGCGAAAAATTGTGAAAGCTGAAGAGAAAATCGAAAAGGAGAAAATCATCTGGAAAAAGAACATTCTATACAAGTTGAAGAAGGTAATAACTACACGGCTCAGAAAAGCGGAGGAAAAGCCAGGGAAAGGGGTGATATAGTAAAGAGAGAAAATGGTCACAGAGAGAGAGGAAGCAAAATGAAAAGTAATCTCAGTTACTGTTATTCTGTGTAGTTAAGCAATGATTCTCCTCAAGGAAACAGCCTCTAGTAGGTGAAAAAGGCAAAGTTCGAGAAGTAGGCGGTTATGTTCTCACTCATATCAGGACCCAAAGTGGCACACGGGGCTTCCACAAGGGTCTTCCACTACTGCCCGGCTTCTATCCTTCGGCCAGTGCCTCTACTACGCCTCTCTTGGGGCGTTCATCTCAATGCAACTCTCGGCAGCGAGTCTGCTTTTCATCCGTAGGACATAGGCGGTTATATATGTGTATGTGCGTCTTTTTTGTCTGTTTGCTTGTGTTTGTTGTTGTTGTATTTTTTTTTTACGTTTATTTTATCTTGTGCAGAAGCAGAGAGATCAGCTTTATCTATATACGTTCCCTTCGGGTTCGCCTACTTTTTCCACGTATTTCAATGATGTAGTAGAGTAACAAGACCTTATCGGCTGTAGATACGTTAATCACCGACATACATTGAAATACTGTGTATTGTAAGCAAAAAATATAAAAGCAATATAATAATTTAAATTTTGTAACTTTTTAAAGAAATATTAAAAAGTGAAGTTTTAAAAAAGTAAAGTTACTATTAAAAAACAGCTTTTTGCACTATCCCCTGACTATGGCATCATTTCACAGCAATTTCCACACTGATGCATTTCCCTCTGCCTTTGTTGTTTAAATTTTCCTATCCCAGACAGGTCTAATAATTAAATAATCATCGCCGTAATTACCATGTGGAACACTGTAAAGAACGTAAAGGAAGAGAAAAATTGAAACACTTTTCCCATGTATCACATGCCTGAGATTTACACACTACTTTGTATTCCATGATCATTAACAGTTCAATAACCCGTAACCACAAGTTGACCGTCTTGTAATCCATTGTTCCACGACTTGTACGACTTAGAAACATTTGTACACATGTAAGTCTCAAGTAATGTATCAAACACGTGAAACACTTCAGTGTTTCATCGGGATATCAAAACACCGAGAAAGGACCGAGTTGAAAATACGACGTGCAGCGGAGTATTTTTGACGAAATTCGAGGGGTTTGGATAGTCGATGGAACACTGGATCGAGAGTTTTATACATGTATATCTTCTCAATCGAAACAAAAACTAAGGAGTAAACGGAGAAATAAAATCGTAAAAATCTATGTTAATTATGACCGGGTATCCAAACCTCCGACACGGTTATGATCTCCATTGTTTTAACTATCGGACAACGCGTTTCTACACCCACCGTCTCGCTAATGGGTCGTGTGACTCCCTAACGATGTGCAGCTCATCATCTGTACAATCTCATGAGCTGTCACGACCTGTACGGGTCGTACAATACCATTCATGGGTCGTATCAGTTCGAGAGTATTGGACATGGATGAAGGCGATAAGATCAGAAGGTAACAAGAAAGGACAATCCTTCTTTAAAAAAAGAGAGAAATAATGGAGGTACAGTTGATCCAATAAGGTAGGTAATCTCAACGGTTAACGTTAGCCTCCTCCGCAGGCAACTCTTACATAAAGGCACGAGTGAGAGACTGGTACGGAGGGCAAAAAGGTGACTGAGTGGGGTGCCCGCTCTTTTGCCCCTTTCTTGCCCAGACCCCGGAGACCCAGGAGTTGCCTGCGGAGGAGGTTAGGTTAACGTCAGGTCCTATATGGATCCCACATGGACTTCTCAAATACGTATCGCAACCCGTGTAAAATCATTTTTCATCTTTTTAAAGATGGAAAAAAGCAGGAAAAAAAACAGTCAATATTGAGAACAATATTAACATAACACACGTTTACATTAAGAAATTTAAAGGTTCACATATGCGCTTAGCCTCGAAAACGACCCCACCACAAGCTATAAATTAACCAAAGACGGTTTTACTTTATTGTCTTTGCTTTTTTGCCTAATTCCAAATAGCTTTTTGTAAAGCAGGTTCAAATAAAGCAACCAATGTCTTATACCGTTAAAGATAAATGTCATAAATTACAATTTTAAAAAGTTGAACTGAATTCACTTCTAAATAAACATCAAATTGATTGTCAAACCAAGACACCTGGTTAGAGCACGATATTAGTAAATTGAAATGGTATTACAACTATTTTATAGCTGCAGAGGTCTCGTTAGAAGACGGCTGCTGGGTAACAAGTTTATGCAAAATTCAGGAAATGCATCCGCCAGGGGCTTGGCGGCGGAAGAGGGACCCTGGGAACAAGGTTGTGCAGAGACCCTTTCGATTTTCCTGCGCCTTAAAAATCAATAAAACCCTTATTACCGCCTGTTTTTGTGTTTTAACGCAGGTACCCAATACTAGGCAAGCTGAAACCCACCAGTGTGAGACAAATACAGTGTGGTGTATACAAGGTCACGTGACATCGTAACTGAAGCCACAGTGCGCAATAGCAATTTTCATCATTTCCAAACGTCCTGCTTGGTTCTCACCAAACAAAACACACACATTCGTTTCCTGATAATTTGAGATGGAATGGCTTCAACAGGTGAAAGCTCGCAATTTGCAATTGGTTGCCTGACAAACTTTTGTGCTAAACAGAGGACTGAGGAAGACGAGGCTTTTGAGGTTTGGTAGCGCTAAAAGTAAATTTCAGGAAGGAATCTAAACTAATGTTCAAACAGTTTTAAAACGAAGCTGAGCACAAATGCTTTTGAAAAGGAAATAACTAAACGCGGCCTCTCGAAGCATGCATAATGACAGAAAGGCGTAACAGTTGGACTAGGGTTGGAAAAATCCCCTTGTGTACGTTTTTCTTCTTTGCATGTTGCAAAAATGCGCTGCAATTTCAGTTGATGGGCAAGCTGAAAAACTGGACAACGATAAATAATCGACGTGTGATCAAACGTACGAAGTGTTTTGAAAGCAATGTTTATGTTATGAAAATGTTCACGACGTAGAAGTAAAGCAAAGGGAATGTTTGTGTGAAACTCACCTACAATGCTTCCCCACTCAGTCATACTGGAGCTTTGACAGACCTTGTGCCACACCTATATCACGTGACTGACTGATTTGGCGGAAAATGTGGAGAGCGTTGGTTTCATGGTTGCATTCAGTACTGAAAGTCACGTGACCCCTTCTGCAAGTCTGTAGTTGTCTTAACCTGCGGTCAGGCTTTATTTTCGTTTCTGCACGGATTGAGATTCCCCGAGGTTAGAGGAGGGCCTGATCGCAAGTTATAGTTGTCTCGCACCGTATAGAACCAATGTTTGCAAATAGCTGAATGCATTTGGCCCAAATAAAATAAACTACACAGATAGCACTAAAACTCAAGCGAATGGAAACCGAAAACTCCAACATCACTAATAGGAAAGCGTCAATCGGGTAACAGAAACTCTCCAGCATGTAGTGCTCTTGTTAGTTTGGAGTAAATTATTGTATTCCACCCTCTACGACTATGTCTTGAGGTATAAACGACGACTAAAAATCAACTGTCGGTAGTAAGGCGTGCATGGCGTGCATCATGGAGGGCTGTTTTGAGACGCTGCTTTACTCTGCGTCGTTTCCGCCAGAAGTTTTTCTTGTTTGCTCAGCAGCTCTTTGATGCGTGCTTCTCGATCTAATGCAGAAGAAAAACAGCGCTCCTCGCTGCTCGAGTCCAACGGATCATAAAATACAAGGGGAGCTATGGGCCGATCAGTGAAAAGGCGAATCTTCTTGGCTTGTTTATCGTAATCAGGTTCAAAAAGAGGTTGTGTAGCATCTGAAGCATTCTGACTCCGTTCTACTCCCATTTCTTTGCTCGAGCTCCACGTTCCTTTACTTTCCATGTTTTCCTCTCCGTCCGATTTCAGTGAGGACACTGACCAAATACCTTAGATCGGAAACAAAACAAAAAAAACAATATCAAACACTCAGGAAAATATTATTTCCAGGAAATACAATGTCCAATCGTCGTTCACTCATTTTCGCAAGCTTTAACTCCCAACCTTTTCAGTCCCAAGCTAGCAATATTAAGGCTGCTTTTAGTTTACATAGCTTGATAGAAACAGTCAAGTGAGAGGGGACAGCCGAGGAACAAAGCTTCTCTTTCCTCCCTTATTTTTTCAGCCATTTCTCCCTCCTCCCTAAACCATTCTTCTCTCCTCAAGTGAGTTTACGAGAACATGTCGAAACGTCAAAGTCATTGCGCAATCCAGAGCTGCACACAAACCTTTGAGTTCTCCTGGCAAACTGTCACTCTCGTGTCTGCATCAGGCTATGTAAACATGTGCGCACGTAACGTTTTTTAGTCCTTAAAATTACCTGCAGTCCTCTTAAAGATTACTTTGGTAGATCTGGAAGATTCTGAATCAGATCCTGAGCTGTTGGGAGAAACTGCTGGCGTACACTGTTTTGATGATAATTCTGAAGTTAATTCATCAGCAGTAAGCGTCGCCTCACTATCAGAAGTAAAGAAACCAGAACATGATTTTTCCTTCTCTATATCGATCTTCCTTGGAATTGACTTGCGTGGTCGTTTCCGAGGAAGAATACAATCAGTTTTTTGTTTCTGTGTATCACCTCCTTCCAGAGACATTTCCAGTGAAGACTCATCAAACGTTTTACAAGTAGCATTGCATGCCTTTTTGTACCTTGAGTTCCCCAATTCACCAGCATCTAAATCTCTAACCGTGTTGCCAGCAGAGACTTTCAATCCTTTAGTGGAAGTATTTGATACCTCGTCAAACTTGGAGCTTTCAGTGGCATGTCCTTGGAGGTAATCACTCTCAGCTGATGCTGTCAAATCTTTTTCTGAACACAACGGTGAGTTCTTGTCTGTCTTAAGTTGGACATGCTGTTGATGTGAGTCCTGTTGATCACTGTTTTCTGCCAATACACCAATGTTAAACCAATCAAGGTTTTCCAAGCTTCCACTTCCACTCTTGCTGGCCTCAGGAAAGGCAACAGATTGAGCATTAAAATCACAAGGAAGTGACATTTTTCAGCAACAGAAAACGCTTCCGTGTCAGCCTCTGAACTCTCTCCCTTCTTGTGCCCTGTCAGTAACAAGCCACGTATTTGCAACGTACTTTCCGGTTCTTTTTCTTGTAAGGTTCTGTCATGGCTTGAATTGCATTCCATAGCAGAGTCAATCCTGTGCTGTTTCAACGTTCTGTAATATGGTGACAACCACTTTACTACTCTATAGCTACTTGTGGCTGGACTTGTGGCTGTTGTGTTCTGACGCCATGACTCACTTTGAGTGAGTTGTTCCGGACCAAAAGATGAGGGCTGAAAGAACAAGTTTCCAAACTGAGAATGCAATAGAGTACTAAAGTTATGATGTCACAAAAATTAAATTTGTGAAATTTTGAAATTTGATCAGCTATTCGGAGGAAGCATGCCATAAAACGTCCACTTGCCAAAAAGTAGCTCTCCATTGCCATTTACGGCCGAGATGTGGGCACTTAAGGTTTTAATTTCTCCATACAAACCCTTCTAAGTTTGCGTCTGTTCCTTCAGTTTAGAACAGGTGCAAAATTAGAGAAGTTTGTATGGGACGGTACCAAACTTTGAACCTCTATATCTTGTTCTATTCATGCTAACAAGTTGAAATTTTTTGGCTGATCATACAGCAGCAATCTTTACCACTCTATTCAAATCTCTCAACTCTCAAGTATACATGTACAGGGTTACACATCTCCAATTGCCCATTAGCCATACAGAAATCAGGCCAATGAAATGAAAGGTAATCAAGTATCTAAAAACAAAATGTGCAACAGACAAGCTTACTTTTTTGTTTTTGACTAATAAATCAAAGTGTTCTTTCAAATCCACATATGGTCTTTGACTGCCTACAACGCCTGAATCCTGTGGCTTGCTTCGGATCCCAATCATCATAGAGTACCACTTTCTAGGCATCCTATCCATTCTAGGGAGGTGTTGACCTCTTCCATGGTTGTCTGTCTGTCTTACTGGTGTCAATGTGTGCACAGGCAACAACCTTTGGCATGCTCTCATGGTCATAAGCAACACCACCATACATATTTACAAGGTCCTTATCAACAATATGGCTATCAAAACAATCACTACGATTGATTAACTCCATACTTGTACAGCCTGGCAGTGGGCACTTTACTCCTGAAAAATACAAATGGAGTACTGTAATAGCAGTTATTACAGTTGGGCCGCAGTCAGATATTCTTTTGTTTTTAAAAAGTATGCAAACGAGTTAGGCTCGATTTCTGCCGCTCTCTCGAGTCCGGTCTTCGTTCTGGCTCATTTTCCCGAACAGCGGCTGGTAATCAAGTCTACAAATGAGGCTAATGAGCCAATACAATGCCAGATTGACCCTTTTGCCTTGTTTGCATGTCAAACGGCTAACAATACCAGATTGACCCTTTTGCCTCATTTGCATGTCAAACCGCTGACATCTGTAATAACTGCTATAGGGGAACAAGTACCACTTGTGGGCAAATACTCCGAAAATTGACTGAGCCCACGGTTTTTGACACCATAGTTGCTAAGCAACATGACTGACATGTTCTTTATTGCAACATGCAGCATGAAAATTTTCAGAGCACTTGCAAGAGCTCACATTACGTTTTGATTGAATAGTAAGAATCAGAAACTCTTCAAGTGATTCCACTGTACAAGGATTTTCTAAAAGCTGTACTTGTTTAGCAAACCCGTACTTGTTTAGCAAACCCGCACTTGATTAGCAAACTCGCAATATAACAGACATAGAAGTAACTATGGTTACGTTAAGTGTCTATGGCCTATGGGTTTTTTTTTCTTTTATAAGATCATAAAGAAATTATATTAACTTTAGAAGTATGTAAAGTTTTATATCCTAAGAGCCATAAATTTCATTCTGTAACTAAACTGAAAGCCAGTGGTTGTGCATTATTTCCATGTAACCAAGAGTGGTCAACATCATTTTACTTTCTCCTTAGAAATATGTCAATACCTATCCAATCTCCAATAATATTATAATAATGCGGTAGTTTACTGTATGCAATGGCTCCAGAAAATAAACATATCCCACCCAAGAAAGGTCATTGGAAATTCTGAGGGGGAGGGGGGGGGGGGGTCTCAAAAGCCAAAATTTTTAAAGGAAAGTATGAAGCTAAACTGGAAATTCCAGAAGGGTGGGGGGGGGGGAGTTCAAACAAAAAACTGGGGGCAGGGGTGGATATTTTCTGCGAACTACACATTCAATAAAAGAAAACCTATCCTAACTCTTGAAAAAGAAATGGGTTAAGTCACTGAATATTATGATACTGCGTTAATGCACTGATCAATATAGGCTGGATAACACAGTATCTCTAATAGAGTGGTAAAGTGTGATGTCACAAATTTTCAAATTAGTTTTATCAAGCCTCAAAATCACATCATTAGATAAAGATTGCTGTTGTATGATCAGCCACAAAATTTCAACTTGTTAGCATGAATAGAACAGAAGATATAGAGGTTCAAAGTTTGGTACCGTCCCATACAAACCTCTCTAATTTTGCGCCTGTTCTTAATGAAGGAACAGACACAAAATTAGAAGGGTTTGTATGGAGAAATTAAAACCAGAAGTGCTCATATCTCGGCCACAAATTGCAATGGAGAGGTGATTTTCGGCAAGTGGACGTTTTTTTGCATGCTTCCTTCGAATAGCTGATCAAATTTCATAATTTCACAAATTTAATTTTTGTGACGTCATAACTTTAGTACCGGTACTCTATTAGTCCCCTCTCTAGAACTTCAATTTAATAAACATATGCCCCATCCGTTATTGTCTGACTGGAAAACTTATTATTTTTTGATGCAAACCACCAAAAATAGCTTGTTGTTTATAATAATTTATGTTGTCGCTTTTTTTGACAATTTGTTATTTACATGTAAACATAAATAAACATTAAACAGTGTCATACTCTTTTTATGTGCATTTAAATAGACTGAAAAGCCATGTTTATTTTTCTTCACAAGAACCTACATGTTGTATTCTTTTGCGTCGCATTCCTGGTAACACATATATCGCATGTGATTAATCAATTATGGCGTATCGCATTAATCGCATTCAACGACGTGGTTTCAAATACGCCTGGAATACCGTCAGCGAACTCGCCAGAGTGGTCTGGCATCGCATTCCGAATTTAATATTTTTTAACACACAGTATGTTGTGGATTCACTATTTTCAACCCAAATTATTGTCATTTTTTTCTGATCTTTAGACCATGGAAGCAAATCAAAGGCACTATGTGCCACTTCGTGAATGGGAAAGTAAAGAAATTAATTAACATAGAAATATGCAGTGACCGGGTAAATGTAAGTTGACAGTCTCGTCCTAGTTCGACGTGAGTATAAAAGACAATACTTCGATGTTTTCGAGAATCGATTTTCAAGTTTTGAGTCTGACTCGAATAGGGGATTTTGAGGAAACGATTTATTTCTCGAAACAGAACAATAAGATTCCGCGCGGCATTCACGCAAGCGGTGTATTTCGTATTCACGTCCAAATCAGTGTTGGTCAGGAGGGAAACTCAAACGAGAAGTCTTTAATCACTGGTATTCGATAATCGCCAACTTTATGGGCAGAATATTTTAAAAACAAGGTTTAGACAGGGTTTAACAAAACTATGACCTTATACGATTTTAAACTGACTGGCCAACCTAACACAGTAAACCCTGTTTAGAAGGTGTATATAAACACAGACTAAAAAACTGACCTGCTTATAAGTTGATTTAGACCTCATTAACTAACTTTTTAGACGTCGTTTAAATATTCGGCCAATATGTTCGAACTGGTTTGAGTTTATTTTAAAGCAAGTTGCTGTTCGTGAAATAAAATATTCAATCATTTCAAAACGTTCTGATCTAGTTTGTGAAGTCTGTGCTTCGCACGCACAATATAAATTAATTATATATGTAAACATTCATTCGTCTTCAGTTCTGTCATACACGAAACTCTTGGAAAGAAAAAATACTTCAGTTATTTATGAAGTTGCAATTCTTGGACTAAAATTAGCTACAGTTAAATTATCAAAATGGTTTTGCTCTTCCTATTAAAAAACATATTGAGATACTATGAAAATGAAAGGTAAATCTTATTTTTTTTGTCCCCCGTCACGCAACGCTTCCTCGTTCCGATAATAATTTTAAAATTCTTTCCACCATTCATGCAACTAAAATGACAGAATTTTTTCAGCAAACCAAGACACATCTTCGATTTCTAAGCAACTTTTAACGTTATTTGTTATCTTGTCATCAAATAAACTGGGACTTTCGTGTTGTCTTTAATACTTACAATGTTATGCCGGTCAGATTAAACGTATATGTTTCATGATCATATATTTTAAAGCTTTCTAATCAATTATTCGCTCCTCTATGTCGTTGGCACTTTTGCGGTAACTATAACTAGTATAAAGAAAATACACACTGATCCAGATAAAATGGTACTTTATTCACGAAACAAAACACGATGAGATGTTTAATTCTCCTCAGAGAATATTGAATTAACAACAACAACAAACAACAAATATTCAAATATAAACGCTACATTCCTTTTAGAAGCAGAAATAAAAAGTTTCAATTTTCTTTCGCAAATAATTTTAGCTGAGACTTCATCTGCTATAATTTTCCATCGAGCGAAATCGTACAGCTTTATAACGTCCGAGTACAAACATTATTTGAATTGGATCAAACAAGAAAAACAACATTAAAAAATATCACTTACCGAACGGCACCGTTCTCGTATTAAAGTCCTGAAAACTCCAATAAAGTACGAGGTTCGGTTTCAATTTTCGAGCCGTTTGAATATAGCTTGTCTTGAGAGTGGATGACTTCAATACTTCAATAATTATGTCCTCTTATTTGGCGATCGAGTATTCTTGACTGTTACTTCTTTCCATTTCGAACTTACTGAAGGTGTATTTTGATCGTAATTTAATATGCCCTATGCGACACTTGGCGCCCTACAGAATGGATGATGATTTTGATCATAAAAGCAGAGAAACACCGTCTTCCAACAAGAAACCACGAGGGTACTGTGTTCGTTTTGTTTACTGATCGAAAGAAATGGAAATACTTAGCTTGTGGTGTGCAACATGAATTCTCGCTAAGATGGTCTTGAATATTTTGTCAGGGAACACAAAAGTCGTTGAAAGCTCACTGGTGACACAACTGCTTGAACCATAAAGCTTCCCAATCATGAATTGACATGAAGCAGCATAAAGAAAACGCCTTGATTCGCCTACGCCATTGACAACTCCCGCGCACAGATGGATCCAGCGTGTCCAGAGATAAAACGTCACTGTATCTATCGTCCGGTTTGACCCGAAAACTAAGGCATTCATTCACTACAAAACAAATTCCTGTCAGCCTGTTTTATCCAGTGTTAATATCCACCCCAAAAAACGAAAACGAGCCAGAAAAGCAAAGTTTGAGGCCTACAGTAGTCGTAATTTCGGTCAGCCGTAGTAAACAATGGCACAATGGCCCCCCCATATGTATTTATATGTTTGATTTTCACCTTCCCAAATCAACAAGTGCTGGCGTGGCGCAGTGGTAAGGTTCTGAGTTACAAAGCAGGACTTCGAGGGTTCAAATCCAACAACCCCTCGTTTCCAAAAAAAAAAGGAAATAAATAAATAAAATAAATAAAATAAATAAAGAGGGAATTAATGCCACACATTAATTTAATTAATTAATTAGCGATTAAGTTTACAGCCCATTGACCGAGTGAATTTGTCCACTAAATGCTATAACTCGTTCTGCGCATGCGGCGCATTCACGAGTTAAAAAGGCAGAATTTCCACACAGCCCATACCTCATTACAAATATGGTTCTTTTGTTAGGAGAAGACAATTGGTGGTTTTCATCAACGTTACAAACTGTTTGCTTGGCATGAACAACACCAGTAAATTACAGGTAAAAGAGCAGGCAGAAATAAACGTTTTGACCAAATTATAGCTTTGTAGCCTTTTCATAACCGAGTTATTACCAAACAAATTTTTAGAAAATTACAGTATTTAGTATATGCTGCGCCATGTTTGTGTCCTTCAGAGGGCACAAATATGGCCGCCATAAAACTGCACAAGAAGTAGAGTAGATTCTACGTCATATCATTAGCTATTCACTTCAATCTGTTTAGACATCACTTCTAAATTATTATCACGTCTAAAAATTTAAAATGACATAAAAATATCCGTTTTTGTGACAGTTCAGAAACACGTTCATCCGGGACCTTCACAAATTTCAAAATGCTCTATTTCCAAAATGAAGCATTGGATCAATACCAAACTTTGCATATAGATTAATGATTTTCATGTTCTAGAAGATATAAAAATAATAGCTTGGCAGGATTGACAGTTTAGATTTTAGAATTTGATGACGTCAGATGAAAACAAAGAATAGCCTAACAATTCGGATGAACGAATAAGAAAACAATAATTATAGGAGCAAGATGTTTGTGATGGTCGTGATGCGTTAGGCACGTTGGAATGTGGAACCACGAGGTCTAAATTCACCGCTTTGAATAGCGACCAGCTTTGCCATTGATTAATCGCATATCCTATTATGCATAACCAGGAATGCGACGGAAAAGAATAGGTTGTCTCGCTTTCCGCTTATATACCCATATGCTACAAATGAATCCGCCCCTTCCTAAACAACGCAGTACCCGTTGTGACCAACATTGTTATATTCAAAAATAATTACCCTAGAAAGGTGTTTGGATAGCCAATGAAACACTGTCCCAAATGTTTGATATATCTTCTCAGTGGAAACAAAATTTAAGGAGAAGATGGAGAAATAAAATCGTAAAAATCTATGCTAATTAAGACCAGGTATCCAAACCTCCGACACGGTTATGATTTCCTTTGCTTTAACTATCGGACAATGCGTTTCTTACACCCACCGTCTCACTAATAATGGGTCGTGTGACTCACTAACGATTCAAAACAGACATGCAGGCTCATCATCTGTACAATCTCATGAACTGCCACGACCCGTACGGGTCATGCAATGCCATGTTATGATTTCCTTGGTTTTAACTTAATGAATTATGAACGAGTTTGAGAAATCAACAATAGCTTGTTGTTTATGTTGTTGTTGTTTTTATTTATGTTATCATAATTATGTTATCTCATGCACACTGTCTGGAACATGTCATAAGGTTTGCATTGTTATGTTACTTATGATCGTGTTATCAATCTGATGATGCTGGTGTGGATCATTGTGTTGACACTGATGTGCATGAGGGTTTAGACCGTACGAATTTCTCCAACTCCACTATTATTAATTATGTAAATAAATAATGGTAATTTCAGTGGATAAATTTCTTCTCTTCCAATGTTTCCACATTGAATTGAAATTTAGAAATGCTGGTTTTTGTGGAGGGAGGGAAAACCGGAGTACCTGGTGAAAAACCCTCAGGGCAAGGATGAGAACCAACAACAAACTCAACCCACATATGACACCAGGTCCAAGATTCGAACCTGGGTCCCATTGGTGGGAGGTGTGGGAGGTGAGTGCTCTCACCAGTGTGCCATCCCTGCTCCCCTACTCGTTGTACTCAACTTAGACCTGCAAAGTTGCAAACAGTCCCTCTTTCAGGAGCGACTGTTTCATAATAAGCCAGTAAACTTTACTATATTCATTTATATTGGGGTGGTCAGTCCCGGGGGGTCATTTCATATAATTTACGGAAGCACTTCATGAATTCTCCCACCAGTCCCTTTGCTCATAAACCGCCAATAAATCTACTAATTATAATCGCCTACTACAAGCACAAAATAACAGTAAGAACCGGTTTACGAAAACAACTGTTTTACAGTGTAGATAAACTTTTAAGTGTATGATTTTCGCAATTTTTCCTCCCACGAGTCCTAGTCCATTGCAAAGTTGTTGTTAGACGGGTTGTCTGGGAAATTACACGCGGAGCGAGTTCCTAGACAAACACATTTCCCCATTTGCAAATATTGGGATAGTTTAATACCCTTTTCAATATCGAAACTTGAAATTACAAAACGTATCTTTAACCGTTCATGTTGCAGCGATTTTTTTGGTCTCTGATTCAAAAAGGTCTGCCAACATGATGAAAAACATGCTCCAAGCTTGTTAACGCTGCGACACGTCGATGTCTTGGCTCGACATCGCGAGGTTTTTTGGCCGAAATATGTCTCGTTCTCGGAGTCAATTATCCAAGAAAATATTCTTTCGGCCGGTTGTTAAAAATTATGTTTAAGGAAACGAAAAAAGAAAGAACAGAGTCGTGCAAATCCTTTCAAATATCTTGCTAAAACACAATGCACAAGGCTTAACTTAGCACGAGCAGACAAAGCCCTGTTTGAAGCTTTTGGCGTTGGGGGGGGCGTGGGGGGAAAAAGGGGGGGGGGGGGGGGGGGTGGTGGGTGGGGGATGGGGGGGTTGGGGGGGAAAATTAAGTGTCCCTCGCGGGAGGTCAATGAAGTCACGTGACATTATGGCATCTTAGCCCCTGACAACTGGTGGTCCCCTGGGGTCCGACCCGCAGGAAAACGGGGGATAAATGTGGGGAATACAAGGAGATGGATTGGATTTCATTGCCCTTGGGTTGAGGAAAATACTCGGACATTGTTTTTGGAGTTCAAAGAATATAGGGTTGGGAAGAATTCGCAAGTTTAATAAAAATAATGGATGACAACAACAGGACCATTACAGTCGAAGCCCCTCTCTGATTACATGTATGAGCGGACACTCTCGTATTAAAGCGGACAGTCTGCTACTTTAATACGACGACACCTTGACAAAACCCCGTTTGAAACGCTCCTCATACTCCTGTATTTAGGAAAAAACACATTCCCGTAAAGTTCGGCCATTTCCCGTATTAAAAACGCGACCGCGGACACTTTCGAGAGGTACGATTTGGATTTTCTGTTGTTTCTAAGCGGACCCCAAAAGGAACAATTCCATATATACTAGCCTCAATTTCATTTTAACCAATGAACTTCACACCTCTGTTTGTCTTCATACAGTCGAACCTCCACTAACGGCCACCTCTCTATAACGGCCACCTCTCTACAACGACCAGGATTTTTCGTCCCAACGTCCACCGCGATGCATACACTTTACTCTAATTGAAACCTCCCTACAACGGCCACCTCTCTACAACGGCCAGTTATTTTCGGCCCCAAGGTGGTCGTTGTAGAGAGGTTCAACTGTATTTGTTTGTTTTTGTCATGTTTTAAAATGCGATGGTGTTCTGTTTAGTGTGAGCGGTACAAGCTCCCGTAAGCGGCCACCTATCCCTTATACTGTAGACTGCAAAACAGTCTCTCTTTTTCTCGAGATATTGTGCGCGCGAAGCGCCGATAATCCACGCGCGAGCCTCGTCTATCCCCAATCCCACTCGTAATTTCACGCTCGTTCCAGATCCTTCGGCCGCGTTCAGCCCGACACTCACTTATACTGCAGATTTAGCAAACTTTCGTCGCGCCCCTGGGTCTCCGAGGATGGATGAAACTGACGCGCGTGTAAAAGCTGTAACTTTTCGGTTATGTACTCAGTAATACCTATAAACCATGATTGTTTTTCACTGAGGTTTATTGACTGAAAAAACGACCTCCAAGATACATGGGTAGATAATGTCTGCCCCCCACTAGTCTTTTTTAGATTTTAATAAATTAAACTTTTTTTAGCTTTAACTGATGTTTTGGTAAACCGTGTAATAAATAAATAAAGATTCTTCTATATCTATTTTCGTGCCATCATACTCGCGGGCATTTTTTTCAAGGCCTAGTTTATTCTCACATAACGTTCCAAGATTGCTTGTTCGCCAGGGTCTTCTTCGCGCCCACCCGCCATCTTGAAAGCGGAGTATGGCCGTGGGGACGAGGTTGGAAAGGGCGGGAACCGGGAGTGGTACGGGATGCAGGAAAATCAGACCCCCCTGTCCCCCACCCCCTCAAAATAATAAACATGACAATAAAGTGGGACTCAGCATTTTACCAAAATTTCATTTTGTTTTACTATTTTTATTATCTAATATGTCTAGTGTCATTTTTTGACCTTTTTTTCACTCATGGCTGCCGAGAAAAAGTGGCCTGGAGCTCAATCCTGCTGCTTTAAAGCATTCAGATATCGGGCGTGGTGCCTGATGTGATCCTCCATAAAAGAAGCGATAAAATAATAGCTATGATTATAGCCCTGTGGAAAGAAATATGTCAACATCAGATCCGGACGCAAGTAGACAAAAGTTTTGAACTATAAACTTGGGTACAAACGCCAAACAGTGAAAAACTTGCGTCACTTGCACTCAAATTTGATCTCGATCAAAGTTTACTTCGCGCGCCAAGACTTCGCCGCTAAAAATTTACTTCGCGCGCCAAGACCGCCAGCTACGCAGGCTAGATCAAAGTGAACGCAAGTCGTCGCAAGTCAACGCAAGTCCTGGCCAAACGAAGGAATTGGAAACTGGAAAATTTAGAGACGTTTGTATGACTGGACAAACGTCTCTAAACTTTCCAGTTTTAACTTCCGTTTTTCTCGACTCAGGTAGAACCTAACCTTATGAAACTTTGTACGATTACCAAACAAGAGGTGGTCTTTCAGGTGCTGGTATTGATTTTCCGCTCAGCAAAATATGAATTTGCGGCGGCCATTTTGGAGAAAGGTCTATTGGCACTGAGTCAGAGTCAGATCGAGTGAGCAACTTCTAGATATCAACATCCGACACTTAATTGTTCACATCTTTACAGTCAGGCAATTCACAGAGAGTATTACTGTAAGTTTTTTTCCCCTCACTTTCCTAGCTAAAACTATCAAAGAGGTTTAAGAATGACCAATACCTCCTGCAGTCTCAAAGTGACAGGCACCTTTTGTGACCTGCAAGCTTCAACAAAGTTTTCCGGGAGCAGTTGAGATGGATAAAATTCATCACCTAATCCCTAAGGCAGAACAAAAATAAATAAAAACAAATTAATCTCAAAGAATTCTAAATTTTTGGACACTGTCATATAACGGTAAATTGCTTCATCGTCCAGGGAGGGGGGGGGGGGGGGGGGGACTCCTATATGAAAGGGACGGGGATGCTCATCGGAAATTTTGAATTAAACCAATTTGGGCGTGGCTCAAGCTTTATTTGACCCCTAAAAGATACCATTCTATAAAAAGACAGTCAAACAAGAGTTATAATGACTCATCGACACAGTATGACAGTGTTTTTTATTTTTTATTTCTTCGCGTGCAGCCCTAAACGATACCTTGATGGCTAAAAATATTGGCGTTCCGTCCTGAACACCCTAAGTGATACCAAAATATGTTAAACGAGACAACAAGCATCCCCGTCACTTTCATATAGGGGTCCCCCCGCTGGGGGCCCACACAACTGAAGATTCTGGTTTGCCTAGCACATGAAGCGTCCTAGAAAGAAGTATTGCCAGTCCATTGCAGGTAACCCCAGCATTTTGTCAGGTTGACCTAAGACTCACCTAACAGTTTGCCGGTACCCATTTATACTACTGGGTGGAGAGGGTAGAGTACTGTGAAAAACACACCGGCCAGCGTCAAACCTGAACAACTTGATCTGGAGTCCACAAACCTAACCATTTGGCTACTGCACCTCACCCTCCAAATCGAGTGCTCCGAAGAAAAAAGCTATACAGTGGAAACCCGCCTTAGGGCCACCCCGTTATTATGGCCAGCTCTTTTTGGCCCAGTGAAATCGCACTTACAGTACTTACAGTACTTACAGCACTTACTGTAATCTCTTGTATAAAAACCCCTTTAATACGGCCACCTCGTAATACGGCCAACGGCCAGATTTTGCGATCCCTGTGCGTCTATTTTCTTTGTAATTTTACCCCGCAATACGGCCACAAACTCGGCGATGGATTGAATATTGCAAATTATTGACACAATGACTCCGTATGAGCAGGTTTTCATAAGTAGATTTTCATTGTTTTGACGAATTTTTGTCTCTTTTCGGATCTCCCTGTAAATTGGTTCAGGTTGCCTTTAGTGCTCGTTCAGTCGCTTTTGTTGTACATTTACAATGACCCCACAATGACCCCGTATTACGGCCAGCTTTTTTTGGCCCGAAGGTGTCCGTATCAACAGGGTTCCACTGTACATGACAAACAAACGTCATAGAAGGATATTTGATACCTGATCAATGAGTATGTCTGGAGGTGGTCCCTGGTATTTTTTCACCAGTTCAGTAGCATCGTACTCCTGATAAGACATAAGACATAATGATTCAGGGTTTATTTACATGTAAAGTAAACATAAATTCTCTCTACTGATTGCTATATATTCCTTTCAATGTTGGTCCTGAGAATTTGGAAAACATAGTTACCTTCCACGCTTCCTTGTTGCTTCCAATGTATCCAGTAAATGCCTTCTGTCCCCACTGACCCTGCATTGGGTTACAGATGGGTGCAAAGGCTGACACAGACTGTGGAGAATAAAGAAATTCATTGACGTTCCCTGATCAATTTGAACCTAAGAAAACACAGAGTAATTAATCAGGCCAATGCTTATCTCCAGTACAACTATTGAGTGTTGCTACCCCATCTTGGATGAGACGCTAGTCCATCACAGGGTAAACTCAGTGATTTGTCGGGTTTGTCAGTACCCATTTATAAATACCCCGGAGAGAGCCACTGACCACTGTGAGAGTTACATGCAATGTCTTGTCCAATAACTACTAACAGGGCAGTGGCCAGGTCCTGAACCTCAGGGACCTCTGGATTTAGAGTTCACTCAGAAATATCCATTTAGTTTTACATGTAAAGGCAGGTAGAAAAGTTGGACCTATCATCTTGGATCACTAGTCCAGGTTGGATCAACTCAGACCAACCTGGATCTGAACTCAGACTTTTCTATCTGCCTATATATATTAGATACCCACCTTGTAAAATCCAGGGTTTTTGAGGAAGCAAATCAAAGCACCATGACCACCCATGCTGGAAAAACAAAACATTTGTAATTTAACAAATTAATTGCTTAATACAGCTGAGCACTGAATATACACCTATTTCAATTAACGTTGTCGGATAGAAGCGAAGCCTACAAGACAAGACCGAATGGTTGCCTGGGTATTCATTAGAATTTGCATATCGGTGGAAAAGAAATCTACAAGTTTTTAATTTTACCCGTGATTTATTTGCTGTGCCCCGAATAATATTATTTTCATGTTTTTCCACTAGCTGTTGTATGATTCTGATAAAATTTAGTTTGGCTAAAAGTAGCTTACTTCTACAGGTTTAAAACAAAAAGGAAACTTTAGAAATATTAATGTTTTTCGTGTTCTTATATTTTATTAGTATTCAGTGCGTGCAGCAGTTTTCTACTTTTACCCATGCTACCTTTCGGTCTTGTCTTGCGGGCTTTAACATTTCTATCCGACAACGTTAATTGAAATAGGTGTATACATGAATTAACTGACAGTGGTAACATATAAACACACAACAATACTGCGAATGACCATTGAGTGACTTATCGGTCAGATGTTCACCTGTGTCCAAAAACTGACTGCTTGTCCGGCAGAATTGGAAAGTTACTTTGAATTAAACTTGGAAGCTGCAAGGTATTAATTTAATATAAAGTTAGCACAATTCTAGGAAAAAATTAATATCTCTCAAAAATCACTTTATTAGGTTATTGGCTTGCCCCAAGCTCTTCAATTGAATGTTCATAAGTTTTCAAGCAAAAACGTTATCTCCCATAAATACGTAAGAACCCCTCCACCTCCACCCAAAACTAAGCCCTTCCCTCCCCACCCCAAATCTTCAATTAAGAGTTACATGTATACACATATATGCCTCCTAGCCTATAATTATAGCTTGTTCTGTATTACATATCATTGTAGTTATGTTCAGACACTTTATTTGAGGTTCATTTGATGACTGTTGAGCTGCCTAGCATTTTCTGTTTTGTATTATCATTATCTTGAAACTACTGTATCTTAAGGTCATTCCATCGAAATAGAACTTACAATAGATTTTCATTCAAACTTTGCCTATTGGTTGTTTATCTTAAGGGAACTTAAATTTTGAAATAACCTTGTATATACCCCTTAATTCCTTACAATATCAGCTTCCAGAAACGTTTTTATTAGCTAAGTTCACGTTTCCGGTGATTATTTATTCTTCTGCAATAGAAATTAGTCTATATTTATTTAATAGAAAGAAGGTGATTGCTAGACTCAAAATAACAGAAAAAAATTGATAGGTCGCCGTACTCGTTTACGAGAAAACGACGATTCATCTCTCTGGCGAGCTCAGCCGTAAAGGAAAAGCCGCCATTTTCTTAATGTGTGCGCGCTAATTACATGTGAAATCATGCGCAGTAAGGATGCGCAATGCAATACTAAGGAATCACCTTAATACAAATTAAGATAAATTCTCTTCAATAATATGCAAATCTATCTGCAGGTCAGTAAATCTTTGATGTCATCACGTTCCCACATCAACACGACCACATCCTTAAACTATAAAGCTCTAAATAAATGTGTTAAGAATTTCATAGCCTGTAGATATTTTATTAACCTCTTTTGTGATGTAAGAGTACATTCTGTAATTTGTCTTCCACTTATCCTCAGTTGCGTCGATATAAAAACCTGCACCAGTCCCAAAGTCGTAACTATCATCTTCACCCTCAATGCCACATGCTCCTGCAATAAAAGACAGAAAATATTCTGGGATGTGTTTATTTATTTTTTGTGGACCATTCCACACCCCGCCACTTCCATAGATGGGATGCTACTTTGACACAGGTTGCGGCTCGTGTTTCTACACCAATTTCGAGTTCTCCCAAACCTTATTATTGATACATGGTTGCCACACAAAATGGCCAAAAATAAAAACAAAAATTCCCTGACTTTTACCTGATATTTTTTTCCTGAGTCCAAACTCTTGCTTTCGTTTGGCCTGAAACTCTGGTGTACTCTCATGATTCTTATTGACTCTTGAATTTGAACCAGTTGCTCAAGTTTTTCTTGAGTCAGAGCTGTCAAGAGTTTTCTCTTCTTTGGCCTGTGCTTGATGAATGATGAGAGTGAAGAAGTCTATAATCCCTAAACTCTCAGCAACTCTCAAAATCATTTGTCTAATCAGACTTTTAACATACCCTCTACTAACTATGGACGAACAGCTGTCCAACCGAAGAAGGGACAGCAGTCCCACAATGTCTGTATGTTTCATACATTTTATAAGCACCCACTATTATAATGATTTTAATCTGAAATGTCCAACTGTCTGTCCAGTAGCGCAAACATTATATTCATAATAATCATTTCAACTTGTTGTGTTGTATGACAGAGACCAAACTTTACAACCTGGCTTTATTATCACTGAGAGAGACATCATGGTTGTTATTTTCTTATAAGAATTTAGAACACTTACGAGGGCTTGTGTCAGGAGCCACTAACAGAACACCTAGTTCAGATGCAGTTCGCTGTGCACCAGCCTTTGTGATGAAGTTTTGTTCTGTACAAGTTAGACCTGAAATGAAGTGAAATCAAAATGTCAAGCTATTTGTTGAAATATTGTTGTTGTTGTTTTTATGATAAGGACCACTCAACAATTCCACAAGTTACCTGATAGCCAATATAAAACCGGAACTTTCCCTTTTTCTGCCTGAGGAGGGACATAGACTGCAAAGTTCATGTCACACTGCAGTTCTGAACTGAGAAAAAGAGTAAAAGTGTCAGCCAACAACAGTATTTCTTCATAGCAACATGCTCAATGCACAGGGCACCCATACATTCTATAATAGTCAATTCCAAAAGTGCCCATACCCCCTCCTCTCCCCCCCCCCCCCCCCCACCTCCCAGAATACCCAGGGCATTGAATAAGAGGCTAGCTCCGTATTAAGTTGGGAATTTGACGTGAAATGAGGCCCGCCCAGTTCCAGGAAGTCTACAGAGAGCAGGGAGGCAGGAGAAGGGAATTGGTGGCAGGAACTGGGAGATATAGTACGAGAAGTGCAAGTTCAGACTCCCCTGTCCCCCCCCCCCCCCCCCCCCCCCCCCCCCCCAACTAGTATGGACTCTCAGAGAGATCTCTGTTTTATATAGTCTGGCTAAGTTTCCTTCTTTCTATTGATCGCCGATAATTATCGATTAATATCGATTGAATCATTCCGATATCGATTTGTGATGCCAGTGTCCCCGCGTGCAGATGGAGATCGAGCTCAAAGAGAAAATTAAATGTTGTGCATTTGTAGCATGCAGCCTCTAGTCCTTAAGATCGTTCAATAACAAGCCCAGAACCTTTATGCTTGAAAATCTCAAACACGACAAAACAAAATCTCCAGACCTTTTATGCTTGAAAACTTTCTGGAATCCGCCAAAGGTCTTGGTACTCGAGACCTGTTCTAGCGCCATGTTGGTTCGGCTAGCGAGGCTCTTGCAGGATATATGCACAAAATCTTGCGATGAAAGGGAAGCCTGAGAAGGATAAAATGATATTTCAAGAGTACATAACACAGAGGAGAGGATAAAACAATCAATCGGATCACTGAAAGGGCGAAATCTGCGAACAAAACGTACCCAGCTTATGAAGTTGCGCAAGGAAGTAACTCATGTACTAGTACCCGTTCTCTCTCGGCCAAAATGGGGGGTGCGTCAGGGGTGTGAGCGCTCGAGAACTGCGAAAAATATTTACTGAATTTCATAGTCCCATAAGATTATTTATACCTTACGTTTTATAATAGTGACCGAGTGATAATTTATGTTTAGTTATGTTTCAACCTAAACAGTGTGGAGAAACCATGAGACACGAGCAGACGGGTGTAGAAAGTTAACTTGTGGGCGAAGCGACCGACATTCGTACAGAAAGCACGAGCTATAGGTCTTAGGTAATATACAGTGGAATCCCGTTAATACGGACACCTACGGGCCGACAAAAGTTGGCCGTAATAACCAGGAGTACCCAACGAAGCCGCTCCAAAATATCCGCTCTGCAGACTAAAATTGAGCTGGCTGGAAACTTAGTACTCGCGAGAAACGTGCTGGGAATAGTATACTCGCGAGCCGTGAACTTGCTGGGAATTTTTAAACCTTGCTGGGAATTTTTTCTCTAACATTTCGATTTTACCTGAAAAAAAGTGGATCCTGAAAAAGTGGATCCTGAAAAAAGTGGATCCTCAAAAAGTGGATCCTCAAAAAAGTGGATCCTCAAAAAAGTGGATCCTCAAAAAAGTGGATCCTCAAATAAAGTGGATCCTCAAAAAAGTGGATCCTCAAAAAAGTGGATCCTCAAAAAAGTGGATCCTCAAAAAAGTGGATCCTCAAAAAAGTGGATCCTCAAAAAAAGTGGATCCTCAAATAAAGTGGATCCTCAAAAAAGTGGATCCTCAAAAAAGTGGATCCTCAAAAAAGTGGATCCTCAAAAAAGTGGATCCTCAAAAAAGTGGATCCTCAAAAAAGTGGATCCTCAAAAAAGTGGATCCTCAAAAAAGTGGATCCTCAAAAAAGTGGATCCTCAAAAAAGTGGATCCTCAAAAAGTGGATCCTCAAAAAGTGGATCCTCAAAAAAGTGGATCCTCAAAAAAGTGGATCCTCAAAAAAGTGGATCCTCAAAAAAGTGGATCCTCAAAAAAGTGGATCCTCAAAAAAAGTGGATCCTCAAATAAAGTGGATCCTCAAAAAAGTGGATCCTCAAAAAAGTGGATCCTCAAAAAAGTGGATCCTCAAAAAAGTGGATCCTCAAAAAAGTGGATCCTCAAAAAAGTGGATCCTCAAAAAAGTGGATCCTCAAAAAGTGGATCCTCAAAAAGTGGATCCTCAAAAAAAGTGGATCCTCAAAAAAGTGGATCCTCAAAAAGTGGATCCTCAAAAAGTGGATCCTCAAAAAAGTGGATCCTCAAAAAAGTGGATCCTCAAATAAAGTGGATCCTCAAAAAAAGTGGATCCTCAAAAAAAGTGGAACCTCAAAAAAGTGGATCCTCAAAAAAGTGGATCCTCAAAAAAGTGGATCCTCAGAAAAGTGGATCCTCAAAAAAGTGGATCCTCCAAAAAAGTCATTTAGACTCCCAGATTGTGAAAAGGAAAAAAGGAAATCTGCTCTCCGCTCTATAGCGCTCTCCGGGTTTCCTTTATCGTCGGGCCTGGGCCCGACTGTCGTGGCCCAAATCTCCATCAGTACCGAAGTACGATAAGCTATGAGATCGAAATTCAGGAAAACGCTAACTTTAAAAATAACCAAGCTGCATGCGGATGTAAAGGGTCAGCAGAGATCATGAAGGAAGTACACTTTTTTTGTGGTTAAAATTAGACCACACAAGTGTTCGCACTTCATTACAAAACGTGGATAATTTGCACGCAATTTTCAAGCCATTGTCAAATAATTACCTCGATCGTCTGGTAAAGGTTATCAACAGGAATTTCAACTTTGTGATAAAATGCTTGATGCGTCCCGCGAAATCTTCCGAGCTTTTAAATCAGTGAAAGAACGTGCCCTTATACTTTGTTTATAGGCGCCGCTCGAGAAGGGGGGGGGGAGGGGGGATTACTCGATAGGTGGGTGGCAGAAGATCTTGGCATCTCAGCCAATTTTAAGGGAGCAATATACCTGCATACGATGTTTATAATTCATTTTAGCACTACCGAAGGTCCCATGGAATTTTAAGAATTTTTTGAGAATTTTTAAGATGTTTGTGAAAGAGGAGAAAGGGATAGTATGGGGAATAGTGGATTTTTTAGTAATTGGGAAAACACAAAATGAGACTTCTTACTTAATAATTGATAGATGGACCCAAACGCGAAAGGCTCTCGTGTTCTTCCTCGACTTTCATTCAATTTCATGAAAATACACGTATATTGCCCCCTAAAAGATAAACATTGTTTATGTTTCTTAAAATACCATCTTACTTCCTTCATTCATATCAGTTTCAGCAGTTCAGGCTGAAAATGATAGCCTGTGTAAATCTGCATCCGCTATCAGGAAAATGAAAGACAAAAATTAAAAACTGTAGTTTCAGCAGAAAAAGCGTGAATATAATGCTTTCGCTCTATATGGATTAAAGCTGCCCGCTCTGTATTTTATTAAGCCTGGCAGTACGTGATAAACGCTTAGACTCTGTTAACCCTTCATTCACTCCCAGAGTCAAACCATCGGTGTCGTCAGTCAATAAATGTGGTTGTACCTTTTGAGTCTGTGAATGAAACCCTAGTATGTGACCATTCAAATGAAAGCTATTGAACAGTACTTTCATGTGGTGCTGTTTGTTGTTGACAATTTTGCAAAGTGAAATTCTAGATTGTTTTCTTCAGTTTTGAACTCAGTACTCTTGGGAGTGAAAGGGTTGAAACCGTTTTGGTCTCCTAATTTGTCCGCAAAATCTGATTTAGCTGGGTAGAGATTTGCCATTTTTTCCTTTGAGACTGCGGGCTTGACGGCATTTGGCAGACGCTCCTTTATCACCCACAAGTTTCAGTTCTATCTCAGATATAAACGTGGTCCACTTGCCCAAACCTCAGAACGGAAACAGCGTTTTTTAACCGCAAATAGGTCCAAATCGATCAATGTTTTTGGCGAGCGAAGTTTGTACGGAGGCGGTACTTTCACTGAAGGAAAAAAAAAAACCTCAAGATGAGATTTGCAAGATAAGGGCAAAGAGCGAAACGCAAAAATGCGCTTTCAAACTGAAAATCACCGACTTTATTTAGCAGCTGAGAGATTAAAAAAAATAATGAATAAGATCCTGACGTCTTGCGCGCAAATCTTTATCTTCATCCAATTATTATCATACGGAGTCTCAAGATGGCGTTTGCAGGTGAGTTGACCAGTGATACTGATATATAAATGAAACTGTTGTAACGGAGAGAAATTAAAGTTAAGGAACTTGAGATCGCAGGAATGTTTTGATGTAAGGTATGGTATTTTAGAAATGGTTAGAAATAGCCCTGACGTGGTTTGCAATGGAGTCTTACACATAGCGTGCCCGCAGAATAAGCGGATCTCGAACAGACTGAGTAAAATGGCATGTTTGACTCATAGGTCAGACAGGAATGAGCTAATAAGCTGTGGATATATTCGGTTGACTGTACGTCTTTAACCTTACTGAGGTTTACCTGCTACGAAAGAGTCAAAGTATACAAATATGATTTTTCCCCAAAAGTATTCCACATGAAATATGAGAAACCGTATAAGGACTAACCGCAGAAAAGTAGTTCAACTTCTCAATAGCTTTCATTTGAATGGTCAGACTCAGTTTCAGTATATAATTAGGATTTCATCCACAAACTCAAAAGTTAGATCCATATTGCATGCATGATTCAAGGTTTGACTCTAGATGGGAAAAGGTTAATTGAATATAACTCCGCCGCAATCTTTGTTATCTCGGTTAGAACACTATCAGCCTAGTATAATCTTGTCTCCTTCCAGCTTGTCTCCATCCCTACTTCTCACGGCCACCTTTAAGGCAAAAATCATTGCCGGCTGGCACGCAACACATCGAACCGGGCCGTAGGCGGGGCGCGGTCTGTCAACTCGGTATCGCCGATTGTAGGCTGATATGATAGACAGCGAAAGTGAAACAGGGAAAAAATCGTTAAGCTCCAGGGCAGGATTTTTTGATAGGGGGGGGGGGGGGGGGGGGGGGAGTCCCAGGGTCTTCCCGAAAATGTGAAGTGTGAAGTAGATTGAAGGATAATTTTTGGAAGTAGACGTCAGTAGTAAAGGCGCGGAGGGGGTGTTTGGGGGCGTCCCCCAGAAAAGATTTCAGGCTCTGGAAAGTGCATGTTGGTGGATCCTGGGGTTGGTTTTGCTATGTTTAATGGAGAAAGCAAAAAACCCTTCAGGTCTGATAGGGAGGTTCGGCCCCCCGACCCTCCCCCTGGATCCGCCACTGAGCTCTCGCCCAGAACCTCGCCCGAACAAGACGCTGGCTATGCCCCTCTTTAATCTCTTAAGGAGAGAGACCGCCTCTCCATCTTAGCTTATCCTTTTTTTTTTTTTTTTTTTTTTGCCTTGCCTTCTTTTGTCCTCGTCAGAGTTTTGTTAACCTGGGTTCCAAAGAGTTACCCGCAGTGATTCTGATCACGACAGGTCAGGTCCGCATTCTCGATTCCATTTTCCATCCTCGATAAGCTCGTGTGTATATATACATTATTGTGCTTTAAAATATAGACTGAAGATGCGCGCGCTCTGATTGGTTTAAAACCATGTTTTATAGAGTATATAACATAGAAAAGCGTGTTTTATCGTTTTGCGCGCGTAAATCTATATTTTAAAGCACATAAAAAAGCCAAAACCATGTATTATACTGTCATAAAACACTCCGGGAATTTGAGAACACGAGAGAAATTTAGAAAACACGAGCCGCAGGCGAGTGTTTTCTAAATTTTCTCTCGTGTTCTCAAATTCCCGGAGTGTTTTATGACAGTATAATACATGGTTTTGGCTTTTTATTTGTTAAATAAATAGTTACATTCAAGAGTGGATAATCCTCCTCTCCTCCGTAACGTTGTTACATTTTTATACAGTAAAATCGGAGGCCAACTTCTTGACTTGTTCCAAGAAGTAGGTGCATCTGTTTTTTCATTTTGATCGATTTTTTCTGTTCCATTATCTTATTTCTTTCTTTTAAATATAAAATAACAGCAAATTAAGCTCGCGACAAACCCTTGACGCGTTTTCGAAAAATACTCCGGGAAACATTCAAAGCTCAGTTGGAACCAATTTTAATCCAAACACGACCCGGTTTAGACTCCATACTTAGATTAGTTACTGGCAATGGGCCACAACATTGACAAACACGCGAAGCCGCTTTTTAAAAGTTTTCCGTCAAGTTTGGCTAGCGCGTAGCAGGCGCTGAGTGGAGTCGGAGCGCGAGTTTCAGCCGGGGCCAGGAGCGCGCGCGAGAGAAGAGACGCGTGTTTTTTCTTCCTCTCGCGCGCGCGCCCCTCCAACTCGCGCCTCATTTTACTCCAGCGCCTGCAGGCTAATGTTTGAGTCAGGGGCACCCAACGGATCGTTTCGGTGAAATATCTGTTCGGAAGGCCTATAATCGCCTCAGATGTTTGAAGTATTCTTCAGTTTGGGAAATATCATCTCGAACTTTCTTAATATTGGAAAATTAATGCCTACTATTTTCGGAGAGATAAAAATTTCGTTTTGGTACAAAAAAAGGTCAGCTATTTTCGGAAAGGAAAAATCAGCAAGGAAGAGCTGAGGTTTTCGGGAAATGACTAAAAAAGCCCTAATAAATTCGTGAAGTCTAAAGTCCCCTAGAATGACCGAACAGATATAAATTTTATAGCGCAGCTTAGAATTCATTTATACTGAGATCTTTAAAAGTACACTAGACAGCCTAAAATAGTATTTTAAAGCATTTGGGTGAAAACCGTCGTTAGGTGCCCCGATTGGCTGGCGACTCTTTTGCATAAACCTAAACTCTCCGGAACATACCATCAATTCCTTTACTCAGCTGCCAATACCACCCATTTAGCTATTTCGCAACTTGTCGCCACAGTGACAAACACTCTAGTAAAATACTTCCGTCCATTTACTTGTAAATGAATGTTCACATTTTCCGAGATAGACCTTGGCGTCGGATGTTACTGATATTTTGTCTTTTTGCCCAGTCTGGAGCAATTTTTTAAAAATAAATAACTACGGAAACAGCTTGTCTAGTGGCTATGCAAACAATCCGCCCCGGAAAGCAAACAAAATAGCAGGCTAATTTCGACAATTCAGTTCGATCAGAGTTTTATTAGCTCATTCCACTCTTATAACTTATTTTTATATATTGACCATCGACTGAATACTCACGACTGATGTATAATATCTCAGATATCTGGCCGAGGTCAGTTAAGCACTGTTGTCGCCGTGGTATTTCGCTCAAGAATATCATATGATAACTGAATTCGAAGTAAATGTAGCGAAGCAATAATTTCTTCAAATGAGCCGATTTTTTGTAAAATTTCAAGGCGTTCAAGCCGCCTTTATATAACGCGAACATCAAACCATTATTATTTCTGGGTGTCCTGTGCCACAGTGATCGATGTAGGTTTGTTCCTTATAATAGCCGAACTCACGCTAAAAAAAAACAGGTTAAAATAGTTGTTATAGCCTTCGACACTAAAAAAAAACCGGTTTTTTTGCCTGTTGTTTCGTAGCGCCAAGCCGACAGCAGGTGAAGTAAAACTGGGGCGCATTCTGTAGACAAAATCATGATGACAGTCGGAAAATTAAACTTCTACTCGGAGAGATTCCAAAAAGACCAAAATTAAAAGCGTTCCAGTTGCAAAGTGCTCGCTCCATCACCACTAATAAAACTTGGTTCTGATTAGCTAATTGTTCAGATATTGGGCGCCGGTTGTTTTCTGCGAAAGTGTTTTTTTTTTTACTTCAATGAATTCAATGGCAAGTAGATGCATTAGACTACATATGTATGCCGATGGTTCGTTTGAAGATGGAAAATTTAGTGCCCATATCCGAAAGATAACCTAATATTCGTTGTACCTAATTTGTTGGCACGATTAAGAGAATCTCGAAAACATGATTACCAATTGCAATACAATATAAGAAACTCGACCACATGACGGAACTGGTACTCAGCCATACGGAAGCTCTGAGGATGTGAATAAAATTGTTTACATGCTGGAAAACTTGTAAAACGGCTGTTACGCGAAATTCGTGTTCTCCGCCATGTAATTTTACTACGGCATTCCCCATCCCTTACATGTAAGTTGAAATCTAACAAAAATTTGAAAAATCTCAGTACAGCATGAGTACAGCTGTTCGAGAAAAGTTGCACAAAATAAGTGTAAATGGCGTTAGTTCTTTTTACGTAAAAGGAAATTATTCATTGCTACCCTGGTTGCTGTTATTACATTGTCATCGCTAAAGCATTGCGTTCTTCCGTAATCTAATATCCATTTGACAAGAAAGTTACAAAATCATTCATGTTCTCATGTGTATATTGGAATTCAAAGTTTATCGAAGTTTATCTGTTTCCGTTTCATTTTCCCGCCCTCGCGCCGCAAAACCGGAAAAGATAGTCAGAGCTGTCAAAAATCCCAATCAACCAATCAGAATTCGACAATGAGTCACATGTAAAAACAGAACCACACCATGCGAACATCCTGTGTGGAACGAAAGCGATATGCGCGATCATACCGCTACTCTAGCATGTTTTGAATGAGTTTTAACCATTTTTCCCTCAGGAAACGCTCTCGAGGTTATGTCGTCGATAAAATACCAGTGCAGTGGTGCAAGATTTCTCAATGATGCGTAGGAATCTGCGGTCGTTTTGCCGCGCCGAGCTTCTCAGACCTTCACCCGCGTGTTCAGTTCGATACCTTCTCAACCAGACAGGAACATCAGTTGAATTTCGTTTATAATTCAGTTTGCCACGCAATGGCTGCCGTGGACGATGTATCGCTTCTGTTGGAAGAAGACAAGCCACAGCAAAAGTTCGAGTATGGGAAAATTGTTTGAATCAACATGGTTTCTTTTGCGTCTTTATTCTTATCGCTTTTGGGAGTTTTGATTTTGAAAGCGCTGCGCACGTGTGTGTCCGAAGCTTATCTGTCGCGTTCTCGATTTAGTCCACAGGCAGTTAAAAGTTCTCAAAGACAAGATTTCAGAATTGAGCAAAACAAACTATGAATTGGAAAGAGAGGTTCGCTTCTTCGATCAGCGTATTGGACTTCTTATCAACCACAAGAAAGCTGTGGAAGTAAGTTACGTGTATCACTGTATTAGCGCAATTAGACGTAAATTTACATGTAGGTCGATTACGATTGTCGTTCACTTATTCTCTCTTTTCCTTTGATTCTTTTGTTTAGGAATTGCCGGATTATTTTGGCGAGGGAGACAGAAACTCGAAGTATGGTAAGGCGATATTACTTCCCTAATATACTAATGAATATTTTATTTTAATGGAATATTATTAAATAATTTGGCGGTGAAGCTGAATCGTGACTCGAGATATGGAAATTTGAGTGAAATCCTTGTCTGATACGAGGCGATCGATCCACTCAGTATTAATAATCCCTGCTACTTGTCGTGCCTTGTAAGTATAAGCTGATCGTGAAGGATTTTAAATTCTAAGATTATGTCGCACATCCTTTGTTATATCCCAAGGTAATTGACGAAGAATGCGGTGAATTTCCTTCGCGCGCCCCATGAAATCTGCATGATACCATGTACAATTTCACGTTCCCTTATTCTTCCGCAATTATGTTCTTCTTAGCCACTTTTTCCTTTAAAAAAAGTAATGCAATAATATAATTTTTTTCTTTGAGGAAGTTTCTTCTAGAATTCTGTATTGCAGATAAGACACCCTTCCCTATTTTAAACAGCTTGGGGGTGTAGCCAGTAGGGGTGTGACCTCGATGTCATAACAAATAATACACGTGGGAACCTACTAATTACAAATGCCACTTTGCTAAAACAACTGCAGTACTTGTGAGAGTAACATAAACTTTTACAGGAGCGTAGCCAGCCCTTTTTTCCCTTTAAGCCCGAGATCATCATGACGGGGGGCTACAAGGCGAGCTGTAGGTGGGTCTGGGGGCATGCCCCAGCCCCCCCCCCCCCAGAAAATTTTGAAAACTAGAAGCTTGGAAATGCTATTTTCAGCATTTCATCAAAAAATCGATCTCAATCAAGTGTAAAATGACAGGTATTTTTAGTGCTTACAGCAATATTTCTGAGGTTTTGTTAACTTGATATATATAAAACCCAGACAGCTACAGTAGGAAATCAACAAGTCGACGAGATTTGTGTGAACAAAACTATTTAAAAGTTTTAGAACACCGTATTTGCTTTCTTTAGAGCACAACCTTTGAGTATTTTTTCATACATTTGTATAGTACATATTATTTTGAAAGTCACAATTTTATTTTCAAAATCAAAACGTTGATAAAGGTGGGGATTCACTATTGAATAGTGAGTAAAGAAACAGTAGAAGAAATTATTGCCTTTCGGCTACTGAAAAAAAAAATCACGGAAATTCCTGTTAACCCCGGGCTTAATAGCTTAAAGGCTGGCTACGCCCCTGTTTTATCAGAAACCTGATTTCTCTGTCTGATTTCTGTAGCCTTTAAAATAGCCCAAAGGGTCACAGTACCTCCAGAGGTGACATAGAGATAAGGTTAAGCTTGGTAATTATGGACACTGCTATGTGGCTTGAAGTGAATAGGAGTGTTGCTTCTCCCCTTGATCAGATGGGATGCTCATCTAACCCTCACTACCGCATAATCTCTACTCCCCAGCCTCCCCTCCTGGTTCCCTGCAGATGGACTGGGATGGACTGCCATTGCCATTGCCATATTGCATTAAATTTAAATTTAAATAATCTCTTATTAATAAATTATTTTTACTTCCTTTTCAGAGATACATTTAATAGACAATGATACACAACAAGAGGTACGTTTACAGTTCATTTTGCCTAAGAGGAAGTTGTTGCAATAGCTCTGACCAATTTTTATCCAACTAAAATGTCATGTAAAATTGCCATTATATTGGTAGCAGCAAGGTTGCAAATAATTTTTCTCCATAAGCCTGTCATATGTCAGGCCAGGGACAAGGTTTGACCTGACATGCAGCCAGTCTGGTCGGACAAAAAAATTTTCCTGGACTTAATTTCAAAATTTAAGAGAAGATCTGTTTCAGTATAATAAAACTATTTTAGAAGCGTCTTCAGATCATTGGAAACTTTCACGTGCATGAGTATTTTCCCGTGCGACAGACAAGGCATGCCCCCCCTCCTCCCAGAAAATTTTGAAAAATTGAATTCCGTTATAGACGCAAACAAACGGTCCCCAAATGCAAATTTTTAGTCGCCAGGCTAGGTTGAAAGAACAATCTTACCACAAACTCTAAATTGAGACTCCAGCCGCTATAAACTTCATAAAACACGATCGCCACATTTCCAGAGACAAAATATATTGGCATACATGACATACGCAACTAACGTAGGGCTTAAACACGGCAGCCATTTTCTAAGTTTACTGAAGTCGAGAGATGATATTTTTTACAGCAAAACAAAAAGATGGAGCAATATGACTGCAATGAAAGCCACACAAGACAAGATAAATTGTTTTTGAACTTTAATCTTTTAATTTATAGTCTAAATCGTAGAGAAATGTAGTCGCAAAGTGGCGACGAAAGCAGAATTTTCAGTCGCCAATTATAGCGGGTGATTCGCAAGAGAGTAAGCTTACGTTTGGCATTCTTGAGTGAAAATATATTTTTTTCATATTTCACATTGTAACAGAAGAGCCCGGTCAGCGTGTCCGGCCAGACTGAGCGTTCGCCAGTCAAAACCTCAAATTTACTGGACAAATGTCCGATGACCGGCGCTAATTTGCAGGCTTGTAGCAGTCAACTCATTGTTACCGTCGATTTCACTGCTACACGACCTTCAAAATCAAAACTCAACTGAGCGATTTGCAAAAGATTTCCGTCAATCATACATGTTATACCTTATATGGTAGGTGTTTACTTGCGGTAAAATCGAACACTTCCATATAAGGTACCACATGTACAATTGACGGAAATCTTTTGCAAACCGCTCAGAGGAGTTTTGATTTCGAAGGTCGCATAACAGTGAAATTGGCGGTAATGGAAGTATTTCTTTCTTTTTACACAGAAATATGGAAATCTGTTTTTCCTTCTCCAAACAGAAGCTAACTATTTAGCACAGTTGACAAGGATTGTTTCTCTCGCGGAAATTGATGGTGAGCACATTCATTATTAGTTACCAGGTGATAAATTTCTGGATAACCGCATCTGTTTGAGTTGCTTTGCTTGAGACATGCATCTGAGGGTTTACACTGTGGCCGCTGCCCTACATACATAGATTAAATACCATGCGCATGGTTGGCAAAATCCCTGCAACCCCTAACCCGCAACGCTTACTAGAATACTGGATTGGAATAAGAAGGGAAATGATGAGGGGGGGGGGGGGGGAATTTGAACTGACCAACTTCCCCACAGACCTGCAGCCTGCTTGAGACCCGGAGGAGGCCAGGGGGTACTCAACCCAAGTTTGAGAAGGGGTGTGCCGCCCATGCTGTCAAACCCTGACCCTGTTTATGACAAAAAATTTGCACTTCCCCTATCCTGTTTATGACATGAAAACTGTTTACGTGGTACAGTAGGTGTTTATTTGAGCATTTGATTTCCGGCAGTGTTCTGTTGTCAACATTGATATCGTTTTTGTTGGACACAAGGTCGGACGGTAGCCAGACCTGCAGAACATGTCCAGGAAGATATTTCCTGGTAACTGAAGGGCACCCAAGTACCTTGTCTAGGACAGCGTCTAGTCAAAACCCATACCCTGTTTATGAATCTACAATACTGGTCAAAAGTTTTGCGACACTTCACATTTTTGCAGCGTCAAAAGGGTCTTTGTCTCCACCTCCCCCCCGAAACAATGTTGAGTTTTTTTCTATGCAACCCATCCACCACATGTCAACATTGTTTGGAGGGGGAGAGAGGAGGGGGAGAGAGGAGGGGAGAGAGGAAGGGGAAAATGTAATGAAGAGTTAAAAATTTAATATTTGTCTCTGGGTGGTATTTTGTTATGTAAGTGTCCCAAAAACGTTTGGCCAGCATTTTAGGTTGAAAACCCATACCCTATTGAGCAGCACATCGTCGCCATATTATGTTGCCCATATTATGTTGCATGTTGCATTTATTCAATTGTTTATTGTTATATATATTTTTGCTTTATACAGGGCCCCCGTTGATAACAGTCATGTGACTGAAGGGGTTACCCTGTTTAAATATCAATTATTATTATTATTATATAGACTATGGGAGTACCCCCCCTCCCCCCCCTGGGGCTCGAGACAGATGTGTGGGTAGCCTTGTTTACTTTACTAACTTAGGGACTGTTTACATGGAGGGAGGGTGACCCGGGTACCAGGATCACCCTCCTAGCCGGGCTACCCTGGGAGGGCCAACTTTTACCAGCATGCAAAGAAAGTCGTGTCCGAAAGCCCGGGGCTAGTGGATTTTCCTGTCGAGCTAGTGCCCGATGGGAAAGTCAAGTTTTTTTGGCATTTTAGTTTGGGCATTTTAGTTTCTGGAAAAAAGTATGTGACGTATGCGGCGTATGTGACGTATGCGGCGTATGCGGCGTATGCGGCGTATGCGGCGTATGCGGCGTATGCGGCGTATGCGACGTATGCGACGTATGCGACGTATGCGACGTATGCGACGTATGCGACGTATGCGACGTATGCGACGTATGCGACGTATGCGACGTATGCGACGTATGCGACGTATGCGACGTATGCGACGTATGCGACGTATGCGACGTATGCGACGTATGCGACGTATGCGACGTATGCGACGTATGCGACGTATGCGACGTATGCGACGTATGCGACGTATGCGACGTATGCGACGTATGCGACGTATGCGACGTATGCGACGTATGCGACGTATGCGACGTATGCGACGTATGCGACGTATGCGACGTATGCGACGTATGCGACGTATGCGACGTATGCGACGTATGCGACGTATGCGACGTATGCGACGTATGCGACGTATGCGACGTATGCGACGTATGCGACGTATGCGACGTATGCGACGTACGCATATCCTTTCTCCCTTCTCCCAGCGCCCCACCCACCTCCTTAGTTGGAATTAACTTATATGTCTTTATTTTCCATCCTGTCTATCATTGTGGTACAATTCAATATAACACAACACATTTTCATAAACACAACAACTTGGCATATGCAATTGGTGGATAATACAACCTCATGAACTCAAACTGCAGTTGCCATCAGTGTTGTGTGTATAGAGTGGTGTGACGTCACAAATTTTCAAATATAGCATAGATAAAGATTGTAGTTGCTGTATGATCAGCCACAAAACTTCAACCTGTTAGCACGAATAGCACAGAAGATATAGAGGTTCAAAGTTTGGTACTGTCCCATACAAACCTCTCTAATTTTGCACCTGTTCTAAACTGAAGGAACAGACGCAAAATTAGAAGGGTTTGTATGGAGAAATTAAAACCTGAAGTGCCCACATCTCGGCTGCAAATTGCAATGGCGAGCTAATTTTTGGCAATTGGACGTTTTTTGGCATGCTTCCTCCGAATAGCTGATCAAATTTCATAATTTCGCAAATTTAATTTTTGTGACGTCAAAACTTAATCAGTACTCTATTTATTTAGTTTCTGGATTTTTCGAATACAACACACCATTTCATATATCCTGTTTTATATACAGTACTATACCTAATGTATAAATGGCCGCCCTGCAGTTGGAAAAAATTAAAATGTCTGTTACTAAATACCCGGGTCACCCTCCCTCCATGTAAACAGGCCCTTAATTAATTCTTAATTAAAATTAATTATTTTCCAGACCTACTCCAGCCAGTCCTGTTTTCATTATACGGCAATCAGTATGAACTAAGGGAAGAGCATCTGTTACTCACTATGTTTCAGGTAAGTTTCATGTCCAACTACTTTAACCCTTTCACTCCCAAGAGTGGCCAAGTTCAAAATTGAAAAAAAAAAATTCCAAATTTCATTAAGTAAAATATTGAGAAATGCACAACGCCACATAAAAGTACTACTAAGTAGCTCTCATTTGAATGGTCACATGCTAGGGTTTCATCCACCGACTTCAAAATACAGTGTAATTAGAACCACATCAAGGTTCAAAGGGTTAAGTCAGGGAAAAGTCAGGAATTTTTATTTTAAGGTTGCTGCAGGTTTTGATAATGAGTGCTGTTGACTACAACTGTCTTAATGGTCAATTAATTTTTCTTCTACAAATAAACAAATTAAATATGGTTACATGTAATTTAACATAGTTAACGACAAGGAGCAAGAGTGCTTGAGTGGTACACTTGTGGCTTTAGCGTTCACTGGCATTCTGTAGGGTATTGGCGTTCCTTTAGCGTGTTGGTGTTTGTAGTTCAGACCATATATATACCAGCCTTATTAAAATAATATAATTATTATTGTTTTCTGGTCAGTGAAAAGTTGGGGGATTTTTGTGAACTTCATGGGTTTATATATTATAGTTTGACTTTTTGACTGTCCTCTATAAAGCAAGTTTCTTGTTGTGTTTTTAGCTGGCTCTGAAGTATGAAGTTAATGAGTCAGAGACGTTTAACAGCCTCCTTCGAGCTAACACGGCCATCACAAGAATGATGACAACATACACAAGGTACCGTGAACACCGGCGGATAAGCCGCACTCACGTTCAATTTTGAGAGGAACTACCGTAGAATTCCGATAATAACGGCCCCCCCGAAAATAACGGCTACCCGAAAGTAACGTTAATTTTTTACCTTGCTATTAAACCCTAAAAGTAACGGCCCCCCCGATAATAGCGGTCCCTTAAAAAATTAGTTATTAAAAAATTAGTAATTAGTTGTCATATAATACGAACAATATTTTCGACGTATAGTATACGAACATTTGGGCCTTTTTTGTTACAGTTTACTTTGCTTACATGGATAATGAATAACCAGCATGCAACCTGAATGACCTTTTTTATGTCTGTTATGCGTCCTCTTTATGTAAAACCACTGCTGAATTACAAACGTTTTCTAAGCATCCGAAAGTAACGGCTACCCGAAAATAACGGCTACCCGTAAGTAACGGCCCCTTTGGCCTGCTAAATCCGAAAATAACGGGGGCCGTTATTATCGGAATTCTACGGTATAAAGTACTGAAGAACATTAAGTTAAATCAAAATACACATGGATGAGTATTCTACATGTAATTATGTACAATGTAGTTCCTGCACATATTTGCTGTACACTACTAAGGCCAAGTTATTAGCAAGAAGGACATCTACTGTACTGGGTATCCTGTGGATGCTTCATTTTCTGAGGAGGCATGTCCCCAGGTTGCCCACTTTTCAAATCTTGGCCAGATACCAGACTAAGGCTATAGAGAGGTTTTCACTTGACGTCATAGCCTCCATATTGGTGTCCCCATACAAAATCATTTGTATTAACTTCTTTTGTTAGGGACACCAACATGGCTGCCACGGCCTTTGTCATTTAATTCCCACAGGACTGAGTGAAAACGCTCTATAATGTGCTTTCTTCTAATTGTTTATTTCAGGAGAGGGCCTGGTCAGGAGTACCTAAAATCAACTCTTGAAGCACTCATCAGAAATGTTGTTGACCAGGACAAGTTAGTGCTCGAAATCAACCCGCTGAAGGTGTGAACTACATTTAGTATTTTCCCATAAAAAAAAACTTGTGACAGGTGCCAGGGGGGGTTGACCCGTGTGAGGTTGCCATGGTACCTCCTCATTTGTAGCTTCACCTTTTCGTGAGAGGCAATGGTGGCCTAATGGTTGGTGCATTGAACTCTGTATGGAGAGGTTTGATCCCGGCCAGGTTCATTGTGCTGTGTTTTGGGCAAGTTAAGTGCCTCTCTCTCCACCCAGGTGTGAGTACAGTAAAATTGTGGGAGATGCGCTGGCTGGTCTATGGTTAGCGTGTTGGACTCCAGATAGAGCGGTCCTACCGGTTCGAGCCCTGGTCGGTAAATGCATACTGGTGAACAGTATTAAGGCAACCTAACACAATGCTGGCATTGGACTAGCATCCCATCCTGCAGGGGGGGGGGACATGTTGTAGCTTACTTTTATTACTAAACAGAAACTGGACGGTATAACCTCTAACTGCTTGGAGCACTTAATTTACACATCTTGACGTACAAGTGTAGATGTACACTTTACCCAGCATAAAGATGCTCATTGTACTTTCCCTTTTACTTCAGGTTTATGCTGAAATCTATGGCACTCTGTCAGATTCCTCTGGACAGTTGACTATGGAGCGAGTATGTTACAGTATTTGCTAATAAAGTCTAATTATAATTTTGGTTAATTAATTTATTTGGTTTAAAATTTTTCAAACCAGTTTGATTTTTATTTGCCTTTGTTTCAGAATATGGTAATGAATATTAGACAAAGGAAAATAAAAATCAAACTGGTTTGAAAAATTTAAACCAAAAAAATTTGAACCACAACATGACCACTTTTATGTGGATCGTGATGTTTCAACTGCTTACTGCTGGCCTTCATCAGGCGATGAAGACCTTTTAATATGAGGGAGCAGTTTCTAATCAGAATAATAAGGATTATTGACCTCATCACCTGGCGATAGATGCTCCAGTAAGTGGTCGAAAGGTCATGATTCACGTCAAAGTGACTACATCTTGTAACAAACGATACATAAAATAAATAAATAAATAATAAGTTATCATTGATATAGCATTTTGCATGTACACCGTACATGTAGATCTGTTGCTTAATTATCTTATAGTATTGTGCCCTTTCTTCAGTCTGTAATATTTAATTATTAGTAGTTTTAACAGATTTTTCTGAAACCTAATTACTTGATGCATGTGTTTGAATGTTCAGGCCATGGATGACTCTGGTGTGCAAGCCATAATCCAAGAACATATCCTTTTGACAGTTGTTTTGAAATAAAAATAATTTTAAAAAAAAAAAATAAATAATAATAATATTTCAGTCGCCTCAGATGATCACAATATGAGAAGTTTATTGGGAAGTGTGGACCATAACTATACACATACATACTAAAATTCACCCAACTACTGTATGTTCAGTTGGCATTATTCAATCAAATATTACAAACTTTAAATTTTAAAGTTCCTGCACTTTGGTGTTCTTACCAATAGTTGTAATACAGTTGATAAGCGGACACCCTCGGGAAGCAGAAAAAGTTTTTGCAACTGGAGCTGGCCACTTACGGGAATGTGTAAATAACGAGTTTGTATGAGCTAGAGTAAAAAACGCGGTTTTGTCAAGGTGGCCGCAGTAGAGGTGTCTGCTTTAATACGAGAGTGTCTGTTCAGAGAACTTTGACTGTACATACTTAAAAAAATAGCTGGTGGAGGGAACATTATTGAATATCAGATCTGTGGCAGCAAAAGAGTTAAAGAAAAGAAGCTCAACAAGCCGTTTTAGACTAGAGTTCCGTCGCTGTTTAATTCCAGTGAAAAGAGTACCAAACTTTAAGTTCTCCTTAACATAGTCCAAGCAGCAGTAAGCTTAAGACGATGGCGTCAGAATTTGTTGCCGCTATCACAAATTCACTGTTTCAAGTGCCGTATGGTATCAGGTGGCTGTGCAGTACTATTGTTTGCTTAGTAAAGGTAAAAATGTACATGTATGTCATTTCTTTTCAAGAATGTGTATTAACTTATTATAAAATGCTTAGTAATACCTGCCAACTTTCGTGATCACCCCAGCCATTAACCATTATGCACATTATGGACAAATTTCTCACCCCTGCCTTACAAATTTGAGTTTGCAAAACTGTCAAGAAATATGTCAACTTGATCCAATTTGTGAATGCAGTTTGTCCATATAAATCATATTTTACTTGTCACAAATTCTCTGAAAGCCCTGCATGGACATATTCATAAGATTGCCTGTGTCCAAATCCAAGTAAATTGTGGGACTGGGACTGAAAAATGAGCAGGTTGTTTCTGCTTTGGTATGTTCAAAAATCTTTGGAACATGTTTGGAAGTCTTCAGAAATCTACGGACATCTTCAGAAATTGTCATAGTCCTCTGCACGCTTTACGTGCCTATAATTCATGGTAGTATAAAAATTTATTAAAAGTTATTACATTTTACTTCAAAGTAAAATTATCAAATGATCAAAATTCCATTGCATGAGTCTCGCAAACAACACTTGCACAAAATAACAGACTGTGGATCGTCTTTATTTAAGGGGCACTCAACGTATTCCCTGTAAAGAGTAAAGTTTGTTGAAACACAACCATGTAATAATTTAATAATACATTAAGTGAGTGGGACAGCTTTTAGGTAATATTTAGTCACGTCTTTAATTTTACATTTCATTTTCTTGTAGGAGAAGTACCCTAATGTTTGTGATACAAACATCACTTCTCTGATTGGTGGATTTTTTCTTCTGAGATTCCTAAATCCCGCAATAGTCACACCTCATGGTATGAATCTATATTTAATGTTTATGGCATCACGTAACTATTTCACAGGCAACATGCATATACTTGGTGAAAAAAAAATGCAACAGGTTTTTTTTAGGGTGGGGCGGGAGGGTGACTTATAAAAGACAACCTTTGTGTGTACAGTCAACTCTCGTTATAGCGGAGACCCTCGGGATGTAGTTTGAAGTCCTTAGAGGGGCACTATCATGAACATCACATCAAAAAGTCAAAAGCGAAAAGGCATCTTTATGCCAATGGAAACCTAAAAATAATGGTCCAGTTTTGTTAAAAAATTACTATACTAGTGTATTGAAGCTATAAAAGGAGTGCTGTCATGAGTTATCTCAATTGAAAAAGTTGGGCAGACCTTTTCAAACTGTGGGAAAAATCGCTAAACTGAACTAACTACGGTTAGATCTACCTTTAGCAATTGACTTAATATCTTCCTCTTGATGTTCTAGGTGCATTTTGTGTATTAGGTACCGATTCATAATTTTAGCACCGTTTTGACCAAAAATAAGCAAAATCCCTGTGAAAGTGCCCCTTTAATAGCGAGAGTCCACAATAGCGAGAGTCATTTTCAGTCATTTGACCTCTATAGATTTTTCCAGAGGGATCAGGACTGGATCGATTTTGTCCGTAATAGCAGGTGTCCATAATAACAGGGTGTCCGCAAGGCGAGAGTTGACTGTATATGTTGTGGTTTAAATTTGTTTATGGTATGAAATTTTTCAATCTTGTGTTGGAATTTTATCTTCCTTTGTTTCAAATTGGTATAACCTGAAAGGAAAATAAAGATCAAACTGAACAATTATAAACCAAAAACCAAATTTAAACTACAGCATAATTATTCAAGGCAAGAGTGTCATTGTACTTACATGTATACATGTTTTGAGGTAGATAGAAAACTTTAGTTAGTATTTTTTATACATAAGATGGGATTTTTTTAATTAAACCGTTGTTATATAATATATAAGCCCCCCTCGCTTATAAGCCCCCCAGTTATAGGCCCATCTACCTGTAAACAAAAAAATACATCCGATTATAAGCCCCCCCCCCCCCAGATATAAGCCCCCCTCTAGTTTTTGTTCCAAATATTGAAATTAATTCAATTTAATATGATGTTTTAAAGCGTAATTAAAACCAGTAAATGAAATACGTATTTCGATCAACACTGCTGTAGCTCATTTCAAAACGTTTTTTTTTAAATTCTGCTTATAAGCCCCCCCCCCCGGGATATAAGCCCCCCCCCCCCCCATTTATAAGCCCATCCAAAACCCCTTATGAAATTGTACAAGCCCAGGGCTTATAAGCGGCAGTTTACGGTATTAACATTACTGTAAGTAGCTCATAACATTTTGTCTTATTCTCTCCAGCGTATATGCTTGTCAGTAAACCCCCTAGTCAGTGTGCACGGAGAAATTTAACCTTGGTAAGTTCTATAGTCTTATTTCAGAGTTTGAGCAACAATAATAATATTTAGTAAGCTTAAAATCTTGTGTTCCAAATTAGGCACAACCTTGAGGTTACCCATAAAATGAATGAATGCAATGAGATTAATGGGCCAGATCACTAACAAGTGGCATATCACTATCAGCATTCCCTTATTTTTTAATATTGTTATATAATCTCTGCTTTTTATAGATTGCAAAATTGTTACAGAGCATGGCTAATCAACATGTGGTAAGAAGTCATTTCAAGGAGGAATATATGCAACCTCTGCAATCATTTGCAATGACGCATGTCGATGATGTACAGGTGAGAATTCCCTAAAGAAAAGGTTTTAGTCTGTTCCAATTCAATGTATTGGAGGAACCATTAGTGGCCCACACTGGGCCACACTGCCGGTGCTTAACTCCACACAGTTTCAGGAGCACGAAGCAACTAGGAGTATTGCTGCCCCCCCTGGATTGGATGCTAGCCCATTGCTGTTACCCCCCCGCAGCATCCGAACAGTTTGCTGTACCCATTTATACTCCTGGGCAGAGAGAGTTACTGTGAGAGTTAAGAGTTTAAGTGTCTGCATGTCCAAGAACACAACACAATGACCCGTCAGCACTTGAACCTGTACCTGTCAATCCGGGGGGAGGGGGCACTCAACCAAGTTTTATATGGGGAGGCTCTGCCCTGAGATCAACCCCTTACCCTTTTATATACCATTTTTGACAGAAAAGGTAACCCTTTTATATACCTTCCATAGAAAATGGTACCCCTTTCACATACAGATACCTACAGTTGAAACACTGCGTCCCTTTTACTAAACTTTTCACTTGAGTAGCCCCTTAAAATATTGGAAGAATCAGCCGTTAGGTGCGTCTGTTCGAGAAATTTTGAAAGGCCATTTTAAACACCTAAATGACAGTTTTCCCTACCCTTTTGTATACTTTAACTCGTGAAATCCCTTACCCCTTTCAGGCGGAGCCTCCCCGTATAGTCCATTATAGGGAGTACCCCCCCCCCCCCCCGGGCTGTCAATACAGAGTCCAGCACGCTAACCATTAGGCCACCGCACCTCCCACTGGGAATTCCCTATAGTATATAAAAAGATGTCTGCAGATATGTCAGGGGGAGGGAACCCGGGAGTAAAGGGGGCTACTGGAGGGGGGGGGGGGGGGGGATGTTTTGCAATAGAAAAAGCACAAAGAGGCGGGAACCACAACAGAAGGGGTGGGAAACAAGAGAACAAGGTACGGGAAGCTGCCTCCCAAATGTCATGTTCATGTAGGTTCAGATAATGTTTTTAGAGAACAGTTTTCTGGAAGTAAACCTTGAAGAAAATTGTGAAAATCTTTACATACTTTGTTAAGTAGAAATTGCAGATTTTTGGTACAAATAAAAAAAAGTTTATTTCTCGCGCAAGAAAAGCCTCTGGCACCCAGGGTATACCCAGTAAGGTGATTGGAAATTCCGAGTGGGAGGGGGGTTTTCAAAAGCCAACATTTTTAAATGAAAGGATTAAAATTTAAATAATCTAAACTGAAATTCCACGGGGGTACGTGGGTGGTGGTGGTGGGGGGGGGGGGGGGGGGGGGTCAAACCAAAGAAAAACCTTCCATGGGGGAGAGGGGAGGTATGGATATTTTCTAGAACCACACAACTCTGAAAGTCACTTGTCCACAGAATTAGACAAAGTTATTTGGGTGTACAAATTTGAAACACTAACAAAAGAGTCATAGTCGACTGACAAATCTGTGGCCCTTGGATTCCATGAGCTTCAGTAACGTACCAACTAAGCATTTTAATTCGATTGTTATTTTCTTTGCAGGATTTTTTGATAAAATTATTTAAATTTAATGAAATAAAAAGACTTCTATGAAACTTTAGAGGTAAGTCTTAGCTTTGTTGTTTGTTATTGTTATTATTGACAGCTTGTGAAAGCAGATGGATTTCCAGCTCTTGTTTTAGCAGCCTGAAACAACAACCAGGGGCAGGATTAGCGCGTATTTTGATTTCAGTTTGGTAACTTTTCAGTGCTCAAGGTTTTCTGTTTATATTTTTTGTCCTTTTGTGTTGAATTTGACTAATCTCAAACTTTACAAAACATTGGCAGAGGAAAAACTCTTTTATACAAGAAAAATTAAAAGGTTGATTAACTTTTAAACCTGGATTAGCGTTAATTGGCTTTCGAACAACCGGGCCCTCAGAAATCTGTCTACATTCACAGTTGAGGGATGTATGCAAATAAAACCTAAATAATGAATCTTTGAACATGGTGGTTCTAATTTCCATGATTATTGATTGGTCAGGTAATGTTTTAGGTGATTTTCATTGGTCCAGCTGGGCATGTGAACAGCTAAATGCCACACGCAATGCTGTACTAGGATATTACTGTGTGGCATGAAATTTTCGCGGGATCTAATTTTTGCAAATTTTGCAGGTTTTCCAACGATTCGCAAAAATTAGATCCCGTAAAAATAAACTCCTGCGGAAAAAAAAAATCCGAAAAAATTTACTCCCTTTATTTAGATTACTGAATTTAAATTAAATAATTGACTGATAGGCCTACAAATGAGAGCTGTTTAACTTTGTCTAACACTCTACACTACAGTACTAGTGTTTTGCCTAGTACAGATGGAATATGTAATCACACCTTACCCTAGCTCTGAAATGGATGACAGGAATTTGCCCAAGATCTGCAAACATTGTTCTCAGCGGTATAAGTCTGAAATCCAAATTTGCGAAAAAAAATTTCCACGAAACCCCAAAAATTGGCAATCCACGAAATTAAACTCCTGCGAAAAATTTCATGCCTCGCTGTAATCACTTTGAACTGGGGATTATAGATCAAACATAATGGCTTGTGATCAACATCAAATTTCTCGATACTGTAGCAATACTCTAATACAACCTTGCATCTTTAGCTGTTAGCTGATAAGTATGGCGATTCACTTGTTGCAAGTAATTTGAGCTTTCTTTTTCTTTTTAGATTGAACAATATTTATCGCTGTCTAAGGACATCAAAAAATTAGAATTACCCCAAATGAAATGTACAGAATTCATGAATTAATTATCAAGCATAAAGAAGAGTTGGTAAGTTGTTATTATAACAATATTATTATAACATCCTTTGATGTATATAGCATTACTACACCTTTCTGACATGCAAACTCTGAAGTTCATAACCCAAGACTAATGATTTGGTTTTTCACTGCCGTCAATCATAATATTATTACGACGACAACCAACGGACCCTGAAGAAAAGAAACACACAAAATGGATCCAATTCTTCTTTTTTTTCATACTTTATTTATTTAAACACAAACAAGTTACATACACTAAAGAAACTAGTTTGCCGATCTACCTACATTAATTAATTTGCATTCCAAAATATTCACCTGCAATTACATTACTTTACATTACATTGAAAAAAAAATTACGGTACAGTAGATACTTAATATATATTTTTACATAGAAACAGAAATAACAAGTACACATACAATTTCCCTGAAAAAATCTAATACAAGTTACATTTTTTAAAGTATGAGGAGGCAAAAAGAAGTAAGTTATCTTATACACGGTTTTCTTCGTAAAGTATATTATACTTAAGTGTGAGAGGAATAATGAGAAGTGTTCGATTTTGGGACAATTGGCTGTGTGTTTTACAAGTCCAATGGATCCAATTCTACCAATCACAATCCACAAACCCATTGACATGAACTTTGATCTGTTTCCTGAGATGTATGTTAAGATGATCGACGGCAGTGAAAAATGCAACAGTCGACTGAGCAGAGTTCGGATGTTATTACTGTGCCATTTAATAATATATGTGAATTCTCGTAAACTCTGTTCAGTCAACGGTTTCGTTTTTGTGCTGCTGTCAGTCTGACACGTCAGTTTGCCATGGCTGACAATGTTCCTCCCTTACAGGCCCTAACTGAGGATGACCCATTGCACATAATTTTAGATGAGTTTAGGAAGCCCTGGAAAGCAGTTGAGTTACAGTATGAATGCTACGATTTGTTTGAGCCTCACAAACAGATGGGATCACAGTAAAGGTATGCAGTACTTGCCAGTGAGAGTAATAATGTGTTTCTGTGTCTGTATTCCCCTTGTCTGCATGCATATACCTCCCTGCCTGCTTGCCTGTCCCTGTGCCTCCCTCCATCGAAACTGAGAAGACGATACTACTCTTCCCAGTAGATCGCAACTCACATTCGCACCATTCAACCTTTTTAAAATCGGCTTCATGGCTGAAATTTGCTGACAGGATGAATCTGGTGATTTTTATCCAAGAAAAACACTGAGCACATCCAAGGCCCGATATTTATGCGCAGCGAGTTGAAATTCGATCATCACAAGTTCAAATTTACCAATCGCGTGGTCAACAAACAGCTATCATGTACGTGATGAGAATTCAGTTGCCTCGAGTTCAAATTTTAAACGGCCGCAGACGGCAAAAAAATTTGTGGGTGTCACGGTCTACTGGGAAGAGTAGTAACAGGCCTACCCCCTGTCTCCCTGTCAGGCAGGCTGGAAGGCAGGCAGGCAGACTGACCCATCGACAAACTGACCAACTGACTCACTGACCGACCGACCAATCCCACCCACAACTGACCGACCAACCCACCCAACCCAACCCAGTTTTACGTACTTTGTGTCTCTTGCAGTACTGAGGAGTGAATCTATTGAAATGCTAATGACCAAGAAATCACCAGTAGAAGAAATATCTAATAAAGAACAATTAAAAGCTCTTTGTGTCAAGCTTTTGTCTTTGGTAAGTTGCCTCCATTTGCTGTACAGAGTGAGAGTAATGCTTTACAGATAGGTTTAAATTATTGCAAGACTGGCCTTACTATGTTGTACAAAATACATGTTAGTGGTTCTAACTTTATGTCTGTGGATGAAACCCTCAGTGTGTGACCATTCAAATGATTTAGCTACCAAACTTAACAGTACTTTCATGTGGTACTGTTTATTATGCTGTAAGTGTGGTTCTAACTTGTAAGTCTATGGATGAAACCCTGGTGTGTGACCATTCAAATGAAAGCTATTGAGCAGTACTTTCACGTGGTACTGTTTATTATGCTGTACAAAGTGGAACTGTTTATTATGCTGTACAAGGTGTTTTCTAACTTTTGCGTTTGTAGAAGACGCGCGCGAGAAAAAACCTGGTTAAAGTAGATGTTAACCACTTTTTTTCACTGGTCTTGTTTTAGGATGTTAAATTTATGGAAGAAAGATCTCTCGTTTGTGTTCTCAAAGAAGCCAAGTCCAACACTGCTCCCAGTGAAGGTGAAACAAGTGAAGCAAGATACAGGAAAGAACAGGCTGCGAAACTTGCTGATTGCATTTTGCAGTTATACAAACAAAATCGTGAAGAAAACGACAAGCTTATTAAAGATGCTGACTTCTTACAGGAAGTAAAACAGGTACATCTACATTGCAATTTCTAATACTGTTCAGTTTTGATTTGTCCAAAATTTTCCGAGTAGCTTGTGTCACTGACAGAATAATATCCTTCTCAAGTAATCAACTCATAGTTTCTTTATCTGTCCCAGGAAGTCCAGCTCAAAGTCTTGAAGTATTTCAAACTGAAAGCCCAAAGTCAACAGTCTCAGAGAAGTTTACGAGGTCAGTAAATTAATTTTGTTCATTACATTTAATATTGTAGAAGTGATCTATCGGGAACCTATCAGGAGCCTATTGGGAGCCTATCGGAAACGTATTGGGAACATATCGGCTATTGGGAACCTATCGTGAACTATCGGACACTAGAGCGTTCCCCGAGGGTGTCCGCTTAATACAGGTTTCACCGTATTCATAAAAAAAATTAGACTGCAAAACAGTCGTATTTTTTTTGTGTTGGTCTGTCATACGAATGTGCGCGGTCTTTGAACGAAAGGTCTGAGTCGAGTGTGAAAACGGAGAGTGGAGCTGCTGGGGAGAGAGGGCGTGTGAGGCTCGCGCGCACGATGGGCGAGGATATACGCTTTCGGAGCTTCGCACCTTGTGACCAGTGATTCCGAGATAAAAACGACTGTTTTGCAGTCTATAAAAAAATGCACTCTAAACGTAAAACTGGATTTCATTTAGACTTTGCTCAAGCAAGAAGCATATCTAAAGGATCAACTGTATGTCTACAAAGGTACATTTTTATACCAGAAATGTGTTGCTTTATTATCTGACGTGCAAATATTTTAACTGAAGAGAACTAACATCAGGGTGCTATATTTGGTTACAGAATATTTGGTTGCAGTGAGAGCAAAGGCAGTAACAGGTTCATCAAAGGGTGAGTAAAACAGTTCTTCCCCTTATCCTCCTAAGAGTGTTAAAGTACAAATTTGTCAAAATGTTCTGAAATTGTAGTTGAGAAAGATTGAAGGCGAATATTACCACATGAAAATACTGCTCAATAGCTTTCATTTGAATCGTCACACACAGGGTTTCATCCACAGACAGTTAAAAGTTAGAACCACCTTGCTACACCATACTAAACAGTACCACATGAAAGTACTGCTCAATAGATTTCATTTGAATCGTCACACGCAACTAGTTTCATCCACAGACTTAAAAGTTAGAACCACCAGCATAATAAACAGTACCACATGAAAGTACTGCTTGTCAGCTTTCATTTGAATGGTCACACAATAGGGTTTTCATCCACAGACTTGAGTGTTAGAACCACTTTGTACACTACAGTATAATAAACAAAACTTACCGTGAAGAGCGCTCTACCGTTGCAACTCGACAAAGTTTTTGATTAATTTTTGACAGCTTTGGGAGACGGAGAATGTCAATTGTCAGAACGCGAACGTGGAGCTTGACAACTCCGTTCTTGCATTTGATTGGCCAGTTTGAAACGAAAGCCATCATAAAGTTTGTCAAAAAGTTGTCAAAAAATTAATCAAAAACCTTGTCGAGTGGCAAATTTTCTTGGTATATTTGACAAGTGATCTGTAATTTCGCACTTATTCCAGAGAGATGTAAATGATGTTTCTGCCTCGGAGAGAAGCAACACACCTGTCAACAGCTTCAGTTACTCTCAACTCGAAAAAGAAGGAGTCGTCATCCAAGGACAAAGACTCCCTGATAAAAGGTGAGCTGAAACAATGTGATACTGTTCAGTCGTAGCGAGCTGAGCCCACAATTTTTGTGTTGGTCAGCTGGTACGTTGCTAAGTAACAGACGTACGCCACAGTATCTTTGGAAGGATGTTCGTATCATTTTCTGATTGGTCCAGGGATAGAAAACCGGCACTTTTTTTGAAGACATAGCAGTGCCGGGTTTTCCCGGGAAACTTTTTTAAGCTCGCAGAGCTGCACGCATGTAGCCTGCAAACGCAGCCCGGGCGGAATTTTGACCTGATGGGACGCTCTGCCACTGAGCTATAGGGAGACTCGTGGGAGTAAGGCCATATAACTAGTTCAAATGTAACAAACTTCCCGCATACTGCTAGGGCTAGGATTAGCTTATGGAATTATTTTCTAACCACTGTGGTGAACAAAAACTGGCCAATGACAAACGCATGTAGATGCAAAGCGCGGGAAAATATGCAGCCCGTGCCAAGCGCGGGAAAACGCGAGTAAGCCAAGTCACGATTGGTTTTGGTTTTGCTCCTGATTGGTTGAAAATTAGCGTGTTTGAACGATATTTTTAACCAATCAGAGAAGCTGCAAACACGAAACCAAATGAAACACGAAATTACATCCCTTTTCACGGTTAACTTGTTATATTTCGCATAACAATACACTTGAACATAGAAGCGAGGCAATTTCGGGTACAAGCTGCAAAATATTGTGTGTTTCTTTGAGCTCCTTCAACTCTTTTAGTATAAAAACAGTTTTTAAAATGTAGAAGAACTACAATTCTTCTAGTTTAGCGTTGTTTTTTAGAAAAATTGTAAAGCAAGTTTTCTCTATTTATAAAGAGTAGATTCGCATGAGCAACAGAGAGATCGTCTTACGATCTTTACGGCAAACTTTAACTAAAAGAGTTGTATATGTATTTCTTCTCTGTTTTAAAAATGTTTGTATTCTAACATGGTTCAATCAAGGAGCTCAAGAAAATAACGATGTTTTACAGCTTGAGCCCGAAATTGCCTCGCTTCTATGTTTAACTGTATTGTTATCCCGGGGGGGGGGGGGGGGGGGGGGTACTCCAAAAAGTTTTATACGGGGAGGCTCCGCCCAGAGGTCCAACCCCTTACCCTTTCATATACCATTTTTTCACAGAAAAGGTACCCATTTCATATACCTTCCATAGAAAATGGGACCCCTTTCATATACCTTCCATAGAAAATGGTACCCCTTTCATATACCTTCATAGAAATTATGAAAATGGTACCCCTTTCACATACCTACAGTAGAAGCACTGCATCCCTTTTCTATACCCTTGTAATGAACTTAATGAACAATATATATCACCAGAAATCATCAAGCATTACCAGTAGAGATGTTAACCAAACAATAATATCATTTACTCGTGAAATCCCTACCCTTTCATATACTTCAACTCGTGGAAAATCCCTACCCTTTCATATACTTCAACTCGTGAAATCCCTACCCTTTCACATACCTCGAGCCTAAAAAAGGACCCCTTTCGGGCGGAGCCTCCCCGTATAGTCCATTATAGGTAGTACCCCCCCCCCCCCCCCCGGGATTGTTATGTAAATATGACAAGTTAACCGTGAAAGGCCTATTGAAAGCCGATGTAGCAGAACAAATAGTTTATTTTGGGTTTTTGCCTTCAACAGAAAATCTGAATTAACAGTTATGATCGCCTCCTCCAACAACCTGGTGTGTTTACCAAGTGTGGCCCCTTCACAGCACAGGTAATGCTAATTAATTGGTGACGAAAAGTTTTGTTTTTTCCATCTGGTATGGCAATGCTTTTCCTTCCTTTGTACCGAGACGGGAGAAAGTGTATGATTACTCTCTAGGGCCATGTTACACGAAGGCAATGTTCTTCCTTGACAACTTGCAACGCAACAAAACGTTGCATTTGCCAGCTGCCCAAAACATTTCTCATGACTAACACCCATTTTTGCAACTTTTCTCTGTTGCCAAGGAAAGAACTATCCTCTACTTTTCGCCAACGTTGCGAGACAATGTTGCTGCGGGTGACACATCAATTGCAACTTCGCAACGCAATTTTGTTAAAATGAGCCAATCACGAGCGCGTCCTTCGCATCGCGAGGGAGATTTCCAAGATCGCGGCCGGAGTAAGGGCGCGTTGGAAGGTTGCGAAAAAAATTGCGGAACGTGTGGAACATCCTCTCTGCAAACTTGCAATGTTTTTTCAGTATTTTCGTCCATCGTGGCGTGGACAAAAAAGGGCTGTATGGAAAATTGCCTCGTGTAACAGGGCCTTTACTCTTGTTTTTCTTCTGTTTTAGGTGACATCTTGTTGCGCAGTTACGAGTCTTCATTTAAAATTGGAAGAATTGTTAGAAACTACAAACATCAACGCGGGAACCGGTTCTAGTCCTTTTAATGCACTTTGAATATTTACTTATATATATTTTTTGATTAAACGATTGAAACTCCTCGGGTACCGTCACAAGGATTTTCTAGAAACAGCACTATTACATGATTGGTCTATTTGGCACTCATTTGCAAAGCTTCCGCGCGGTTGTTCACGGTTACAAGTTTCCAGCAAGTTTTCCTCGCGCATGCCTCTTTGTTACAGACTTTACCGTTGCTTGCCGATTATGCGTTTTTCCACGCTTGCCGTTGGTTATGTGTTTGTCCCGCGCTTTCTAGTCGCGTTACATGTTTTCCCGAACGCTTGCCGCCGGATAACTGACCATGTTTTCCCGCCGCTCTTGCTGTCGGTGACACGGTTATATGATGTTATTCCCGCGCTTTCCGCCCCGTTACATGTTTTCCCGCGCTTTTCGCGGCGGTTACATAGTTGTCCCGCGCTTGCCCTACGTAAATTATTTTTTATTGCGAGTTCTGATCTGGTTTATTCTTTTACACTCTTTGGTCGCCGCAGTGGATGACACTCTTGAATCACTTTGTGGCTGTACGACAATCCGTTGGAAAAATGCCTATCGTTTTAACTAAAAACGCTGAAAAATATTCAATTTATCTTTCATTGTGCAGCTAGAATAACTTCAATTCTAGATTTAATTCATAGCTGTAGGCGACCTGAAATTAACTGTTTTGTAATTCGTACCCCATGAACAGAAAGCTGCCTCTTTCTAGCCGCCGAAAGATAACGATTCGATGCTGTCAATTTGAGATTAATTACGGAGTAACCGTACGGATCATTGTGATCAAACTCGCGCTGATTTTTCCCGCAACCATTTTCAGCTCAGACAGCCCCGCCGTTTTGACAAATGTTTGCCTCGCCTAAATTCACTTTGAACTGCATGAATTGCTGTCGTATTAAAGAATTCTAATTGCCTGATTATTCGACTATTGTTAGAAGTAACTATCTAAAATTGGGCAGAGGCAGAGATGGGCAGATTATTTTACACGTTACGGCGACCCTGGGCTACGACGGCGACTGCTTGGAACATGTTTCCATCGTTAATTTTGCGTACATTGTTCTCAGGACAAAGCACAATAGCTCCGAATCTTTGTTGTTTATAACGCGCTTCATTTAAAGTTTTAAAACTAGTTTCTTAATTACATCTGTGTTTGTTCCGGCTCGCTGTTGTTCTGTTATTTTCTGGCGTCTTTTTGTTCTTCGCGTGCACGCTGTTTACGTATGATTGTTTATTGATTAAGTTGTTTCGTGAAAGAAATCACCGCCATACAATGCACGTGGTTGTCAAAAGTTTCCTCGCCATCTGCTTTTAAAGGTTCGCTCAGACGATAAAGGTCAACATTCTGTCTTTGTGTGTTTCAGACAATACTCCTTTTCAGCAGGACCTGTGAAAAGTTCTTTTATAGGTTTCTCTGAATTATCACCGCTTGGAATGTCGTAAACAAAGGCCGCTCGCATTCATTCAAATGGGAACATTGAAACGCAAGATATTTGATTGTTTCTTAGTTTCGCGTGCGTACGTGCGTATATAAGCACGCCTTATTTACCTGCTCGTTGTTGGGGATTGTGAAATTCCGTACCGTCTCAGATATTTTATCTTAATGGTGGTCGATTATGGTGCGTCATGATCCGTTCTTGTGACACAAATCGGGAAAGTGGCGAATAGCTCCAGAGAACCAAACCGCTATTTATGACATTTGTATTGCGATGTTGTGCTTTAGCCTAATACACAGGCGTCCTTCAGTGATCCAGTCTGCGTTGTCATGGCCGTATAGGACTAACAAATATTTAACCCACGCTTGCTGTGGTAAATAAGGTACAATATTAAAGAAAAAACAAGCACAATATCCGACGCCACATTTGTGTGATAAGTATATGTGTTCATTCACGTTCTTTTCGGCCACAATTATTAGGCTTTTTCGCAAGAGAGGAAAAAACACATTTTTCGTTTCACGAAAACTTTCCAGATGAAATTTCCAAACAACCTTCTCAACAAAATATTTTGGTTTTTCATGCAGGTTTATTGTTTTGTTGTCAATGAAAAACAGTTAACCAGCCAACACACGCGCGTTTGTGCAAAGATTGTTCAAAATTGGCTTATACTGGATCATCGGAAGTAAGAGGTGGGGATTTATTTTTTTTTTTATATACACTTGCCATCGATATAATTACATATCCGTCGGGTATTCTTGCGCGTGCTATTTTGAATATCTTGATGACGAACTTTGTGTCTGTTATTTTGTCTAGTTGCGTATGCGCGATTGGCAGTTTAATACTTTGGAAACGCGTGCTTACGCCGAACTGTTTGTTGTATGGAGCTTTATATATTAGCTGAATGAGGAATGTTCTGCTGTGCTTGTACTTTTCTATTGCATTTTCACTGTGTAGCATATGCTGGTTGTTTTTAGTTATTTTTTTATACGCGGTAGATACTTCATTCTCTCGTTTACCTTAGTCGCAGTAATAATTGTATTAAAATTAGTATTAAAAATCAATGCCTCCAAAAACGTTTCGTGTGTTTGCGGATTCACAACTTCAGTTAATTTACTAGTATGGTTTCAAGCGCCGTCTCGCCCAAGGAAACTCGCGCCGTTGCGTTGTTAAAAAATATACCTCCATTTGAATACCTTGTGTTATTGCATACAGAAACCTTATTACTGTTATTTATTGGGTGTTGTTAATGCCCTTACCCATGTGACCTTTACACTCACATGAGTGCAAAATTTTGAAAAAAAATAAAAAAATTCATTTTGAAGAATATTGGCAAAATAAGCAATTGACAATGTCAATGGTAGCACAGTGGGTGGTTTCATCAAACAGACATTTTAAAGAGGATAAAACTCTAGAATAGCTTTTCCAACGTACAAACTTTATTAAGTGCTTTTGTTATGTCTCTTACGCAGCAATGAAAATCGTCATAAATAATATTGATTGATGATATCGCATTTTTTTCACAATTAATTCAATGATTCTGTGTTACGGCAGTTTCTTGATAAATGGAATGATTATTCAAATTTTTCGTCTCAAGTTCCTTGCGACAAACATAAATGTATGCAAAGATATTTCCATCCACGGTCCCTCTCGTTCAGTCAGATATCGAAGTTTTATTCACGATGGATCACCCCTTTTCTTGAACCTCTTGAATTAGATTGTGAAACATTGTGGTGAAGAATACACAATATTATCTCCTATATGGCAAAAATGGCTTGAAAAGGTAGTGCATTATGAATTGGTTCCTCTGAGCCGATCTGAATTTTGCAATACGAGTTTTATCAGATGGACCTTTGCTTTGGAAGTTGAATTGAGTTGACAAATTGTGTGAAATGTCACTTCTGTGAATAACACACATAACAGAGCTAATCAACAACATATAATTGGGTTGCGCACGCGCTACGACTAATGAAGAGCTGGACGTGTCGGTTGGTCCAACGACCCGTGCCCCAATTACTGGTTTGTCTGTTGGCGTACGCGGGATTAACGCCGCGGGACTACACGCGGGAACCCTGTAGCTCACGCGGATCGTGCTATAAAAATATTCGTATCACTGTCCAAGCCCTTTTTTATGTTTATAGTTGACCGTTTGGCGTCAGCTCCCTGACGACATGAGGTGTATATAATAAAAAACAAAAAAACTTAGTTTTGTCTCTCTCGTTATTCGCGGCATATTAGTGGAATCAAATTGCCGACATCATTGTCACGTAGGCAGATTTAAAATACTTTGGGACCAATATGTCTGTCTCTTGCGGTTGATTGTTGTAGAAAAATATCTCAGATTAAAACTGTTGTGAGAATTTAGCAAAAACTGTTTAGAATTTCTAAAAAGGCCGAACTTGAGTGTGTTCAGACACTGTTGATTCTTGAAACATTTTGGACTTTTGGCAAGGTGATTTTCCTACACCCGCAAAATCAATACCCCAAAACGTTTCGATGAATGGAGTCCCCCTTAACCCTTTGTATTCGTTATCCAGTGCTCCGACCATTGCCTCAAGAAAAGCGAGCCTCAGAAAAATTCTGCTTACGTGATACTAATTTATAAAATCGAGTGCTAAAACCAATTATTTGCTCGTTTAGTCTTCGTTAGATTGTAGAATTCTTCATTTATACAGACATGTGGGATAAATAAAAAAACTGTGATTAAATCATAAACATGGAACTGAATTTTTAAAACTTGATCTAAATATCGCGAAGGCTTAAATTTGATGCACGTCTGAAATCGCACCCATGTGTAAATCCGTATGGATATAGAATGGAATAGCTGAGAAACGTCTAATAAAGAGCTGTGCACTTATGAAATTGTATGACGCAAAATATGGTTTGAGTGTTGTTTGCTTTGCACTTGAAAACTGAAGTGTTTAATACTGATTTTATACTCGGTTGGGTTTTGCATCAGTAGTTTCTGGAATAACGCTATATTCCCCACCTTTTTGTATGTTAGGGTCATTAAAAAGCCCCGATAGCAAACGCGGTGGCTCACCATTTGCTATCAACCAATTTGAGACCCATGCGGTGTCAAACCGGCTTACAACATTTCCAGAACAATAGAAATGTTGAGAAGATGTTGAGGACAAAAGTTTAAATGACAATCAAACTCGGTCTCAACACATTCTCAACATTGTTTGAGAGGGGGTGGTCAAACGGCCTCACCATCGGCTCTCAAACAAATGTTGAAGATTAATGTTGAAACCGTATGATCGTGGCTCTAAAATGGCCAAAAAAAGGACTTTTGCGAATTGTACAGAGAGGAGGATATCGATATTATATAACAAGGATTTTTTGTGGCTCTTCTATCAACGTCAACTAAGTTTTTTTTTTTTACATTTCTCGTGGGAAAATAAACGTGGAATGATAAATATATAGAGGTGAAGGACACCGAACTTGGAGATGTCTTTGCGCGACAGGCATTACTGAATATTGGACTTCGGCGACATGTGATCTGGGAATTGTCTGTTGCAGATTTTTCTCAGTAAAAATTGCTTTATATTATTCTCGCTTCAATTATTTTTCTTTTTTATGTACACTAGTGCGTTTTGATCACTTGACACTTTAACTATATGACGTACTTTAAAACCATTAAATAGAGATCTTATGACAACGCGAACAAATACAGATGTCGGCAGTATTTTGATGCATTTTTTTGAGTGTAATCGTTTAAACGGTCTTAAAAACGCCTTTTTTCGGTTTTGAGTATTCCCTATGTTTCCGCGATTAGATAGGATGGCAAGGTTCGAATCGAAATTAGCCAGCACGGAAGTTTCTTGTCAGAGTAAAACATCCCTGACTCGTTATAAGCACATTAAAAACTAGATGGAAACTTTGTACCATTTTCCTTTAAAAATTGTGCACAAATTGTACACAGTTTGTATAACAATGCTTGAAAATAGCGCATGGAAGCAAAAGTAAAAAGAAAAACTCGGTGGAAGTTTTCAAGGCCAGTCCATTAGCAAATATGCGATAACATCTGTCAGGTAGCTTCTTTTCTGTCTATTCATACAAGGCTTTGTTCAGATGTCTTTCAAACGCGCCGAACCTTATCTTCCAACAAAAGGAACTCTATAGTGGATACGGTTCAATTAGCTCGCGCGATGCCCTTTGTCTGCATGCAGGCATGTTGGTAGTACTCTTTCAGTGTTCCAATTATGCTCGTTGTAAAGCAGGTTAAAGTATTATTGTCGTGCCGGTAAACACTCCACACATATGCTTCATATTCAAGGCCACGTCATTCGCTATCAAACAACATAATAACCATTTTGTGTTCTTGCCCTCGACAAAATAGCTTTTTCGATTATTTGAAATGCGGTTGCTTTTGTGTCAGGCGGGCTAAAATGCTTTCGCCCGCAGTACGTTCGGGCGTTTTAGTTTGGGTGTGTGACGGCGTGTATGTACCAGCGTTTTCTGTGTGCTTCTCAAAGCTTGGATATTCTGTGTTGAGGGAAACTTTTCTCGTGGAGAATTTATTATTGTATCGGCACGGTAAGGCGAGTTTTAGTTTGTTTTCGTGTGTATAGTGAAACGATTAGGGTTTTGATTTTTGAAACTAAGCTCTCAGATTTTCAAGTTCGTTGAAGTGCGTTCTTGGTAGGAGAGTTGCCCTTGAAACGTTTTCTGAGTTTTGGCTCAGCAATACAAACACACCGAACGCGTTCTCAATATCGGTCTTGCGTTTTCCGATACAAAAGCTGTGTCTGAATTTTCGGCGTTTAAGGCGACCAAATTGTGTTACTATGTAGGAATGTTTCGAATCAAAATTGGCGTTCGCGTTAGCCATTATTTGAAAGGAATGAGCAAGCTGTGCGATTAAAAGCTCGTTGTTGAAAGCCAAAACGTTGTGAGGAGATTTTCACTTAAAGATTATTTCCCGTGTTCGGGTTCAATGGTGGAAGCATTTTTTATAATGGGTTCAAGCAAAACTTTTTAAACGCGCGAACAATATATTAAACCACATTGAAGCCTTAAGCTGAAAATATCTGCTATGTCCCCCGTCTGGAATTTGTGTGTGTGGGTCTCCAATGTATGGATGGATTTCAATCCTTCATTAGCTATCTCCCCTTTAGAAAAACGCGGTGCACCCTACCTCGACAACGCTAATTTTCTGCCGAATAAGCCGCACACGCAAATTTTATTCGTAAAACTTTATTACCTTGTTGCTGTGGGCGGGACATATTTTAAGGCCCACTTGAGTAACCCGGCGGACTTGTTGTCTTATAGGGCTGATTTGCATCGGTCGCCATTTAATTAGGAAGCCTGGTCCAGAGGCGACGTTGACGTGTATAGCCAAAATAGCCCCAGGGCACTGCCCTCCACCGAAAAAAATGTCTCCCCACGCCAAGAGTGTTCCTATCTATTGTAGCTACTATGTAGATTTAATTTTAGGAACCTGTTCCAGTTCTAAAAGCGCAACGAAATCATCTATGGAGAATTAATTACAAAAAAAGGCTTGGGATTGCGAACTAACGATATGTTCTAATTTTTTAAGCCTTCAAGGTTTCATTTGGTTTGTGGATACAGCAGTTTGCCTGTGTCATGTTTTAAGCACAGATGACTCATGTGGTCAAGAAAAATGGTGTTTCATTTCTAATGCACAGTTTTCCGCGATTTTCTTCGCGCTTGATGTCTTACGCCTTTTTCTTTAAAAAAAAATTCGTTGTCGACCAGGCGTACAGCATAGAGAACCCCAAACTTCATTTTTACCTTTCGGGAGGAATAAGGCCGCCGCTAGGAAAAAGGGAAAATTAAATAGTGTTCATTTTATTTTATTATTCTCTAAACATGCCTTTGCCAGAGACCTCCGACTCAGTTTATTACTGACGGACGGAGCAGATATGAACTAAGTTATAAACTTTTTCATATCGCACAAAGAGGATCCAAAAATAGAAGTGTTCAATAGGAATCAGCTTATACAAATTCCATTTTGTTCTCCTGTCTTGTCTTTTAGTGCATGTTTGGAAAAACAAGAATAAGAAAATTAGGGCCCAATCTAATGTTGTATTGAAGCAGTAAACGAAATATAAAATAAAGTTAACAAAGTTTCGGTATAGAGTGGTGTAAACATTTGTGATATTTAGTGCTCGGCCTAAAACTTGACTTTATCAAAGTCTCTCTGTATGCTTGCATGGTTCCAAAACCATCTTGTTCTTGGAGTAGCTTCGTTAGAAAATCTCCGTCACTTTGAATCGAACCGAGTTTTATTCTGTGAATTAGTTTTAATTCCAAGAATTGTAGTTTTGAGCTTGCTTTCATGAATTTCAAATATTATTAAGCTTTTGCTGTCCGGTGAATTTCAGAGGCAAGCGTTAATTTGATTCCTTCAAATTTGAGAGTCAAATAAAGTTCGCGGCTTGGCTTTTTTTCTATACATACATACATACATACACATATATATATTATTATTTTTAGTCTAATCAAGAAGCGTCGCCTCGGTTAATTAACCCACTAATAAAGTGAACAGTCCTTTCTCACGATGAACAGAGACGAAAACAACCTCAACATATCAAAAAAACTTCACCGCTTTAATCCGTTTCATGTTTGTTGAGCCAGTTTAATAATTTCGGCAGAGCCGCGCGTGGAAATGTGGAATATTTGTGTTAAGATTTCAATTAGCACCGCTAATATCTTTTCAGTTAAAAGTCGGTTTATAAGTATCCTAAGTTAGTTTAGTTTTCTGCGAAATTAATTGGTAGCGGTGTTGTTTTTGCTGTTAATTTCCGACGGCAGTTTGCTTTGAGTGAACGGTTCTTCCGACAAGCCTGAGAATTTCGCCACTTGACAAGCCCCCTCACTGTAAATTTCTGCTTTAAAAAAAAAATAATAAAAAAAATAATAGTGAATCTTAAAATCAACTTTCCAGGCGTCAAAAATTGCATTTTTAGTTTTCAAATCTGCGTTAAAAAACAACAACTTACAGCAACTTTGTTTTTAAATTTTGCGTGAACTTTTATTTTGTTCTGTTGTACATATACTCCCATAAATAATATGGTGTCCAAAGCGCCTTGATTTTCGTTCCTTCGTTCCCTTCCACTTGTCAAATACAAAGATGGTGAAAGTTTTTCGTGATTCCCTTTGAGCACCAAGGGTCGTATTGTACAGGTCGAAAATTTAATCCTTGCATGGTGCAGTGTTTACCAATCATTCGAAACCCTTTGAGTGCATCAGGGCTGAGATAAAAACACGTATCAAGAGCGAGGACATGCAAATTCAGTGAGCACGTGTGGAACAAATTGAAAACGGGTTTCCCATTGTGCTTCGTTGCTCCAGGTGCTGCGAACAGTGACGAGTTGTTTTTTGTGCTTTTCTCACGCGCTTTAATCTCTGAATAGCTTGTTTATCGTGCTTTCTTTGAAATAAATCAAGCGATTTCGATTTCCCAGTCGCGCTAACTGGTATCTTGTTATTATTTATCGCAAATTGGAAAAGGGAGGGTTTAAAGCCTCTGCGACCGACGGACGGTTCTTGACGGTCGTTTGCGCGCGTTCTAGCTTCGAGCGAATTTTCACCGCCATGACAAGTTTGCTCATCACACAGGTCTTCGCTGAAACAACTGGCCGGCAGCCGGGAACACGTGGCGCCTCCAAGCGAAACGTGTTGAGCTAGTAAGTCCTTTTTCATGCACGAATTTGATTTCCATCAAAAATTTCCGTGTACTTCATTGTTCCGCGCGGATATTGTTTGCACTCTCACTTCATTTTTTTTTTTTGAATTTTTCACCGCAAATTTCGTTTTAGTATAGCGTTTTTTGCGGGGATTTACCGCAGCGTAATTTTACTTAGTGGTTTGTGGCGTTGAAATCGTATCGCGCCCTCTACGTGATTGCATTAGCGAGGTTTTAGTGTAGAAATTGATATTTTCTGGGGGATCATATGTTTGGTTTTAACGACTTGTTGTGGTTTGTGTGGTTAAGTGAAATTAGTTAACATTCTGGTGCAACTCGATCCTAACACTTTTAGCACATCGTTAACACATGGCTGGAGACTGAATGAGCCTGTGGCATACCCAGACAATTAATCTTTCATAAAACGAGTCCGCTTTCACTTTCACTCGATAGCGCACTATGAAAATAAACGCCGTGGATGTAAAAAGGAGTTCAAGATTTTCAACTTTAATTTACTGCTCGTAGTTCGCGCGTACATGTGCGCTCGCTCTTAACAGAGTGATCGGCAGATTGGAGAAATTTAATTTCGATTATGAGCCTCCATGAACCTCACCGATAGCGAAAATTACTCATTAAAAAACTCAATTTCGTGAAAAGTTTATTAACACTGAACTGTCGATCATGTCAACTTTGGATTATTTGCTAAGCTGACTACAGATTTTTAATATTTCCCCAAAACTCCAAGTGAAAATCGGCGATATCTAATCTTCCAGGCATTTTTATTTTATTTTATTTTTTTGCGGTGTTAATTCGAAACAACAATGTTTTAACCTTGGCCCAAAGCATCTTCTGTGTTTAGTTTAAAAAAGTCGTCAGTTCTGGCCTCAATTAACATAGCTTCTATTAGCGCGGACTAATAACCTGGCGATTCGCTTAGAAACGAGCTGAAATCACATATTTCAAAGTCAACGTAAAACGTTTTTTTGTTGTAGTCTGGTGCTTTTCAGGCTAAATTTGCGACACGGAAAAGTTCTTGGTGCAATTCCTTTTAGCTTTAAGAGCATTTTGATTTATTTCTCAGTTAAACTTTATAAACAAAGAAAGCGTATGCAGGCAAATATCGGCCTCGCAATATTAAATGACGGATATTTTACATGTGAAAATACACTGATATGTTGAGTGTGATCTTATGTACTATGTATATGCGCGTATCCTCTCTTAGCAACATACACGAAGTTCATGTTTTGCATTCGCTTTTGTCTTCGCTGTGCCTAAAAAAAATACTATCTGGAATAGTTTGCAGATTATAAGACGCAATTAGCGCGCCGTGAAGTTTTATTGTAGAGTTTTGAACTTATCAACGGAAGAATTGTCAGTTTACTATAGTCGAAACCGAAATCTGTTTTTAGGCATTCTCGCCCTCCCAAAATAGCAAAGCAACCCTGTACGTTTTTGACATCTGTGGGATCGTCTTTGTCCTTGTTTTAAAATACGCTTTGCCCAGGGCAAGCTTGTTTTTGCAGTTGTTGTTTTCGGGAATTGTAGTTTTTTTTAAAAGCTCTCAAGTGCGGTGTGCAGCAGATTTAGTGCGAAGTTTAATTTGCCGCGGGTTTGTAAACGTTTACTCAGATGGTCGAAGCTCTGCTGTTTGTTTCTGCACCTTGCTCAGTATGTAGCCATAAGGATTTTGTTTAATTATATATTCGTCGAGATTTTTTCCTTTCCTGCCGGCTATAATGTCTTCTCCTCCAGAATATATCATACACGTTCAAACCAGATCTGCGCGCACCGTTAGAATGCATGCAACTGATCTGAAAGATAAAGCAGTTCGAATTATTTTACCATTCTGGTGTTTTTAAAATTAGCATACTGTTGTCTTGCGAGCACCAACCAGTTTGGTGTGGTGTCAATTTTTTTCTTTTCAGAATATGGTCACCTGAACAAATTTTTTCCAAACCCTTGGAGCGTTTTCATCCCCGTAGCTACAAGATATCGTGCTACCAATTCGTTTTTCTCGGAATAGTGCTCAGTCCAATTTAAAAGTTCGTCGCAACTATCCCATTCAAGGATATACGAATCAAATTTGATTTTAACGTGCATCTTTTTACTTGCGATAATTTATCCTCTGGGGAAATTTTCTTTTTGCCA